>JAIUCV010000564.1:0-548467 GCA_026724425.1 Erythrophleum ivorense
TGTTTTCAGCGGCACAGCTTATCTGTATTTTTCCGAAGAAGAGGCAATAGCTAAGGCGTTGGAACTTTGTAGACCGACATTTTGGGGGGAACAACGACCACAAGCTAAACTATTTGCTCTGCCCTTGACGAATTATGCAAGCCTTCAACGCTATGGTGGTTCTCCCCAGATTGGCTGTACTATCCCACGTACGTAAATTTGTTTTTGGCTTTTGATTCTTGATTTGATTTTCACAATACAAGCTAGCTCTCACAAGTCTGTGGTCTGTTGTAGCGCATGTTCTTGAGTGGACTAGTAAGAAGAGGACCGACAAGTAAGACGTCGAAGCTCCTTGGATGGTGATCACAGTGCAGCCTTTTCTTCATTTCTTGGTTCTTTCTTATGCTTTTGTCTGGATGTTAAACTATAGCGCTAAGAAGCTCAATATGTATGAGCCGTTTGTGTTTGTGTGTGTGTGTGTGGATGATCGATCGTATTATCTAGTATGAGCCGTTGTTTACGAATTCGATTGATTGATTAGGTTAGCTTAGACACACAATTTGTGCTTTTCTCAACGTGAATCGTTCGTTTGTGGGGATGCCAATGGAATTTCTGGGAAAGCTGTAGATTTCTTCTAGGAAAGCTAACAAGATTATGAGAAAATGGAGATTGTCAGTGCAAGGGATGATAAAAGAGAACTCTTGCAGATTGCATCTCTTGTTGTAATGAGAAATTAAATATTCATTCTCTCTGCTTCTTAAAATATGATTAGAGAGTTGTAACGTCAATCAAACCGATCCTTTTTCTGATAATTGTTTATACATTCTTAGAGAAGTCAAATCAAGTATAAATCAAAGATAGTAAGTAAGCTGAAGCCAGACAGATGAGGATGAGAGACCAACAACGTCAAAGACGAACTTTGGAGCAAACATTCCCCAAACCTGCAAAAACATGAGAGCAATGTTTTAGCCACAGCAGCAACACATGACCCTTAAGCTTGAGTGAATCTTGCTGTGTTTACCATCGTATGTCTCCTGTGGATGGTGACACAGAGGATCGTGGCTGTGACAGTAGAATGAATAGTATTGCTATTAAGCTTGAAGAAGAAGCTCAAATTTTTCTTTATCCTTGCTCGTTAAAGATACCGGTACATGGGAAGTTGGCTATGACCATATTGTAGGCTCTCAAGGAAGGGTTATTGGGAGAAGAATTTTTATAGAGTTGGTTGATTTTAAAAGTTTAGAAAATTGTTAAATTTATAAAGATTTTATGTTAGATTTTGAGAGAGTTTGTATATTTAGAAAATTAATCAAAATATTTTATTGTAATAGATTTTGAGAATATATTGTTGGTTTGATGATTTTTAAAGTCTATATAAAATCAATTGTTATTCAAAAAGTTTATCTTTTTTGAATCCTTGTTATTGGGACATGAATTTTAAACAATTTAACTCACGAAACAATATTTTCAAAATACTACATATAACCCTTAGATTTTCAAAATCCATTATAACAAAATATTTTGATTGATTTTATAAATATGTACTCTCTCCAACTCTAACATAAATTCTTCATAAATTTAATAATTCTCTTAACTTTTAAAATCAATCAACTCTACATAAATTCATCTACCAATAATCCCCTAAAGTTTATATGTAGTATTTTGGAAATCTTGTTTTATGAGCTCCAAGTTCGTTTGCTTGTTCGTATACCATAAATATGAAGTACATAAGACAAACATTAACTTCTTTGCCATAATGTGATGTTGTTCTATAACTGGTTCTTCTATACTATCAATGGAGACTACAGTCTACACATCATCAACATCACTCAATATATGCGTTAGTAGTTAGTTACATGTGCTTTTAAAAATCTCGTATTTACTACTGCTTCGTCTTCTTGGTCCACCATATTTTTGAAGGTGAAATACAATATGAAGAGGTAGAGTATGGTATATGCTCCTTTTAAATTAGACTAGATCTTGACCCGTGCTTGAGAAGCACGGGATGTTGTAATTTTTGATAAGAAAATTTAAGTATTTATATTGTAATTATGTAAAAAATAGTATGTCTCTGATGTATAACGAAGAAATGTATGATGTTGTTGAGAAGCACGGGATTTTGTAATTTTTGATACGTTAAAATACGTTAGGTAAATAATATATTATATGATATGAGATGAAATAATTACTTGACTATAATTATGTGGGCTCTGTAAGTTTTTTTGGGCGCGCATGTAATATGTTTATAGATATATTAGATAAAGAATATATTATATGATATGAGATGAAATAATTACTTGAGTATAATTATTTTGCTCTTTAAGTTTTCGGTGACTAATTGGACCACTATTAAAACTGAGCTATATAATTTTGTCCAAATATATAGATTAATTGGGCTCTATAATTTTGTGTCCAAACCCATTTATCTATTTGTTTTTTTTTCTTACTCACCGATAATAAAAAAAGGAGGAGAAGACATGGGTCAAGATATTTTTTTCCTTTATCTGCGACTGTTGTCGGTGCTGTTTTTGTCAAGATCTAGATCGATTCCTACACAACTCTTTCTTATCGTTTCGGTGCTGTTCTTCACTACTTCTCTTCTCTATTTCGGTGAAACCTCTCATGGTTTTAGACCATTTTTCAGCTCAAACATCTTCGATTGGGCACCATATCTTCAAACTAAATCGATTTTTTGATTCTGTGTTGTCGTCCTCGCACGATTCCGTCAAAGATATTCAATTTCAGCTACGTAATCTTCGATTCGAAGAACCAAGGAAACAGCTACACGGATTTTTGTTTGGGTTTTGTTGCCTTCGATCGATTCCGTCATAGTGGAGCTAACTCTTCATCTTCAATAATCAGATACTAAAAGGTAAATAATTCAACCCATCTATACTTCTCGGGTGGAAATTGAATTGCCTTTGTGGAACGTTGTTCAGAAATACGATTACTACATCTCAATCGGATAAATTGATTCGATCTATACTTTGGTTTAAGACTGTTGTCTGATTACTATCCTAATATATATTTAGAACTGTTTTAAACTGATTCGATATAACATCTAGGCAAGGGTAGAATATATGTTGTGAAACATCATTCTTGAATTCATTTTTGAGATTAAGTAATTAATGGTTTCCTAATCCGATTTTTTGTTTGTCTCTTTGTCGGGTTGAGTGATGATCGGTAAAAAGGGTTAGAAAGGAGATCGTGTTGGTCACTACCAAGTCGTAGCTGCTCATAGTAAGGTACACATAAAACACTTTACAAAACTTTTTGCAATCCTTTTTTTTTTTTTTTTTTTTTCACCTTTAGTTGTTTCTTTGGTTTCGTAGATTATGAATAAATGAATTCATATTTAGTTACTTGGATTATAATAACGTTTGGACATTATATAGTTTGAGATCAATAAAAAGATAATATAATCATGATTTGCACGGGTCGAATAAGCATATATGATTTGGTGCATGTAAACACGAACGGCGTGACCCATTGTTTCCAGATTTAACGTTACCGTTAATATAATCATGATTCCATAGCTGATAGGTGCATGTCAAAACCAACTTGATAACTGATTCCTTTAAGTTTTTATATTCGTGCTTTCATGAGCCCAGAGATCGCTTTTTTTGAATTTTTTATTTGTTTGTTAACCGTTTTGTTCCATATCTGATTAGGTGCATGTTAAAACCAACTTGATAACTGATTCCTTTAAGTTTTTCTAAAAAAATTGGAATTAAGACTGTTGTTTTCAATACTTCTTGCTTCTAACATAATATAAAAAATAATGGAAAAAGAGTTTCTGTTTGACTCATTCGAAAGGAATGAGTTATTCTACAAAAGCTTATTAAAGAATGGCAAACTTTAACCGAGTTCCTACTTGGTTAAAGATTCTGGAAAATCTCTTTGAAGACAACATTCGTTGTTTTCTTCTGTGGCTTGCCTTCATTATCCACGATCAAGATCTTCAGACCTTTTTTGGATGTAACCCTGGAAATAGCAACGTAGAGCTGTCCATGGGAGAAAACGGGTCTTGGCAAGTAAATTCCAACCTCTGACAGGGACTGGCCTTGGCTCTTGTTGATAGTTATGGCAAACGCAACCGCTAAAGGCAATTGTCTTCTCCTCATTTTGAATGGAAGCTTCGCGTCTGAAGGTGTTATCAAAAGTCTAGGAATAATAACTTTCTCTCCAATCTTATCTCCTGTGATAACCTTAGCTTCTATCATAAAGTCAGATAGTTGAGTAATCTGCAGCCTTGTTCCATTCATTAAACCTCCTATTGGATCAATATTCCTTAGCAACATCACCGGACAACCAACCTTCAGTCTCAAACTGTGATTAGGTAACCCAGATACTCTGATGGTGTTTAAGAATTCCGTGCTGAGAGCTTCGTCGTTCATAGCAGACGTGTCTGAAGGGTCTATAGTATCGCAACTGAGATAAATTCTTTCCTCTCCTGATAGAAATCCGTTTATATTATTCAGTCAAAAACATTGAAAGGTAGTTATAAGATCGTAAAATAGTATGAAAGGAAGTAATTGACTAACCATTCAATTTGTCTAACATGTGCTGGTTTATCATGTCGACATCTTCGTTCGTAGGACAAAGAATTGCTCTTCCTTGGAAAAAGGTTGGATCCGTATTGTCTTGTAGAGCCTCAACATCTCCATAGATCTTTCTGCTTATAGATTCAATAGGCTCCTCTTCATCTCTTATAAGGAATTCCTCTGGAATTTGGATCTCAGCTTCACCATCATTAGGTTCAGATATTTTCCCATCACCAACATCGAGTATCCACTCTGAAAATTCCTTCTGGTCGCTTGCTTCTTCTAAACTCAGGTTCCCAGATAAGAGACGCATATTCTTCGTCAGTTTTAACACTTTGCAGTGTTTCCAGAGATAAGATGAGTTAAGTGACGCTCCTACAATTTGTGCCCTACCAGCACCAGGAATTACTGGGAGAACTTGTCTGAAATCACCACCAAACACAATTACTTTTCCTCCGAACGGCTTTCCATCTTTATTACCAATAATGTCACACAGACTTCGATCCAAAGACTCAAAGCAATGCCTACTCATCATAGGAGCCTCATCCCAGATAATAAGAGACGAATCTTTAACCAAATTTGCTAGATCAGAACCTTTACTCATAACACATGTAGTAAACTCATCTGGATTTAAAGGTATCCCAAACCTGGAATGAGCTGTCCGGCCGCCTTGTAATAGTAGTGATGCTATACCACTTGAAGCTACATTGAGCACAATCTCTCCCCTATATCTAATTGCAGATGACAATATTCTCCATAAAAATGTTTTTCCTGTTCCACCAAAGCCATATACAAAGAACACTCCTCCTTTTCTAGCCAAAACAGCACCAATTATTTCCTCATACACTTTCTTCTGTTCAGGGGTGAGCTTTGCAAAGTCTCTGTCGTGATTTGCTTTCTGTTCCTTTTTATCATAACTCTTTTCGTCCACAATTAAAACATTATCTATAACTTCGGAGGGGACTTCCTGTGGTTGCGGCATAGTTTTAAAACGTTTCCAGTCACCACCATTCCTTTTTACTAACTTTACAATATCCTGAAGAGCATATTCTCTTTTTTCTTCGTCGCTTAGCGTAAGTCCTGTGAGAGATCACAGTCGTATCTCATAAAAAGTCTCATGATTTTATAATATCAAACCTTAAGAAAATAAAGAGTAAAAACCTTGTACCTGGTCTATTAAGATCCCGTCTTCTATTTAACTCGATGTCGTCCGAAAGTTCTTTCCAACACGAACTCCAAACAAACTCTGGAGAAATCAGACTGTCTGAATTAAGCATGATGACAAACAACTGGCGAAGATGTGATGAAGAACATGTGAAGCTTCGTCTGCAAATATCATCTATATACTCTTGGTCATCCTCTAGCAAGCCCCTAGCGTAACAGGCATCTTTGAATGAAGGGTACAACACACCATTATACGTCTTGATCTCGTTAAATGATCTTGGACCTCTTACCACGTTTAACAGCATTCTCAAATAATAAGCATCTTCAATCTTCCTTGGTGCGTAATTTATTCTTCCTATGCTAAAGCCTTTCTGTCTGGGTTTCCAACGTTTCTCTCTTGCAACGTAGGTAAAATAATTTGGAATCTGAACATATGTAAGCGTTCTAGCAAATTCACTAACCTTGTTCAGTTCAAACCAAGCCAGCATCATCGTCTTCTCTATTAGTTTCCGTGTTACAACCTTTTCAATTTTATCTTTGCCTCTAAAAATAACCAACTGTTTGCCTTCGAGGTGGAATGTTAGTTTCTCCACGGACACAGACCTATGGTGTATCGGGTATTTGAATGTCCTCCAAACAGCTTCAGAGGGTGATATGTACCTGAAATGTTTATCTGCTGTCAGCACGGATAAACATACTCTTATTTACTAATGGAAACTCCAAAAAACAAATAAGGCATACCGGCAATCAAAGTAGTCATTTATCTCATTCCTGTTTTCCTTAGAAACAGTCTTCTCTGCCCAAACACCTTCCTCATTTGCTCGACTATTAGCATCTCCATTAACATCCTTATGTCTTCCTTCTACGTTCTTTCTAGCTTCCTCAGCTGACTCAACTACAACAGTAACACGATCAGCTCCCTTGTTGATATACTTAAATAAATATCTGACAGCCCCTGTCTGGTTACACCACTCAACATTGATGTGTGCTCTATAACGGACGGAAAGGGTTTCGTTGTATGGAATTACGTATCTGTTGTCGCATTTGAAACCGTTCTTCTCGACAAAAACATCACGTTGATCACGTCTCCTATATACTGGGAATCCTTCTCGATTGATTGTAGTCTTTTCTGCATGGCTCTTCGGGAAGGACTTAGAACATTTTCCATTGCTCATACATGGTGAATTGGGGTTGGCGTGCCCACAGGGTCCATGAATCATCATATCTTTAACAACCTCATACAACTCTGGATTTAACAATCTATCTGGTATTTCAGCGGATATGATCTTGTCAATAGCATCTGTTGTTTGGAACTTTGACTTCTGATCCATGAATAAGAGAATGTGTGCATGTGGCAAACCTCGTTTTTGAAATTCTATGGTGTACATAGCTGCATAATTAATCAATTCACATAATTAAATAATCAGAACCTACGAATAAGTATATAAAAACCAAAAATCTGAGATAAGAGAAAGTCTTTAGTGTACTTACAGGCAACGGTTTTCCCTAATATGTTTTTAACAGTTAGATCTTCCATCAGAGATAGAAGTTTCGTCTCATAGACCCTGCTAATAAGTTCAGGTCTATCAGTAGGACTTAGACGGGTATCCTTGAGCTCCCTTGTGAGTTCTGGCCATTTAGGATTGCATGTAAAAGTAATGAACAGATCTGGAAATCCAAAATGCCTACAAATGGCCATGGCGTCAAAATACAACTCCCTCATGTATCTTGGTCCACCTGTGAAACTCGCAGGTAACAAAAATTTATTACCTTGTTCCTCCATTTCAATAACACCTTTGTCTTCAGCTTGCTTGATAGAGTCGTAACTATCAGACCTCAAACTTGTCTGGTTCAATCTCAAATATGATAATCTGTTAGATTCTATCATAGTGTAGGTATCAACCAGAAATTGCTGAAACAACCTTCTTGAATGTAGCAGGTGTTTTGACTCGTTTGGTCTTTCCATTAAACGAAACGCAAAAAACTGTCTCATACTGATGTTTTCCTTTTTCGTCTTTTTCGAAGCTTCTGCATTACCTTTTTTAATTCCAAGTCTGAAACCATCTTCTCCATACGGAAACACAAGAGGATATTGTAGTGGTATATAGGCTGGATGAATTTCGCTTATCCGTCGCAACTTACCAGATTGTTTCTCGAGAACTATATCCCGTCTTGTACCCATTTCTAAATTGAAATCTCCGGGGATAATTGCAGAAACCTCAGATGCAGTTGGAACATTGTAAATTCTACCATCTGTGTGCCGGTCGCTAATTATCCTCATATGAAAACTCTCCTCAGGATCAGTGTTAAATCTTTCTCTTGCAGTCCTAAACTTCTGAACATAGGGGTTCACAACATCAAGCATCTTGGTCAATGCTTCAATGATGTCCTTCCTCAGTTTATTCCTCTTATTTGGCTTGGTTGAGTTTTTCCCCTTACTGAAACGGAATTCCAAAACAGAAATTGGTAGACTATTTTCAATTATATAACATTTACTTTAGAACTTATAAATATTGAATATATTACCTGAGAAAATTTAGTCTGTTGTCCAATTCATTTTCCGAATCCACTATATACATCTGATAGAATTTTGCATAATCACCGGGTTTTGGAATCATACTCCCCATTAGGTGGTAGTTTTCTCCATGAAACTGAAACATGTTTGGACCCTTCCCTTTTTTGATAGAATGATCAACTTTACCGCCAAGAGAAGTCATGGAAAACAACATATTGTACGGCCTACTATGTTTTTGATAATGCCTGCTTGAATCATTATCAGAAAACAGCAATTTTTTAATAAGAGGAGGAGGATCCTTTAGTAAGGGCAACTGAACTTGGCCTTGCATACAACAGAGGGTGAATGTTGGATTCCGAGACTTCCTTTTTCTGTTAATGCGTTCTCCATACCAAAATTTAGCACCACAATGCACGCATGAGTAAGTCATATCACCCTCGTCATTGTAAACTGGAAAACACGTAGAACATATAAATCAGGTTTCATTCTTAATAAAGTTCTCCATTGCATTATGTGTAAAACATTTTGTTGTTGATATGCTTACCAATCTTCTCGGGTTCTTTGGTTTTCAACATCCTCACTCTCTTTTGTTTTTTTGGATTTTGAGATGGTTGAACAGTTTCTTGAGTAACCACGCTCTCTGGAACTGTTGGAACTATATTTTCAATGGAAGGAGGTTCTTGATCGGAGATATGCGTTTCTTGCTGAAAAAATGGAGAAACTTGGTTTTGGTCATAAGCAGCGTCTTCAGTATCTGTACTATCTGGGCTACTGCATTGGAAGATATGTTCGTAATCCCCTTCATCATCTGTTCCAACAATTAAACAGATAAGTTGCATATATCACACTCTTAAATATTATAATATTCAGAAATTGTCTAATCTCTCACCTTCATCAGAATTTAAAAGATCAGGATAGTTATGTGCTTTCTCTTCAAATTGATTTTCTTCATCCAAGTTATAATCAGGAAACCTCTGAGAGCTCTCACCGTGGTCTTCATAAGTTTGTATGTCTCGTCTACGACAATCTGGCAAGATTGAGATATCTTGTAGTACTCTCCTTTGACGTGGTTTCTTCCCGTTTTGTAAGTTTCCGACCACTGATCTTAAACATGTTTGCTCATCTGCTGTATAAATAACTTAATTGTGTCGTAAAAATTACAAAAACGAAATTTTCGTTACCTGTTTACAGAAATATTTATTCATGATTTAATTATTTCTAATGTTCAAGATTGGCATTACCTTGATGTCTCCGTGTTTTCCTTACTGGTATTCCATAAGTATCCACTCCGTCTTTCATCTTGGAGAGGAGAGTTCTTTTAGGTATGCCTTCAACATCATCAATTAGTTTTCTAAAAAGATATTTCAGTGGTATACATGCCGGGATCTTTGTCGTTTCTATAATTGGTTTCTTGTTTAGCTCCTGGGTTTTATTGCGGTTTCTCTTAGGTTGAATATTTTCTTTTGCAGTAGCATTCACACCATTTACTTTGTTTTCTTTAACAATTTCCATCTGGACATCATAAACAACATCTAGATTATACTCTCCTTTACCTAGTAGATAGATGTACAGTCAAATCAAACTAAGATATGGATGTCATTTACCTGCGTAGAATTTGGATCTACATTTTCAGAATTACTTGACTGTATCTTCCTCTTCCTTGTGACTGGAGTTTTAATGTTCTTATTACACATGTCAGAACGTTCGTATTTATTCTGCATCCTGACATAAACTGCCAAACAAAAACATATAAGTTACGCAGACATAAGCTCATCTGTCAGTTGTTCATATTTTGTAACACTGAATACATGTTTTGGCATACCTGCTTCTCTACTAAAATACGTCTTGATTTCTTTTCGAAGCAGATTTTTCAATGGAGGTTGTCTGTGTCGTTGAGGTAATATATGTTGATCTTAATTTCTAATCGGTTTTTAGTTATTCCTTTTTTGTTCAAATCTGTTCCATATCTGAACAAATTTAAGATTATCAAAGATCTTATCTATACTATTAAAAATCTCAAAATTGGACATGGCGGGAATCTTAAACTTTGGTTCCGCAACATGTTTAGTCACTAAATTTTTTGAATAACAAAACATTCCCACCCAAGTCACCTGTCATTACTGCCTCAAAGGAATTTAAAAAAAAAAAGAAATTTCCATCTAGATTTATCATTTGAAATTTTCTTACTATGAAATAGTTTCTTTTAATACTTTTCTATAAACTATCATATATTAAGATTTCGGTTTATCTTAATGTATTTTTACTATGACATTTAAGGTTCTTGATTAATAGAGGTTACTGCTTTCTACCTACTTGACATTTAAGGTTCTTGATTAATGTATTTCGGTTAATCGGAGTTAGGAAGTTTTTAGATTTTGCCATAGGTACAATCAAAGCAGACATGCTTAAATGTCCATGTCAACGTTGTTGATAGTTTTTTTTCTCTGTTAGATTTTCGTGTCCATTGTCAACATAAGTATAACGAAGGAAAATAATTAATATATTTCAGAGGAAACCAATCATTCAAAGAAGATAATTTCAAACATTGTCAACTTATAACCTCCAAATTTCAGAAAACCAAATAACATAGATAGGAAAACAATTGTCTAACATAATAAAAAAACTTGGAGAACACAAGTTCAATCCTTATTAGAAGCAAATGATTTTGGAGAATCTTCTTAGAACTTCTTATTCCCCATCATTCAGATGTTGGATAAAAAATGCTTCACTTGGATTTGAGACGGAATTCTTAGTTATTCCATCGGGATTGACCAGGTCTTTATTCCCCTCCAACTGCGGTAGCTTTGGGCAATGTTTCTTTGAAGTGGAACACAGGGCTGGGACACTTTGCATCTCTCCAAAGGGACGCTTGGGGGATGGAGTTGAACCATCATCAGAAATGCTATGACTGTTACTCTTGACAACAGACAACTAATACAAAAAAGTCCGAAAAGGTAATAAAGTTAATTATTGTGTTCTACTCATTCACAGACATAGTTGAAATTTTTAAAATAGTAGACAACATATATGTTTACCTCTTCGCAAGACCCAATGGTTGAACCATTTTCAATGGTTGTGAAATGTTCATCACCAGATTCTGTATTGAGAATGAGAAGTCCTTTCCTTACTCTGTGCACCTTGTAGGTATCTTTTCCGTAATGAATGTGTTCCTTCTCCACACCGACCAGGAACTCATAACTGTTTCCAATTAAGCTCTTGATGGCATCAGGTAACAATTCTGGATCCTGAATCTGTTTTTGCAGCATTTACAAAACTTTTAGAGTTAAGCAGAAACTACGCCAAACTGTAATTGTTAACTCAGTTTATGATATTACCTCATCATATGAGCCATTTAGTAGGAAGGAAGCTGACTTGGTAACGATCCCTGCAGCAACTGTGTCAAGCAACATCACTTTTGTTTTTGCAGTCTCGTCCTCAACCAGAAGGTGCAGCTTGAACCTGTATTGTAATGTTATTAACATACTTGCATTATCTGATCGCCTTAGCTTCGCTTTTCTGAAAATTTAATTGGATAAAATTTGATGAAACTACTCACTTTGGTGCAACATTTTTGACATTTGTTTTGCATTTCTCACAGAACCATATAGGTACTTTGGGGCGCGGTTTGGTGGATGCTTCCTTCTTTAGATCTTTGGAGACTCTGTATTGACACTTTCCACATCCGAAATAGTACCAACCATAATCTGTATCTACTCCAGAAACTTTGCAGCAAATCTTGAATTTCTCAATCTGCCGAATGATAACATTGTTAAGGTCAGTAAATCATTCTCTTGTTGTAACTTTCATTTATTCATTAAAATGTCAGAATATCCTCCTAGTATTTACCTCCGTTGCATTCTGAATGTCATATACGGATTTTGTCTCCAAGGAAAGCCACTCTTCTTCCTTCTCCTTCATAATCTGTTCCGCTTGCTCTTGATCATCTTCTTTGATGACAATCATCGCACCATCATCAGGCAAGCTGTATTATCAATTCATAGGTTAGTTTTAGTAAAGGTTAGTATATTATGCATAGCCAAAATAAATAGCTCCCACAAAATTAAAAAATGGTTATTAACCTATGCATGAAAGATTCTGCCTCAGAGCATCCCGGGTTGATGATAAGCTTAGATGCATCATAACCATTAGTGACTTGCAGTTTACCTAATAAGATAGCCCAATAGAGTTTACACGAAGTTGCTATTTGTAAATGTATATATCAAAGTTTTGTCTTTTGACTTGAAAATTTCATCTATTCAACGCTTGCCTTGATAAAAATTGATCTTTGCAAATCTGATCAAACAAATGACTGTTTGACCATCCGCCTTTTTGCAGGCATCATACAGTTGGTCAGCATATTCTGACCAAAGACAACAATTGATCCTCTGATCGCTGCAAAAATGAAGCAAGGGAAGTTATTAGATTACAGACATAAAACTCTATAAATTTCTTAAAAGATTCACTTCTCTGGTAAATATATACTTACTCATTGCCTCTTAGCACGCACTCTAACTTCCTCTTATCTTTTCCAGCTACGGGAACAGATTTGATCTCACTCACATCAAGAACCTGTCCCATGACATCTGCAAAACAAATACGCAATTGCCGAAGAAGGATATGTAAGTTGTCCACTTTGCACAAATAATAGGATAGAAACTTATAAAATTAGTTTACTTACCAATCAAGAAATTCTGATTCAAACCACCATCTATTATCGTTTGAATAGGCACCAATGAAAGAAACATGTCAGAATTTTTGATGCTGCAATTGCTCACCACCGTGTTCATAGTCAAAGACATCTTCCAAGGACTATTGGTTGGGCGGTATTGTCCGCTTGATGGAGATAATGTAAAGTTTTCCAAAACTTTCCATTCCTCATCTCGCAAATCCTTTGATAAGCGGCGTATGTCCTTCTTTTTAACTCCAGCATGCATTTTGGTACCCTGCAATAACCACAGAAACGTGTTTTTGTTAACGCAGGACAACTTAAAAATTCCATTATAAAAACAGAACAGATTCTCTACTTACATGCTCGTCTGCGAAAACCAGCTCCATTGTTTCACCAGACATACCGCTAAACTGCCTCCAGGAATGAAGAACCTTAACGCGAACCTTCCAAGTTGACTTGAAAGGTCTCACGTCAGCTAGCTTTGTGAAAGCGGAGCCAATAGTCATTTTTTAGGTTGGTTATCGCCTACAAATCTATGGTAAAACTTTTATGCCTGATGATTTTTAATGAGGTTAAGCAGCCCTATTTATAATGTAGGTAGTTGTAACTTGTGCCTAGGGCTTCGGAGATCTAGGAATTGATTAACATCGCATATTCAAATGGAATTAGAATCTGAATAGCTTGGAAAGGTTTCTTAATCTATTAGTTTAGACATTTAATAGTTTTTGCAATCATAGTATAGATTTGACAAAGATTTTCTGCTTCCGCAGGAGCAGTTTATGGGGTTTATCTGTGATATTTCCCGAGAATCAAGGCTCCATCAGTAATTAGCTGCTTCTTGTTAGGAATGTTTCTGAAGATTACGATATCAAGATATTTTGAAAGCGAGAGGATCAGAGGAGTGTAAATAGGCGTCCGGTTTGAAGCAGGTTATCTCTTATCCTTTTATTGGTCGGTTTATCCGGTTCAATTTAAGTGAGGATGCCTTCCTCAGATCCGCGTGTTTTTTCTCGGATTTCGGGTCGGGTCGTTAATATTTGTTTCCAAACAGTTTAACTCTTTGAATATACTCGGACAAAATAACCCCTTGTCAATCTGATGTTTCCTTTAGTAAGCTATGGGTTGTTTTGTCTTTTTTGATAGATCCGACCATATTTTAAAATGGTTTTTTCGAAAAACTTGGATATTTTGTTGTTTGGCTTTGCAGATAACCTTGAAATTTTCAGGAAGTGTTTCTCTTTTAATAGTATAGATGTGGGCACTCGTTAACCACACGTTTAGTTGCCCAGCCCATAATATAATTAACTTAGCATTCAATGGTTATGCTATAAATGTGACATTAGTAAATTGTGGATGTAAATCGTTCCTCAGTTAATTATCCACGTCGACAAGTAATTTTAGGACGGAAATTTCCCGCTCACAAATAAGGTCATCGAGGGCGCAAATTTTTGGGGGAACATATCCCATCCATTTCAGGGTCATATTGGGCTAAGAAAGTTATTGTCTCTTTGTTAAATGTCTAATTTTAAAAATAGCATGGTTATACTACTGTACATTTGGAAGCCCAATGTTGTTATACACCAAATTAACCCTTTTATTTCAACTAAATTTGGGTAAGAAAGTTCTTTGTTGACCCAAAAAAATTTGAAAGCGAGAGAAAATGGTAACTTGTAAACAACCAACCACCGTCACGAGTTGTATGGGCTTAATTAATGTGGGCCATGGTATAAAACGAGCAAAGGTGTATGGGCCTAATTAAATTTGCTTTTTATATTTTTTTTAATTATAAAAAACCTTCGTCCCCAGAAGAATCTTCATTGTTCGAAATATCGAAAAGCGGCAGCCTAGGCTTCTCTCCATGGACGCCACTTCCCCTACTTCCCCTAGCCGCGCGATGCCCGTCACCAGTGTAATCTTCTTTCTCCTTATGGTTAAGATTGATTTCCTCCTCGTCACCAGTTTTATGATTCGTTTTCATTGATTTTCCTGGATCGACTTCCTTGTTGGCTCGCTCGGCTCTGTTTCTCAATTAATTGTTTGGTCACAAATTTTACCGTATCTGATATTAGAGATCGTTTGTGCTTTAGGCGTATGACTACGCGGCTAATATAAAACCCTGGTAAGTTGATGTTTTGTTTGGAGATTCGTACACGGTGTAATCTATGTTGTTGTTGTTGTTGCTGCTGATAACACTGATCTTTTGAAACTTAGGGTTCCGTTTTGCGTTAAAGGATACGACACTTCACTTCCTGAGGATGATATAAAGAAGGCGTTGAGTAGTCATTTCATTTCATGTGGAGAAATCTGTAGTATCTCGATTTCCAGAGACCTTGTAACCAATGATGTCGACAGGTTTGTGGCTTATTTTCCCAGCTCAAGTTAAATAATGGTAGCAGCTAATTTAGAACTTGATTGAACAGATCATGTGCTTTTGTGGTTATTCGCGGAAAAGGCGTAGAAGAGAAGGCGTTGGCACTTAATGGAAGTGACTTGGGAGGATGGAATGTCTCTGTGGTCAAGGCTGGAACGAAACAGAAAACTCGTGAAGAAGTGGAAGCTTTTAATGCCGTATACTATGACAAGAACCGGTAAATTGATACTTTATTTTTCTTTTTGTGTTTATGGGAGATTTGTCATCTTTGTGTTGGTAATCAATACATGCAAAATGGTTGCAGTCGCTTTGGCATTTCCCTTTCGGGTAATGACACTTCCCTTCCTGAGGATGAACTCAAGACCGCGTTGAAACGAGACTTCGCTTCATGTGGAGAGATTCTACATGTTTATATCCCCAGATGCGACAGGTTTTTGGGTCAACAAAGTTCTTTCTCCTGTTTTGTGACAACCAATTGTCAACTTTTTACCAGCTCTTTCTCTTTTTGTTTTCAGCGGCACAGCTTATCTGTATTTTTCCGAAGAAGAGGCAATAGCTAAGGCGTTGGAACTTTGTAGACCGACATTTTGGGGGGAACAACGACCACAAGCTAAACTATTTGCTCTGCCCTTGACGAATTATGCAAGCCTTCAACGCTATGGTGGTTCTCCCCAGATTGGCTGTACTATCCCACGTACGTAAATTTGTTTTTGGCTTTTGATTCTTGATTTGATTTTCACAATACAAGCTAGCTCTCACAAGTCTGTGGTCTGTTGTAGCGCATGTTCTTGAGTGGACTAGTAAGAAGAGGACCGACAAGTAAGACGTCGAAGCTCCTTGGATGGTGATCACAGTGCAGCCTTTTCTTCATTTCTTGGTTCTTTCTTATGCTTTTGTCTGGATGTTAAACTATAGCGCTAAGAAGCTCAATATGTATGAGCCGTTTGTGTTTGTGTGTGTGTGTGTGGATGATCGATCGTATTATCTAGTATGAGCCGTTGTTTACGAATTCGATTGATTGATTAGGTTAGCTTAGACACACAATTTGTGCTTTTCTCAACGTGAATCGTTCGTTTGTGGGGATGCCAATGGAATTTCTGGGAAAGCTGTAGATTTCTTCTAGGAAAGCTAACAAGATTATGAGAAAATGGAGATTGTCAGTGCAAGGGATGATAAAAGAGAACTCTTGCAGATTGCATCTCTTGTTGTAATGAGAAATTAAATATTCATTCTCTCTGCTTCTTAAAATATGATTAGAGAGTTGTAACGTCAATCAAACCGATCCTTTTTCTGATAATTGTTTATACATTCTTAGAGAAGTCAAATCAAGTATAAATCAAAGATAGTAAGTAAGCTGAAGCCAGACAGATGAGGATGAGAGACCAACAACGTCAAAGGCAGACTTTGGAGCAAACAATCCTTTGGACGTCTTCTGTGGATGGTGGTGAGTGGTGACACAGAGGATCGTGGCTGTGACAGTAGTCGCGGATATAACTCCATAGAGAATATACATCTGATGAGCATTAAAAAATTAATTAAATAATGATTTTAACATCTTGTAAACTGAATCTCCGCTAGAATATACCAAAAGTGAATCGATAAACACCTGCTAGCGCTTTGCTTTTCGTCACGAGCCTGAGGAGTCTGAGAGTGGGTCGGGATGATGGATGATGGCTTGTCGAATAAGCAAAAACTCATCAAACCTGATGAAGAAAAGATGTAAGCAAAACCATCATATAGAAAGAAGACTCCACTGTACTCTGAGTTAATGAAACTTGGACCTACTCAACAAATGCAGCTCCATAACGAAGGCCTGGCGGAAAACATGCATATCGAAAGAAGACTCCATTGCACCACACACAGTGGATTTAGTTTCGAGAATTGTTCTGTCTATCGATAGGGTTCTCCTCTCTACACCCTCCAGCCTCATTATGCATTAGCCTACATAGATTTGATGACCTGAGTCGCCATAGCAAATATGCTAATGCAAGCATTGATCCTTACTGGCGAGCTACAAGCAGATACAAGAGCAACAGTTCTATTGGCCCAATTCTTGTCGTTTCCTGCGCAAAACATAAGGGCAGATGCTAAAAGGAAGAGCTGCACCAATCCATTTACATAAACCGTTTGAGGTATGACGTTTCTTCCTCCAGTCACTTGAAGTAAACCTTCCATAACTAAATAACTTGCTCTCTGAAGCTGTATATACATCTCTATAACTAACAAATCAAACATTTCCAGCACAATGGGGCACTCCTTAGGTCAAATCATCAGATAACAGAGCCTAAGAACTTGATTATACGGAAATATTTATATTGTTTGGAATAAAGCATATTTAGCAATCTAACTGAACAAGACACAATATCAAACATTGCTGGCACTACATCTGTCGAAGTAACAGCATACAACACTATGCCAGGATAGATCAACAGATGACAAAGAAGTACAAGAAAGGCATCATAAAGGAATGCTGAAACTAACCTGGAGGGCAAAGAAGTTGGTATCCATGCTCTTCGTGTTTTGTAGAATGTGAACAACTTGGAGCCGCATATTTGGATTAGCTTGTAAATCCCGTAAAATCTGGTCCGCAGCAGCTCTCTGAACATGTTTTTGGGAGAAATTTCGGTTAATAAGGTGATAACTCAGATACAAATGACGTGAATGTAGACACTGAAGCAGAGCTATGAGATTCAGTTATCAGAACCTTAAACAATCCTAACAAAAATTCACTTTTGAAGTGTTGCAATTACATCGATATATCAAAGATATTTCACTGCCAGATGACCTCGTACACAGAGAATAAAGTTCAAATATGATTGGATGCTAATTATTTTCAGCCTGTGCTACTCCTTAGAACTGGATACTATATCAACCATGGTTCATGGAGAACATACATATGCCCCAAGGAAACGAAGCAGCTACGAAAGAACGAGGGACTATTACCAAGGGAAGAGCTCAATAACCCACATAGAATGAAGCGAGTTTCAGTAACCCAATGAGCAACTAAACCACTGTAAATTCATCAACACAGTACTGAACCCTAAGACAGTGAAATCCAGATTACAAACTCGGATTAGTTGAAAACATATAGAAGGTTCAATTTGCCCAAAATCACTCGTCTAACGAAGAAAGACGTCTCAGACTGCTAAAACCCTAACAAGTAAACAGTCTTAAATCCCACTCGTTGAAGCCAATCGACAGCAGAATGCTCAAACGATAAACAGACCAGCAAAACGCGCCCAGTCCCAAGAAAATTTCCGACGAACACAAGAAAACGCAGGTAAAAAAGCCCAGAGAAATTGAACCACCTCTTCCTTAGATCCGGCAACAAAGAAAGCCTCAACAGTGGCATCGAGCACACCGACGTCAATCGGCTGGCTCAAGTCTCTTAGCTTCTCGGCCGCCATGGCAGAGAGATTTGCAAAGTCGCAGTAAAAATCCTCGGAGGCCTAATAGCCCGTCGCAAAAAACCAGAGAGGAGGAGACTGGAGAGATGTTTCCAGAGCGGGAAGAAGGACGATTATATATATAGAGAAAGGATTCTAAAATGAGCTTTTTTCCGGCGTTTGATGTACGATTCCTCTCGGTCCGAGTCACATATATCTGATATCTCTTTGTAGATCTTATTTTGAGACTCGGTTTAGTCGGTTGGTTCTTTGATAGCAAATTAAAATGGTTGTTTGTACAAGCTGTATTGTTAAATGGTTTTGGATATAAAAAAGGTAAACAAAAGTAGCCACTCAATTAATGGTAACAGTAATAGAGTAAACAATGTCTCGCAACTAAAGAATCATCACCGAGTAAGATAAACAAATACACCCAAAGAGGTGTAATATTTAAAGCAAAGCAAAAATCAGCCAACCATGTAACTAGAGACGAACCCTAAGGTTTTTAATCTACAATAAACTCAATTGATTAACCAAACAAAACACTGATTTACCCCCAAAGATTTGTATTTTCCAACTCTTATAACCGAATCGGGAAAGCTTCGAAAAAATGCAGTCAGGGAAATCAATGTCTCTCCTCAACTCCTTCCCAAAAGCCTACGAAATCGGGAAAGCTGCATCTTGTGATGATTTTATGAATCCAACATCTCGTCTTGAATCTCATTAGGAGCAATAAGCCCAGGAATCGAAAGCATTCTTTGACGCTCTTGCTCTCTCTGCGCAGCTGCTTCCTCAGCATAAAGATCTTTGTTATCCTGCAAACATTCAACATTCAACAAATTGGCTTTGGCTGTTAGTTTTGACTTCTTATATCCAAATTTGAAGAAAAGGTTATTTACCTGAGCCGAAAATTCCTTGGACTGTACAAGGAAGTCACGAATTTTATCCTTAAACCCAGACGGGTCATTTCTAGACTCGTTAAGTCCATTCACAAACTGTGTGACCTGTATATTTATTGATCCTCAATTCAATATCGATTTGAGAAAAGAAAGAAAACTGTGAAAGCAACACTACTGGTTTGAGTTTTTACTTACCTCTACTGCAGTCATGTTGGGGAATGAAGAGCTCAATAGCTTAATGGTGTATTCACGAACAAAGGCAGCATTGTTCGGATACGGGTAAGGTACGGTTGTAGCATCCCACAAAGGTTCCGTCAGAGAAGCGCTCTCAACCTGCAATAAGTAATCAATAAAACAGCTTAACCGCATAGAAACTACTCAGCCCAATAAGATAAATTGAGAGAGAAAGAGGAGATGGTTTACCAGGCAAAACAGTTGCTGTAGCACCAACACATGCAGCTTGAAGCCGGGCTTATGGAAGGTATCAGTCAAAACAGCAAATATTTCTTGCTCGATTTGTATAAAGTATGACCGGAAGAATTGATTGCAAAACTCAGATTGCTGCCACAATCAGAGCTAAATGTTAGACCAGGATATAATATATATGTCAAAACCAATGAGCTAACAGAAGAAAAACAAATATCAAACCTGGAAGTTCTTCAGCATCGCAAGCAAAAGATTAAGCCCAGTTTCAGCTATATTTCTCTCGGTATGTCTAAATGCCCAGATAATTGAATCCATCACTAGCTTCAGTTGCTGATGCAAAATGATGAGTAAGGAAGATCAGCAAATAATGAGACAAGAATTAGATACAAAGCCATTAGCTCCTTAGATCACGCAAAGGGAAAAAAATATGCGAAAACATATTCACTAACCTGACTTGATAACTTTATCAAAGCAGGGAAACAAAATGTAGCAATCGCACGGAGTAATGAGAAAAACTTGAGGCGGTGTTCCGGATAATCCTCAAAGTTCTTAGTTATCATCTGCAGAAGGATGATAAAGTGTCAATAAAGAATACAAATTACATATCAGACCTCCATGTAAGTTTCTTCATCCCGTCAATCAAAATCACATACTACCCCAATCACTTGACATTTGTGTAAGGAATAAAGGAGCGAAGTAAAGAATCATGCAACATAAAATCATTCAAAAAGTCCCTTCTCCCACTTCCAATTAAAAATCAAACCTAGGGTAGGTGAGAACATGATTAACTTTTCAATCTAAACTACTTCACGTTCTTCACCACAGTGAAAGTGTCAAGTTTTTTTCATTTATGGTAACAGTAGAAGTGTGAATGTGAAGAGATAACAAAGAACATGGTCTGCTTACCTCCAATGTACACTGGAAAACAGCTTCAAATATGTGAGGCACGTCTTCCAACATTGTTGCCTTGTACCTGAAGAACAAATCAAAATCATTCCAGTTTTAAGGAAAGTAAAGTCCCAGATCAATTCTTGCAGCAATTTTGGGATATATGCAGATGGTACACATCCATAAATACTATGGAAAGCATCAACCAATAAGAGGCATACTTGTTTATAATCGTTGCAAAAAGCGACAGAACTTCTGATTCCCTAGCATCAGGCACATTCCTCGCGTAGTCGCCAAGTACCGATTCCATCATTGGAGGCACAAACTGTTTCCCTATGTGCGGTTGGTCTTCAGCTTTGTCTAAAAAGGTTTCTATCAGCTTAAGGGTTTCCCTCTTAACAGATCTGTACAGCAAAGCATAACATTATAAAAATTATTCCAGTTTTTTTTTTCCAAATATAGATATCAAGAACCGTGCGTCTCTGGTGCTTAGAACCATCCAAACCTTAATAGTTTTACAAAAGATGTCTTGGAAGCATATGGCCCCCCATCAGTAATGCTGGCTGACACAAGCTCGCTGTACATTCTGGTGAAGCCATGGAGAAAAAACAATGAGTCAACAAATAAAATAACAAAGGAAAGAGTGTTATCACTATAAAGGCTAAAATAATAAGAATTTACCTGTACACGTTCAACATATCCAAGAATATCAAGGAAATTTGGGATAAGAAGTATGTTCCCAGTGAAGTAGCAGCACTAGTGTTAGTCTGCATGGAAAACATATGTTAATCGTTACACCTAGCAACAAAATCATTTATCTAAACATCAGCAGATGCACAAACTCAACAATTAAAATGACATGATTTAACGCGATAATATGCATTATGAGGAATAGGTAAGACTCAGACCTGTAGGATATTAAGCACGGTACGTATCACATTTGGATCCTTGAGGAATTCTACACTTACGCGTGCTTGTCCTATGATTTCTGCCCATTTCTACATTATAAAACGGAACGGTTTTAGCCAGCTATGTAAACAAAAGCATAGCAGCCACATTTTTAATCAACATACCTGGTTAGGGAGTGTCATCAACCTCTGTAGATATTCATCTCTCTTCTGAGGATCTGATTCTGCTTGGATCATATTACCAACCTGGAGATAGAGGAACCATGAAATCACAAGTCACATCAAAGAAATAGCTCTGATTGACGAACCAGAAACGCATCTAGAAAACTTACAGATTCATAAAATGAGTGAATTTGATGAGGCTCAAGATCTTGAACAGTTGTTGCAAGGCCTGTCAGAAGTTCAGATACAAATGGCTCACTCTCCCCAACCTGAAAGGGCAATGAATTATAACTCTGATCTCATTCAGAAGATAATAGAAGAATAAAACGGTGAATTAAACATAGTGATACGAACCTGAACAATAACAAATTTACGCTTGCACTTCTGAACTATTTTCAAGAATGTATCACAGGCCATGTCCTGAAAGGGAAACATAAGTATTAAGGATCTTCAATTAGAAATATGCAAATTCTATGCAAGAATACCAGTATAATATCCAAGAAATTATAATATTTAGAAAAATTTAAAGTTTGGCAGGTTACCTGAACACCAGGATGTGTCTCATGCATAAATTCAAACAGCTTATTCACAACTGTTTTCAAAAACTTCCAATGGGCCCTTAAGAACCTTGGGTACTGGCCAACGACATACCTGCAACAAAGCCAAAGCAGAACAGAGAGGCCAGATTTAACAAACAAATAATAAATAAACATCCCAGATCTTTCAGTTGAGTATGCAAAAATCTAGAGCGGCCTTGAGAAAAATAGACTATACATACAGCATAACAGAGTACAGCAACCAAGGCAGAAATTCAGCTGCACTATACAAATTCAGAAAATGAAGGAACAGACTTACATGATGTTGCTTGCAATAACAGCTTTATTGTCTTTTCCTTTGGTAATTTCACACAAATTTAACAAATCACGGATGACCATCACCAAAAATCTGTTTTCCTGAAAAAAGGAAACATGGAGCTCATTACATTTGTTAGCACAGAATTATCAAGGTTGAAAAAAACGGAATCAGGCTGAACTCTATCGACAATTTTACCTGATCTTCGGCCATAGATCCAGAAATAGACCCAATAGCCCAGCACAAAGTGTTCAAATTGTTCCATGCCCATTCCTCCCCGCTTAATTGCTTATTTAGCTTCCTCAACATCTTTCAAAGGGCAATCAGAAGTTTACATCAACACAACAGCATGAAACAGACTAAAGACATCTTACATATGTACCAACAAAACTCACACGTCCATATTTAAATTGCTACATTTAGGGTACTACTGATCGTTTCCCATAGAACAAGGAAAAAAAAAACTCGTTTCATAGAAACCATAATCAGTCATAACCTTTCAACTGTTAATCCTCAATATATTTCACAAATAAATATGCATAGACTTGTATCATCATGGTCACACAGTACCTGCTTCTCCGTATCATCGTGGTCAAGGTGTGAGAGGTAGATTAATGTCTCTCGCATTATCTGCAATTTTTGAAACAAGAAATGGGGGAAAAAACATTTAAGAGGATAGCGAAAGAGTAGGATTCAAATAGAACAAAATTTCCATGAACTGATGGAGCTGTTGGTATCTTTCTAACATATGAACTGGATAAGAATTGGAACCTTATACTGGACAAGAACATCATTGTCCTTCATAGTTTCACGGACAATGTTCCCATTTTCATCTTCAACAATAAGGACTTCTTCAGGCTTCGCCATGCGGTTGATCATAAGCCCTCTTAATTTGGACATTGGGTTAGAATAAAGTTGACGTCGCTGCATGACTTGAGAACCAAGGCCATCGACCATACCAGGAAGGAAAGGCATCTGAGAATATGCAAGTTCAAGTTGTAAGAATAAATAAGAAATGATTAGTGTGAGTTAAAGAATCCATCCTACCTGTAATCCCATCATGCTAGCACTAACTGCAGGGTTATCAGAATTATGATGTGCATCAAACAGTTCCAACACCAGTGAGTTCCAGTAGTCCAAGCAAACCTGCTCAATCCACATGCAACGAGAAACCATCATTTTACAGATGAAGGGCAAAGCACATAAGACGCATCACTAAGGGGAAAATGAAACATAAAACTGTACTAACAGAAATAATATTGCCAATGGCAGTTTACATACCTTAAATACTTCAGTGTCATCAACGTATGATATACTGATGAGATATTCGAGACCCGCAAGTAACAATTGGACAATTTCTGGCGCTGATTCTAAGACTCGTATATGATTCTGCGCAATTAATGCAGAGATGACGAAATAGTTCAGGAGTTGATGAGTACGAGAAGCATTAAAACACAAACATCATTATGCATATCCAGAGACTGAACAAAGAAAAAGATTTACCTTGAAAAACGAAGTGAAAAACAGTGCCAGGTTCTGGATAAATGCCTAAAGAGACAAAAGACACACCGTTATTTGATAAGTTATTCAAAGTTTCAAACCAACAGGCTGCCTCGAAACCAAGCCCCAGAAATACTTACTTGTTCTTCACCACTTCCACTTGAATAAGCCTCCGGGATATTTGTACTCGGTGGAAGAATTGTCTGCAAACATGAGAAGAAGTGTAGAGCATCATGCAAGAAGCCAAGACAAGCATGAAGTAGACCAAAATTACAACATTGCTTAATAGAAATGGAAAAGTCGGAATGTCAATGAACAAAAAGACGATAAAACAAATAGAAGCAAAAGAAGAAGACAGCTAATATACCCGCAACAGCCCTATAAATATGGTGTACATGTTGACATATTGGGGATTGTAGAAGTCCCCGAAATTAAGAGCTGCAACCTGGCAGGCAAAATTCGAGCCAATAGAGAATTAAATAATACATTCAATTGACAATAGGGAAAGGTGAACTAAAAAAACTGAAGTACCTCGGTCAGACATTGAAGAGTGAGGTTCCTATATGCTGGCACAGGAAAAAATTTGAGGAGGGTCTCAAGCTGTAAACAACCAGAACAGATATCAGAAGAACATAATTGCGGTACCAGTTAACACCAAGCTCTATCTCATTTTTAAGTATATTACCAAAGGAGACTCAAAAATATAGCCCAATGGAATCCAGGAAAGATAGGCATGCAATGCAGACAGTGTTGAACGTATAAGATCCTGTCTTTGAGATGCTGAGAGGACATATAGGCATAACTCGTGAATGAGTTTAAACTCGCTGCACATATAAAAACCATAAACAGACGGGTAAATAAATGATAGCTACGACGTAACTTAACCAACATAGACAAAATATGTAATTTAGTTTGGAAAGATAATATGTCATAAACTAACTATACAATTCTCAGAAAATCTGACATGCCTGTTTAGAGATTGTTTCAGCTCTTTAATCTTCTGCAGAGTCATCTCTCCTCTTGAGAAATCAAAAACCTCTTCGCTTAGGAGCTAACAAAGGAAGAAATGTTATTATTTCCACTTTCCAGTGAGAACTGATTAATAAAATCATGTAATGATTCTTACTTTTAAAATGGCCATGCAATTTTCGCAGATAGTTTCACTAGTTTTAGCAGCGGCAACTAGATCCGGGATGAAGCTTGTCCATTTTGCCGGCCAATCATGCTTCACTATCTGCGCATGTATCACATGCAAGATAAAAAAAAAGCCAACGGGTTGGAACCAAATCGCTACTGAAGCCAAATAGTTAATAGAAACTATGGCTAAGAAAATGCAACGCATATTATTAGGAAGTGATACACATACCTGAACCAAGATGACATTTAACTTGTTGACATAGAGCCTTTCTGATCTGAAAGACGCTTCATTGCTGGAGAGCTGCAAGGTACAGAGCAGTTAGGGTAGCTTCCCAGTTTTATCTAGAGAACAACTTGAGATTTCCAAAAGTATATACCTGTACAATGACCTCCGAGATGTAATTTTTCATTCCATCTCGTTGTTCAACAGGTAGTGCATTCCATCTGTACTTTATAACACCTTCTAGAACCTGAGAGTGGATGCAAAAGAATATTTGTTTGTCAAGTACCTCAAAATAACAGTTTTAATAGACAGTTGGATAAGAAAACTTGGAACTACTTCTGGAAGCACTGGTGATTAATATGAGCAGCTAAACATGTCGATCTAAGGACGAGCAGACAAGTCTTCAGGCAGTTAAATCATCTCCCATGAGAAGGTCACAAAGCTGTATATACATCTCTGAAACTAACAAATCAAACATTTCCAGCACAGTGGGGCACTGCTTAGGTCAATCAACAGATGCCAGAGCCTAAAAACTTGTTTATTCGAAAATATTTTTATTGTCTGGGAATAAGCATATTTAACTAATTGAACTAAACATCATACATCATATTAAATGATTGAATTAAACTATACAGAATATCAAACATTGCTGGCACTGCATCTGTCGAACAGTCGAAGTAACAGCATACAACACTATTCCAGGATAAATCAACAGATAACAAAGAACAACTGATGTAAAAACTACTAGAAAGGTATCATAAAGGATTGCTGAAACTAACCTGAAGGGCAAAGAACTTGGTATCCATGCTCTTTGTGTTTTGTAGAATGTGAACAACTTGGAGCCACATGTCTGGATTAGCTTGCAAATCCCGTAAAATCTGGTCCGCAGCAGCTCTCTGAACATGTTATTGGGAGACATGTCGGTTAATAAGGTGATAACTCAGATACAAATGAAGTGAATGCTGACACTGAAGCAGAGCTATGAGATTCAGTTATCAGAACCTTAAACAATCCTAACAAAAATTCACTTTTGAAGTGTTGCAATTACATCGATATATCAAGATATTTCACTGCCAGATGACCTCGTACACAGAGAGTAAAGTTCAAATATGATTGGATACTAATTATTTTCAGCCTGTGCTACTCCGTATAACTGGATACTCTATCAACCATGATTCATGGAGAAGACTAAGTTTACCAAGGGAAGAGCTCAATAACCCACAGAGAATGAAGCGAGTTTCAGTAACCCAATGAGCAACTAAACCACTGTAAATTAATCAACACAGTACTAAACCCTAAGACAGTGAAATCCAGATTACAAACTCGGATTAATTGAAAACTTATAGAAGTTTCAATTTGCCCAAAATCACTCGTCTTGCTAAGAAAGACTTATGAGACTGCTAAAACCCTAACAACTAAACAGTCTTAAATCCCACTCGTTGAAGCCAATCGAGAAGAAACAGCAGAATGCTCAAACATAAACAGACCAGCAAAATATGCTATCACTCGTCCAGTCCTTAAAATTTTCCGACGAACTAGAAAACGCAGGTAAAAAAGCCCAGAGAAATTGAACCACCTCTTCCTTAGATCCGGTAACAAAGAAAGCCGCAACAGTGGCATCGAGCACACCGACGTCAATCGGCTGGCTCAAGTCTCTTAGCTTCTCGGCCGCCATGGCAGAGAGATGTGCAAAGTCGCAGTAAAAACCTTCGGAGGCTTATCAGCCCCTCCGATAGACTACTAACAGTGAAGGAGACGAAAACCCTAGGAGAGAGAGAGAGGAAGGGGACAAATTCTAGAGAGAGAGAAAGAGAGATGATTTTACAGAGGCGAAAAAAAAAGCGGAGTATATATATAAAGAGAGAGTTCTCAAAGACAGCTTAAAATTGACGCAGGAGAAAACGAGTGACTTTGAAATTTGCTTTCATCTTCTTTCCTAACTAATTTATTACTTTTTTATTTTCCTCCCTAACTAATTAATTTGTTTCCTAATTTTTTAATTTGAATTTGAGATTTACTTCTTTTCTGCTATTCTATTCAAAACATTTTAAGACGCGTCTCTTGAGGAAAACAAAACAGTTTTCAAAGTTTTGAATTTACAATCATAAAAGAAAAAACTTTATTTTTGTTGAATACGTTTTGAACTTTTTATAGATTCAATCTTACTAAATAATAAATTAAAACTATTCGGCTGGTTTAAATTATTATTACTAAAAGAATGTAACAAGGTGGTATGGTTTTAGTAACTAATATTGACTTCCACATGACATGTCCTTCAAAATGCTTTCAAAATTCTTGAATGATTTGGAGGAGATTTCGACTGCAAGGAGACACCTGTGACATTTCACACGCATGCGGTTTTTCTACACTTTACATTTGAAATTTACAAATTAAGTTATAAAGTAAAGAGTAATTTTGATTCGGTTATGTGCTTGGAAGCTGCTAAGATTCTCAGTTACTCCGATGAGATTTCCGAGCTAGGTTACAGCCTTACAGGTACCATGTATTAATTCTAGACATGTCTTTGATTGGTTGATATTATTACGTACGTACTAGAGTCACAAGTTAAGCAAGAGACATTTTTGTATTTGTATAGTATAAAGCTTGTTTCTTGTAGATGCTAATTATATACTTCACGAGCCATTTTGAGTTCTATTAGCGAACATTGTTTGTCATGGGCGCATCCAACACATATCAATACCATGACAAATGAACATTTGAGCGTAATCAGTCTGAGATTTGATTCAGGGCTATTGAATACACAATGTTTAGTCCATTCGAATTTTGAAAATACATTTTCTCGGAAGATAAATTAAGAAGCAAATAGATTCTAGGCGATGCCTACATTTACCCACCAAAGTAATTTAGCTTAGTCACGTGCTCATGCATGTTCAAAACGATTACCCGAGAGACAATTATATCTCCGTGGTTCTAAACCCATCAACGACATCATCATATATCAAAAAGAGGAATCAAATTTATCGTACGTGTGTATCTATCTACACTAGATTCTTTTCGTGCCAATCCAACGGTTGTTAACTTCGTTTACAAATCCAAATCCAGTTCGGCACCAACCTCCACGCCTATTCCTAACTTTTTCAATTTACTCGTGTGTGAAGGGTAAGTTTGAAGGACCTTTGTGTGGTAGTAGTTGATGTTAAAAAAATAAAGAAGTCCAACCAACCCAAAACCCGGAACACAGCATCGCACAAGTCCACAAATTCATTTTTGTATTCTCTCGAAACAGAGCTATGGCGTTTGATCCCGAGCAGCAACCTTCCTCTTCTGTGTCTGGAGAGGTATTACGTCTCACTTGGTCTTTCTTCCTCTCCCCATGTTCGTTTCGATTTGCAGTGTCTTTTGCTTAATTCTGTAACCCATTCGTGATTCTTCACCACCCGTCCTATTGTAATCATATCGATTTCTGACTTTTGTCTGACAAAATTCTCGAAATTTCTGCAAATCGTATTGTATTTAAGAGTCATTTGATAATATTTAATATTCACTCACTCTTAAGCTTCTTTTTACCCACCACAACATCCCCAGTTCAAAATTTGAGAGCTTTTCAGAATTAGACCGATATCATCCTCAGTGTTTATTGAAAACTATTATATGCTTCTCTAGGTTGGTAAGTCATCTGGTGAGATCCACGCAGAAAGGGAGCCTCTTCTTAAAGATAATCATCATGCCCCAGAAAACTACTCTGTTGTTTCAGCTATCTTCCCGTGAGATCTCTCATCTCTCACAATTTGATCCCACTTTTTATCATCATTTGTTCACCTCACCGTAAGTGTCTTGACAGGAACGATAACGAAAGTTGCGGTGAACGATTCCCATGTCTTCTTAATTCTATTGATTTGTTGCCTACTTACTGTTAAGTATGTTAGGTGTCTAATGGCAGCGTAATTGTTTGCATTCTGTCTTTCATGTTAACAAGTTTTTTTTTTGTTTCATCATTAGGTTTTTATTTCCAGCTCTGGGAGGACTCCTTTATGGTTATGAAATCGGTGCAACTTCTTGTGCAACCATTTCAATTCAGGCAAAGATTTTAACTTGTCTGAAATTATGCAGCCCTACAGTTTTGTGTTGATTCAGCTAATCTGGTTTTGCCAAGTCTTTTAGTCACCGTTTTCAGAGCCCAAAGCTCTGCACATTGGACTGAGATATCACAAACTTCCCAAAACCATTTTTCTCCTTTCTACTGTCTTCGCATGCATGTACATTATTTACATTCTTTTAAAAGCCTATGACTTTGCTATCTTACTGTGATTTTTCCTCTCCTGTAGTCGCCTTCATTAAGTGGAGTTTCATGGTACAACTTGTCCTCATTGGATGTTGGTCTAGTTGTAAGTCTCCGAATTAACTTTCCTGCTTCTTCTTCATGCTTCTCATCGCAAATCTTCTATTCTCCTCCCCCGTATTCTCTTTCGAGATAGAGACAAATTTTCTTTTGCTCACAATTGAATTTTCTGCAGACCAGTGGCACACTTTATGGTGCATTATTTGGCTCTATAGTGGCTTTTACTATAGCTGACGTTATAGGTTGGTTGCTTTTCCTCTTTATTCATCCGGTAGGCTTATATATTTAGCACTGTGAAAGAAATTGAAGTGTTGGAATTTGAATCTGGAAGGAAGAAGAAAGGAGCTGATCTTGGCTGCATTCTCATTCCTCGTTGGAGCCCTTGTGACTACACTAGCACCAATCTATCCCGTTCTGATAATTGGACGGCTAACTTATGGGGTCGGTGTTGGTCTGGTAAGAGCACTGATCATACTTCTATAGTTTTTGTTTGCTTGTATGAATTGATGCTACTCAACTATATATTACTACTCTTAATACGAGAACTGAAAAATGTTTCCTTACATTTAGGCAATGCATGCGGCTCCGATGTACATTGCAGAGACTGCTCCAAGTCAGATACGTGGGCTGCTGGTATCACTAAAAGAATTCTTCATAGTCCTTGGGATGGTTGTAAGTTCTTGAAGCTCTGAGGTTTTTGGACGTTGATTGATCTATGTGAAGCAGTTTAAGCTGATCCTCTCATTTTTGAAATATGTTTGATTCAACAAAGTTATTCTCACATATATCTCAACATTAATTTTATGCAGGGAGGTTATGGAATCGGTAGCCTTACAGTCAATATTTTCTCTGGTTGGCGTTACATGTATGCAATAAGTGTCCCTTTGGCAGTTATAATGGGAATTGGCATGTGGTGGCTCCCAGCATCCCCTAGGTGGCTTTTGTTGCGGGTCATACAGGGGAAAGGGAATGTGGAGAGCCAAAAAGAGGCTGCAATCAAATCTATTTGTCGCCTTAGAGGTCCTGCTTTCGTTGATTCAGCTGCTGAACAAGTGAACGAGATTTTGGCTGAACTTTCTGTTGTGGGCGAGGATAAAGAGGCCACGTTTGGTGAACTATTCCAAGGGAAATGCATGAAAGCTCTTGTCATAGGAGGAGGTCTAGTCTTGTTTCAGCAGGTGGGTCTAGTCAAAGCTAATCATCGCGTTCTCTTAGAAGAGTAATTTACTAATGTCTTCTCTTGTCAAATGGCAGATAACTGGGCAACCAAGTGTGCTTTATTATGCACCATCAATACTGCAGGTTTTCTTTCTTCTCTAAATAAACTTTGTGTAGAGTGTGATATTGGCTTTGTTTCACTTGGAATTTTGACGAGAGTGTTTTCAATTTCCTGTTAGACCGCTGGTTTTTCTGCCGCAGGTGATGCAACAAGGGTCTCAATTCTACTTGGTCTGTTGAAGGTATTCATTTTCTTGACCTGGCTGAAAGTAGTTACTATTAGCAGTGTAGTCAATAGCTACACTTTGCTGTACAGCCTCTGTTATCAGTCTTAGAAGTAGTGTCATTACAGATGGACAAACTGTGGTTATCTAGTCCTAAAAGGATACTTAACAGTAAGCTTTTTTTGTTGTTGTGGGTAATGTTGTAAGAGACTTTATGGGTGAATTGAAAGAGTGGCAGTCGTGTATTTGAAGGGGTCTATTAGTCAGATTTCAGTCTTAATTTTCCCCATTCAATCATTTGTACTGAAGAGAAATCATTATGTTGTTGCAGTTGATTATGACAGGAGTAGCTGTTGTAGTTATCGACAGACTTGGAAGGAGACCTTTACTTCTTAGTGGTGTTGGTGGCATGGTATGTCCTCTTTCTCTCATCAGATTTAGTGAGCTTGATCTAAATCTACCGCATGATAGAGAGAACTACAATGCTCCCAGTTTTTTTTTCACTTTTTGTTATTGTCAATGTCAAACAGGTTGTCTCATTATTCCTGCTGGGGTCATACTACATCTTTTTCAGCGCCTCACCAGTTGTTGCTGTAGTTGCACTGCTTCTCTATGTGGGCTGTTACCAGGTAAACATCGTTGCTGATCAAACTTGTATGATGTTTGTCCTAAAAGTAGCATAGACTTTCTCACGAAACTCATGGCAGCTAAAACAGGACTTTTGATAGCAAATAGTTACATGTTTTGTTCGTTACTGTTTGGTAAGAGCTCTAAAGTATTGTGATGAATCTTGCAGCTATCCTTTGGTCCAATTGGTTGGCTGATGATCTCAGAGATATTTCCCCTTAAACTAAGAGGTCGAGGACTCAGCATAGCAGTGCTTGTGAATTTCGGTGCAAACGCGCTCGTGACATTTGCTTTTTCACCCCTAAAGGTAATCTACCATTTCCCTCTAGATATCTACACCCACAGTTTGTAGGTTATTCGTGTTTGGCTCACATGGCTCTGTGTTTTGCAGGAATTGTTGGGAGCTGGGATACTGTTTTTTGGGTTTGGTGTGATATGTATCTTGTCTCTGCTCTTCATATTCTTCATCGTCCCGGAAACAAAGGGTCTCACTCTTGAGGAAATTGAAGCCAAATGTCTCTAAATTGCTGAGCGAAATAGATCCATCTATTAAAATTTTTTGCTTTTTTGCGTCTTCAAAAGCAATGTTTGCTTCTGACCGACGCTCGAGATAATTTCCACGTGTACAAAAACCTCGTGTTTAAAAATCTCTGTAATAATTATTATTATCAGAAAATAAAGATAAGAGGATCCCACTATACTTAAACCAAAAAAAAAGTTAAGAAAAACAATGCTTATGTAATTTGTCACGTTCAAATTCATTAACATTTTTACAAAAAAAAAAAAAAAAAAAAAATCACCAACATCATATTTTAAGTTATTTACTGTTTTTCATTTATTTTATGTTTGAATCTACCTATATAAAAAGTGTTGAAAATTCAACTTTTTGTACTTGTTGTAAAAGAAAAGATGTTAGAGTTACCTGAATCATGTGATGCTTTAAGAGAGGATGATCCAAAGCTGGCTGCCTTCTTTTGGGTACACAGTCTATTATATCACCATCTGGACTCTGTAAATTAATTTTCAAAATTATGTATTTCACATAACGATAAATATTCAGATATATCATATACAAATGCATCTGAAACATGTAATATATATGTAACCTCGATGGTGAATATAGGAGGCTTGTTGATCTTGTTCAAGTGTTTTTGAATCCTCTTAAGCCTCAAGCCACTGACTTGTCTGTATGATTTGGTATGGTTAAAGGCAGAGACATTTGTAACCTCCTGGCTCATAAAGAGACTGACAATAACAAGGAAAACTAGAAGAAGACTTCTCTTGGTCTCCATTGATCGATCTTTTAAAGCTTTTTGCTTGTATGTATCACATTCAGTGTGCGAAGAACGAGAAAGTGAAGAGATTGGAAACTGAAAGGAGGACAAATACTTATAAAGTTGAGAAGGAGAGAAGGACCATTTCTAGAAAATGGAAAGAGATTTAAAAGGATTACAACAGCTAGCCCAAAATATATAAATGTAAAAGTCTTAATATATTTTGTGTGTGTGTGTGTTATAAATGGGGAAGAAGAGAAGTGGGGGGAGAGATATTAAGAAGTGTAAATATGGAAATGGAAGAGAAGAAGAGAAAGCAATGAAGCTATAAGGCCACATACATACATATATACATATATAAGGTCGAAGTCAACATATATAGAAAGTCACAGTGGTTTCATTATAGTGGTCCATGACAGATCTAGTATAATTTATAGGTATGTCTAGGCCTGGGCATTCGGTTTTCGGTTCGGATTCGGATCGATTTTTTCGGGTTTTTGATATTTTGGTTTTAGAGTTGTAGAAACCGTTCGGTTATTTTTCATTTTCGGTTAGGTTCGGTTCGGTTTCGTCCGGATTCGGATCGGTTTCGGATCGGTTTCGGGTATTTAAATATCGGCTAAAAATAAAATAATTTAAATAAAATTGAATTAAATTTGTAAAAAAAATTGAATTTAACGAATATTACTAATTTTATTAGGATATTTCGAATATTTTGATTATTTTATTCTAAATATAACTAATATATTCAGTAAAATTATACTTTTTACATATTTTGGTTATTTTAAATATAAATATAACTAATATTTTTCGTATATAATTATATTTCGGTTATCCATTCGGTTTTCGGTTCGGTTCGGGTTCGGTTTCGGTTTTTCGGATTTAGAAGTTTAAAAACCATTCGGTTTTTTGTGTCAATTTCGGTTCGGATCGGTTCGGATTTTTCGGTTCGCTTCGGTTCGGATTTTTCGGTTCCGGTTTTTATGCCCAGGCCTAGGTATGTCAAATGGGACCTAGGTCAATATTAGTTCGAGTTTAATTCGAACCCAGTTCGAAAAGAATTATCAGATTCGAGTTGATCTAATCATTTTGGGTTGAGGATCATGTAAACAAAATATACATAAAGAAAGGTTGTTGGGTTAAATAAGATAAAAATTAAAATGAGTAATGCGAACGTATATCTTCATCCGATGGTCAAAATGGTTATTATTATAATGGTTTGTTATTCGGATTTTGCTCAAATCCCAACTTTAGATGCTTCTGCTTCGTCTGATTCGTAATACTGTACTAGTTGAATACTTGAATGTATATATTAATGAGATTAATTACTAAGTAAAGCATATAAAAGTAGAATGAATGAACCTTCCTACTATTCAGGTTCTTTAACTACAACAATACTTTTTAACAAACTGGTCATAGGATGTCAACAAAACATTAGGAGTGGAAAATGAAGGAGTTTCAAACATAGCAAACTTTAGGCCCAACAAAAGTATAAATCCCAAGCGAAGCAATACCGACTCATTTGGAGCCCAATACAAATAATTTTTCCTGAGCAGCTCCATTAGCGGTGATTCTAACAACTGAGCATGATTGATTGATTATTGCTAGATACACAAAATGTGTTGTTGTTCGCCTCAAGAAAAATGGACGGGTCCCTAAAGATTAGAATGTAGATACAGTTGGATTTTGATTAAAAGTAATTAATGAGTGGTCACCGAAGTTTGAACACAATGTTAGACTTTAGAGATATCGCTCAAAGTTTTAAATTCTGGAAATATCTTGCCAATTAAAATCTTTCTCTTTCCAAAATAATTTGCGAGAAATTAAAGCAGGAACCTTTTAATGTGATTATATGTAATCGGGCATTAGGAAAGATTTCGAAAATTGTGAAAGGAATGAAATTATATCAAAACAGTAGTAGGTGTGGGAAAAGAGAAAAAATATTGTAGCCAGCGTTCACACATGAAATATTTTCGTTGAAAAATGTAGAAAGTGAAGACAAAAAAAAAACACTTAAAACTTTAAAAAGTGAACAACACTGATAAAATCAGAAACATAAGCAGTGACGTCATATCTGATTGTGGCTAATTTTGCAACGTCTACGAGAGAGAGCCCACTATAAAACCAGGCGCGTCCGCGACAATCTGAAGAAGCTGTAACTAAATTCGTCGAACTCAGAAGTGAATCGGAGAAGGAAACGATGAGCACCGGAGGAAATAACGTAGCGACGGCGACGAACAAGCAGGTCATACTGAGAGACTACGTGAGTGGTTTCCCTAAGGAATCCGATTTCGAATTCACTACAACCACCGTCGAACTTAGGGTTCCGGAGGGGTCTAAGTCCGTTCTGGTGAAGAATCTCTATTTGTCCTGCGATCCTTACATGCGATCTCGCATGGGGAAGCCTGCTGCTGCTGGTATTGCTCAAGCTTTCACTGTCGGCAAGGTAGGACGAAAATCTAGTTTAAGCGTGTATCTCCGATTATGGAAGTTTCCGGTGAAATTCGAATAGGATCAAATGAAGTTTTTGGTTTGCATGTCTGATTCGAGCTCGCTTCCTCTTATAAACTTTAGATTATTATTATGTGATTGTCTTTGGATTATTATTTCGTCGTACATAAATATACTGTGTATAATATTGCGTTGCTATTTCAAGGATGGATTTATCTTGGGAGTTTTGAAATAGGATCAATTGTTCTGTATTGTGTGTTGGACCATTTCTGTGACTGAGAATGTTCAATATCCAGAAATCTCCCTGGATGCTTCTTATTTATGATACATTCATCCTTGAGATTAGTGTTGACTGTTTTGATGTGTTATGTGGTGCAGCCAATCTTAGGATTTGGAGTGTCTAGAGTGATAGAATCAGGGCATCCAGATTACAAAAAGGGCGACTTGCTGTGGGGAATAGTTGGATGGGAGGAGTACAGTGTTGTTACGCCAATTCCTGACATGCATTTCAAGATCCATGATACCGATGTTCCATTGTCCTACTACACCGGACTTCTCGGTATGTAATCCTGGCCTTACTCCTGGTTTTTGTATGGAATCACTTGGTTACTTTAGAATGAATGCTTGTTGATACAGAGATGATGAAGTTGAATGCCATAACCATGATTGATAGTTCTGTACATGACTAAGAAATCTTAGCAGCGGAGTGGATTAGTTATGTCGAGTTTAAAAACTTTCAGTAGCTTGGTTTGTTGAAATAGGAATCTGGTCTGTTTGCTATATGACAGGTATGCCTGGTATGACCGCCTATGCCGGGTTTTATGAAGTATGTTCCCCGAAGAAAGGAGAGACAGTTTATGTGTCGGCTGCATCTGGTGCAGTTGGTCAGCTTGTTGGACAATTTGCCAAGATGATGGGCTGTTATGTTGTTGGAAGCGCCGGTAGTCAAGAAAAGGTGAGAGAAATTGATCACCATTTCTATTACTTTTGTTTCCCCCTTAGATTTTCCGTCAAGTGTATCACTTGCCCTTATGCTTCTTTTTTTTCCGGGATATTATTAGGTTGATCTCCTCAAGACCAAGTTTGGATTTGATGATGCATTTAACTACAAGCAAGAACAAGACCTTAGTGCTGCCCTGAAAAGGTCCGGTACCCCACTTATTTTGAAGCTTTTGATGTCTGTCTATAACTCTTAGGATCGGTTTGCAGATCGCAACTAAAAGTATAAACAAAGAGAAATGGATAAAACATGAAAACTCTGATTTCATTGATTGATATCTAAGAGAAATTATCTTCTTCATTTTTTCCTCCAGGTGTTTTCCCAAAGGCATCGACATATACTTTGAGAACGTAGGAGGCAAAATGCTAGACGCGGTGCTCTTAAACATGAACACGTTCGGGCGCGTCGCTGTCTGTGGAATGATCTCTCAGTACAATCTTGAGGACCACGAAGGTGTGTACAACCTAACCAACATAATCTACAAACGAATCCGCATTCAAGGCTTTGCAGTGTTTGATCACTACGACAAATACTCAAAGTTCTTGGAGTTTGTGATTCCGAGCATCAAAGAAGGGAAGATAGCGTACGTGGAAGATGTAGCTGAGGGTCTCGAGAAAGCTCCTGAAGCTCTTATAGGACTCTTCCATGGTAAGAACGTTGGGAAACAAGTTGTTGTGGTCGCTCGTGAGTGAAAAAAACATGAATGATGTTGTGTTTGTGGTAACTACATTTGTCCATACTAAGACAGAATAAATTCTCTTCTTTCTGTTTTTGTATGACAAAACCACATTAATTAACGAATAATAGTGTAATCGAATTGGTTTGATATATAGCTGTTCTTCGAATTTGATATCACTGATTCTCATTTCTGAAACAAAATTAAGCTTCTTTTGTTGTGTTTAGATTTGGACCATTTGGTTTCGGCTTTACAAATATAGAAGAGAGAAATCAATTTAAACCGTAGCCAAGCTTAATCAAGAGCAAAGTATTTGCAAGAGCTTCATCAGCTTGTAAAATACACAAACCGCGAATCGTTGGAATAAATTGCATTTACTATCACCTTCGAAAATCCAATTTCCCACATTATTTGCATCGCACTTGATAACGCAAGAAATTATGGCTATGCAACTAATTTTGGCATCACCGTTTTTGCATTGCCGACCATATAGCAAATACTAGAATCCTTGGTTATCTCCTGAACCTGTGGCTTATATATAAATTGAGAAATATAAACGTTTGGGAACTTAAAAACATCTTCTAGAATAATGGAGAGGATCGGAGGAGAAATGGGAGCGACGGTAGTGAGCAACAAGCAAGTCCTATTCCGAAATTATGTTACAGGCTTCCCCAGCGAATCCGACCTCCCAATCACCTCAACCACCGTGGATCTTAAGATTCCGGCGGGATCAACAACGGTGTTGGTGAAGAATCTCTACTTGTCTTGCGATCCCTACATGCGCAACCGTATGAGAAAGCCTGATCCCTTGCTTCCTGCTACTGCTCAGTCCTTCATTCCCGGCAAGGTCAAAAACAACATCTCTACTTACTTATTACTCACAAACTGTTGGACTTTAACTTGTATTTTTTTTGCTCTGTTCACAGCCAATCTCTGGGTTTGGAGTGTCTAAAGTGATGGACTCAGGTCATCCAGATTACAAAGAAGGAGACTTGATTTGGGGAGCAGTTGGATGGGAAGAGTACAGCGTTATCACACCAATCCCTAATCTTCACTTCAAGATCCATCATACAGATTTTCCCTTATCCTACTACACTGGACTTCTTGGTATGCCTGGTATGACTGCATACGCTGGTTTTTACGAGATATGTTCTCCGAAGAAAGGAGAGACCGTCTTTGTGTCTGCTGCATCTGGCGCTGTTGGTCAGCTCGTCGGACAATTCGCTAAGATGATGGGTTGTTATGTCGTTGGAAGCGCCGGAACCAAAGATAAGGTTGATCTCCTCAAGAACAAGTTTGGATTCGATGATGCCTTCAACTACAAGGAAGAAAACGATCTCAATGCAGCCTTAAAGAGGTAAGTAAGGAAAAGATATTTCTTCTATATTTAGAAACGCATCAAAATAAAAAGAGGATTCTCTGTATGTTTCCAGGTGTTTCCCTCAAGGCATTGACATATACTTTGACAACGTGGGAGGCAAAATGCTTGACGCAGTGATCTTAAACATGAGACCACACGGACGTATCGCAGCGTGCGGAATGATCTCGCAGTACAATCTGCAGATTCCGGAAGGAGTGTACGGCCTCTCGCTCATTACCTACAAACGAATCCGTATCCAAGGTTTCAACGCCATCGATTACTTCCACAAATACTCTGAATTCGCCGAGTTTGTGGTTCCGTATATAAGACAAGGGAAGATAACGTATGTGGAAGATGTTGCTGATGGACTCGAGACTGCTCCTGCTGCTCTTGTTGGACTCTTTTACGGCAACAACGTTGGGAAACAGCTTGTCGTGGTCTCTCGTGATCTTGTGTAAGAAATGATTCAAAAGTTGTGTTGCACTGGTTAGTCCTTTTTCTTCTGCAATATAGTCAATGTTATAAAAATAAATAAATTTCGAATTTGTGTTAAGGATGCATATTGAATATAATCTCTTCTCCCGAAGAATGTATAAGAAAGGCACTGTCACAGTATTTGGAGATTTCGGACTTGTAAAATTTTTGTTAACTCTTAATTTTATGGAATTGTAGCGGGAAGAAGCATTTCATCGAACATCTTGAATGCAGAGTTCTTAACAAGCGAGAGAGAGTCTTTTTATCTATAAATTCAAAAACAGAACCACAAACATTTGAAACTAGACTTGGCCCTCTTTTGTTCAATCCTTTAGAAAACAAAGAAACAAGAGAATCCAATCTACGGATTGATTAGTGTTGAGAGTGTGAACAAATGGAATTTTGAATCGCATCCTCTTCCATTAGCTGGGTTTCACTTGTCCAATTCCCAAATGACACCTCCATCTTTTTTGACCTTTTTGTCGATCCAAGCTTCTAGAAGCATACCAGCACCGATCCCACCAAGGATGAAACTTCCATAGAAGACAAGAGCCGAAGGCCAAGGCTTTCGCGGGAGGAAGTAAGCTTCGTATTTCTCTTCCAGTCCTCTCGGGATTTGTTTTCTCGCTCTCGTCACCATTTTAACACCAGAGCTCGGCTTCTTCGCCTTCTGATTCTCACTCGTCCCCCACTCTTCTCCTTTCCATGGATCCTTCGCCTCTTCACTTGCCATCGCCTTCAGAAATCTCAATTCCAGTCTCAGCTGGATCGAAAACTTTTGATCGATCAAGATGGTGAATTAGAAGACCACACTAAATTGTCTTCTTCGCCTCTTCAACATGAAAATTGTAACCTAATTAGGCCCAATCAGATATCGTTCAGGCCCAATAAAGCCCATTTAGACACAATTTTAGTGTAGATTCTGCGCACGTGCAATTGAAATTACTAACACGCTGGGCAGTTTCGTCATTGTCTTATCAGAACACAAACAAACCCGCGTGGAGAAAACTCTTCCTTTCTCTTCATCTCTTTAGCGTTGACTACTACAACACAGCTTCACTCCAGAGAATCTTCATCGATCGCGAGCACACACTGTTCACAAATTTAGGTCCGAATCTGTTGGATTTCTCTTTAATTTTGTTTTCCCAGTTTTTTTTTTTCGGATTTTTCTGGTAAATACCAATATTTTCTTCGCTTACGAGGATACTGATTGCAGATTAAGTAAGCTATGGGATCAGAACTGATACTTCATGAAGGTGGATGCCATTGTGGGAAGATCAAATGGAGAGTGAAAGCATCAAGAAATGTGGTTGCTTGGAGCTGCAACTGCTCAGATTGTTCAATGAGAGGCAACGTCCATTTCATCGTTCCTTCAAACAACTTTGAGCTCCTCGGTGATTCAAAAGATTTCATCACCACATACACTTTTGGGACTCACACGGCCAAGCATACCTTCTGCAAGGTCTGTGGGATCACATCGTTTTATATCCCGAGGTCTAACCCCGATGGAATCGCAGTCACGGTTAAGTGTGTCAAGTCAGGGACATTGGACCACGTCGAGATCAAAAGCTACGATGGTCAGAACTGGGAAATGTCGCACAAAGAGACCGGTATTGCCTCCTTCTCTAAAGAGCGATGTTAAAAGATCATACTCAAGAGTCAAGATTGTAATGGCGCAAACAAAATCTCACCTTTCGAATCATAGGGAGAGAAACAATAAGAGGGAAAAAAGTCAAAGCTTTTTCTGCCTAAACCCTTTAGACAATAACGCTCAGGGTTTTGGGTTTTTAGGATAAACTGTTTGTTCAAATCTACAGCTGCAAATCCCTATGTTTTCGTATGATTTCATTTCTTGTTACCTGTATCTTTTCCAGCTAGTTTTCTTCTCTGTTGATGCTCTGCGACTTTGTAATCAATCACCTCTCTGAAAAGGTTTGCGTCCAACAAGCACTCCGCACTTCCATACACAGCAGCTTGAACGCTCGCCATCAGTTTCGCAATTTCTCTACCCGAGAACCCTTTTGTTTTCGCGGCAGCTTCCTTCAGGAGATCCTCAGAGATACCTTTAACCTCAATCTTCTGCTGGTCTTTCTTGAAAAGGCTTTGGACCAAACCTGGCTTCTTTAGATTAGTCTTAGTTATGTACTTGTCTAGGTAGAGGTTTAGAAGCTTGAAGCGCTCTTCTTCTCCAGGCAATGGGAACTCAAGAGTCTCGTCGACACGGTCAGACACTGCAGAGTCTAGATCACCAGGTCGGTTTGTGGCAAGCGCTAGGACTATGTCTTTGGATTGGTCACCCGTGCGGAAGAGGAGTGCATTTAGTGCGCTCCTCTGAGCTTCACTCATGTATGTTTTGTTCCTCCTGCCAAATTTGCAACCAAATCAACACATTATAACTAAAACCCTTGAGTTAAGATTATCATCATCAGTATCGGATATGCAACTTACTCGCATAGAAATGCATCTGCTTCATCGATGAAGAGCAACAAGCCTCTCTTAGATTTTTTGGACCAGTCAAACAATTGGTGTATCTTCGTAACAGCCTGAGCTCCAAGTGGAGCAACATCTCCACCCGTCATCAACGCATAATCCAGACCCTAAATGGTAACAAATCAAAGGGAGAGAGTGATTATCGAAGTAACATGCATGAGATTCTCCAATTTTAATGCTCAACTAAGATCTCAATTTGAAGCTCAGATGCATTAAGTATCAGAAATGGAGAGAATACATACAGATTTGCGAGCCAGCTCTCGGGCAGCCATTGTCTTCCCTGTTCCGGGTGGACCGTAGAAAAGCATATTTCGGAAAGGTGCTTGGTGTGCTTTTGTGTTGGCCGTTGCACTAGCTAGCTGTTCGATTCTCTTCTGAAGAGAAGGATGCAAAATGACATCACCAAAACCTTTTCCATTTTGGGATGCAGACTCCTTAGCACCACCTCGCAACGTGGACAAGGCACGAGAAAACGAACCAGACCAAGGGTATTTTCCTCTAGATGATTCTCTAATTAGAGAAGGTTGTCCTAATATTCTATCCACGTAGCTCCAGATAACCTTTGCACCTTCTCTGCAACATGCAGTTTATAAGCTCACGAAGTTCCTCAATCTTCAACGATAGAACTTGTGGCTATAATTTGTTAATTCTCAACCATTTTTAGTCTTTACCTCGTTGTGTAGATCCCAGCTGCAAGAGCAGTAACACCTCCAACAGCAACAACCAGCTTATTTTGATCCGTTAGAATCATACGCAAGCCCCCTAGCAAAAATGGAAAAAGAGTCAATCACCTATTGAAAAGGTAAATCATACAGTTAGTCACTAATGTCAGACCTCCAATGTGATCGAATGTAGTATTTATGGCTGAAACCCATTTTTCTCTTTCTGCATTTGCACGATCAACAAGCATTCTCCTGTTGACATCTTCAGATAGCTTTGATTCACGGGCTCTCCCTTCAGCTTCAGCCATAGCTTTGACCCTGATTGTCTCACGTTCGATCTCAGCTTTCTCCCTCTCTGTTTGTCGTCTCTGTGCCTGAATCTCTTCTTCAGTAGCGCGTCGAGCAACTTCCCGCCTAATTGCTGATTCTTCTTGCATTTTCACGAGTTCTTGATTTCTTGTTCTCTGGGCCTCATTCTCAGCCTGTTGAAAGATATACACCAGTTGTTAGAAAGCATTGAAGTTCTCAGTGTTAAATAAAAAGAATTTTAGAATCGCATGCCTGCATCCTTTTTCTAGCTAACTCATCTTCATAGCGGGCCATTTGTGATTTCGTTTGTGCTTGGTGCTGCGCAAGTTTCTTCTGTTCATCATATATTACCCTTTGCCTCTCCTGTTAGATGGAAAATGTCAGGCACATAACTTGCATACATACATACTCAGACACCATGTAATCAAAAGATACTGATAATAAACTTAAGAGTAAGCTGGTCTCACAGTTTCAGCTTGGGATTGCATAGCTTTAAACTCTTGCGCCTTAGCAGTAAACTCAGCTTGCCTCGTCTCTTCCTGTGTCTTAATACTTTCAAATACCTACCAGAAACCAAACATGCATCAATTGTGAGGCAAACCACAGACAAACAAAGAGAGCTTTTTAGCTCAAAACTATCTTCCATTAGCTTCATCATACAGATTATAACTACTTAGAAAGAGTTAAGAGTTCCATTTCTCAGCCTTGGACTTTCCTAAACGAAGAATCAGTATATACAACTTGAGAATCTCTTATCAGATCTATGTGTAGCCTCTACAATTTACAGAATTCGGTTATCTCGGAGAAAATGAAACAAGCATTAGAATCTCAAATTTCTTTGAAAACCAACGGAACTTTGGTGAAGTCCAGGAAAGAAAAGAAGAAAAAAACAAATTTCTTAAAACCTTTTTCGCATGAGCGGAGTTGTTTATCCCCTTCAAGGCCTTTGCTCCTCGCTCCAACGCCTCTGGATCAAACCCAGCGGAAGTCGTTCTCGGATTATCGTTCCGAATCCGTGGAGGAGCATCGGATTCTTCGCCAGCCGCTGTTGGTTCTTTCTGAGATCCCGGCGCCGGCGGAAGAGAACCTTGCTGCTGGGGATTTGAAGCAGCCGGAGAAGTGGAGAAGCCAGAGAAGGTGAAAGGTCCATCTGCAGCAGCGAAATTACCCTTCGAGAGTGAAGCAGAAGCTGCAAGAGCTGAGATCAAACTAATCGCACACTTCTGAGCCATATTTACCCAGGGAATCTCCAAGGGATTAAGAAATGAAGGAAGATTCAGAGCATTCAAAAAATGGTGTGAAAGAAGATTTAAGAGGAAGAGATTGGCTTGATGAACAAGAAATTCCAAGCAGAAATATCTATTGCCATAGAAATGGAGGCCGAGAAAGTTGCCAGGGTTTTGGTAGGGTTTCTCTGCGGAAAGAAAAAAAAAAGATTTTAGATCTCGGGTTGAATTTTACCCGCTATCTGGATATTTGATCCGAAAACCCGACTCCTTTGGTCCATTTGCATCATCATTTTGGTGAATATTTTCATCCGTTTTATAGTAAAAAACGTTTTATACTTTCATTATATATACATACACTAACTGATAAAAATTCATAATTTCTAGTACATTTTATGTGAATATGTGATTAATCTAGCCTCGAAACAGAAATCAATAGATATACGGATGAAATTTCTAGATAAATTTTTTCTGATGGAAACTCAATTTGAATTGATTGTTTCAATATGTAAAGTTCGTATCTTTGAGTTACATATACAAACTATAACAAGAGTGTAGTATTACACATTGCTAGGTGTTATCCGCGCCGTGAGTCGTCCCGTGCGCGGACTTAAAGTTTACGTGCCGATGACACTTACTAAAAGTCCGAGAATATAAACAACCATAAATGCTATCATTTTCCCTCCAATCTTAGAAGAATCTGATTTTGGCAAGCCAGTCGGACTGCTTGAGGGAGAAGGAACGGTGTGACTATGATCAGGACTAGAACTATTGTGATCACCATTGTTATGGCTATCGTCTTCACTATTGTTTCGGCTGCTAGGGCAAGAAATGATGGGAACAGTGTTATTATGTTGAGGGGAATTATCGTCGACGCTACTTGGAGATTGTAGTATACCGTCGATTCCATGACATTTGATAGAGCCTAAGTTACAAATGTTGCGGCTTATGATCTTGACGTTGTTGAGAAAGTAGTTTGATCTTCCACCGTTGGAGATCCGGAGGGTGTAATGTGGCAAAGAGGAAGGAACGATGGAGCCATTGGGGATGAGGTTGAGGTGCTCAAAAAGAAGAGGAGAGGGGATCGAATGGCGAAGCAAGAACTCGGTAACCGAATCTTGTTGAATAATGTGTGATCTTGAAAGGATTTTGTCCTTTGGCATCAAGAATGTGATGTTGGCTACAAGTTTAGGGTTTACAGGTTGTAACATGTTGATGAGCATCACGAAAGAGAAGTAATTCGCTTTTTCCATTTCTTCGATGGCAATAGAGAGTCCATGGTTGTTTCGGACATGAGGACTCTTTTGGGCTCTTGTTGATGATGTTGCAATGATGACTAACACCAAGAAGATTATCACATGAGTTTGAATCGGTCTCATTTTGTATCTCTTTTGTTCCATTTTGGGGGTTTTATCTGGGAGATTGGATTTTGCTGGGATCCTAAGATATATAATATCAGAGTTATGTGATGAATTATGGTTAAATGATAGATAAGGTTTAGCTTTGGACATGCGTGTGTTGTTTTCCACCAACTTGTGTGATCATGGTATCCGCATGGTGTGCGAGTTTGTAGAGAGTTTGTTCCAGCTACAAACCGTCAAAATGCCACTTTTTATGAAACGAAAAGAGTCCTTGTTTGTTTTAAAAAACTTAACACTTATGTTAAAATACATAATCTTTACTATACATCGCCAGTACAAGGGCAAAGGATTTCAGTTTAGAATAATTTAATAAACAAAAAATAGTCTCGTTACAAAAAATAAAAACAAGTGTAATGAACAAAAAGACACCCATCTCATAAATGACCCGGTCTCTGTCTGAACATGACACATCATCATCAGACAGAAGAAGCAAAAAAAAAATCTAATAAAGGAATGTAATTTTTAATACATTAATAGACAACTGAGTTTATTTTTGTTTTGTATTGTGATTCATGGGAAGAACAACTCAACGAAACCAACCCTATCATGGAAAACTGAAAGATCCTCCGATATCAGTAGTACCAGCCGGTGGACTAATGGCGACCCAAAGAAGAGAGATGGTGATAGCGACAAGACCAGACCAAACATACACAATCGTCGGTGTTCTTCCTCTTCTTCCCATCAAACCTTTAGCGAAAGGATAAAGATGAGCCAAAACCCAGAAACTGAAGAACACTCCTCCTATCAACTTACTCCACTCTGGAATCACACTGTAAATCGTCCTGCTGAATCCAACCGCAATCGCGATCAGATTCACCATCATGATCGTTATCGGAGGGATCATAAGCGACGTCCACTTCACCGCGTACAAATCCGCAAACTCGTCGTCTACGTCATCTCCTCCGGATTTCGTCGTAAGCGTGAACGAGATTTCCACTCCGGCCACGACTTTGAGCAGACCTTGAAGAACAGCTGCGAGATGAGCGCTTGTTCCTCCGATGAGCCAAAACTGTTCGTTTCTCCACCATTCTTCCAGCGAGATCCCCGACCATTTGATCTCCAGCAACGCCAGCAAGCAGAGCGTGATGGAGATGATGAGAAGGTAGACGAGGAAAGTGACGTTAAGCGTCTGGACGATGAATTGACCGGAGAAGAGAGATAGCGCGGGGAGGAAACAGTAGACGATGAGGAAGATCGACGTGAACGGGTAGATTCCGACGTTCAGGTAGGCGATTCTCTGGAGGATCTTCATCTTCGGGGAAGCGAGAAGAGCGTTGTTACGGGAGAAGAAGATCTCGACGGAGCCTGTAGCCCAACGGAGAACCTGGTGAAGCCTATCCGTCAAGTTAATCGGAGCAGTGCCTCTGAAAGCATCTCGTTTCGTCACGCAGTAAACCGATTTCCATCCTCGGTTATGCATTCGATAACCGGTCACAACGTCTTCCGTAACCGAACCGTAAATCCACCCGATACGCGACCCCCACTCTGTTTTATCTTCGTACCAGCAAGAGATCACAGCGATAGCTTCCGCTACGGTCGTCGCGTCGAGAAGCTCTCTCGGAATGGTGAGCGCGCCGGGCGGACGACCGTTTTTAATCGACGGGTGATCCGCGAGAGGCCGGCCTTGGAACTCGGCGACGGGAATCGACTCAATGAGGAACGTCGAGTTACCGAACTTCTTGGGGATCAAAGAGAGAGACATCTCCTCGTCCATGTAATCACCCATTTGCAGAGCTCTGTTTTCCTCAGGAATCTTCTTCTTGCTACGAGGGAAACAGCAGCTGCAGCAACCAGAGGAATGTTCTTTGGACCGAGGCGGGTCGAATCCGTAAAGCGCGATTCTCCGGAAGAGACAACCGGTTCCGACGTAAACCGGACCCATAAGCCCATCGAGAGCTCTCATGTTGACGTCAAAGAAGACAGTGTTGTGATTAGCGTATCGATCCGACGGGTCAATACCTTCGAACCGCTGCGGAAACTGAACGTAGCAAAGCCGGTCGCCTCCTCGGTCCATCATGAAGCACATACCTTCTCTCATCGCCTCGGAGTTGTATATGTAATGATCACAGTCAAGATTGAGTATGAATGGTCCATTCGACATAATGGCTGAAGCTCTGACTAAAGCGTTCATGGCTCCGGCCTTCTTGTTATGATCATAACCAGGCCGCTTCTCACGAGATACATAGACGAGAAGTGGGAGTCGGATATCCACTTCGGATAGATCAAGAAACCCTTCGGATCCTCCGTGTAATGGCTCATCGCTCGGTGGCTTCAACATCACCTGCATTGATCAAATAACACACGTAAACACAATGACATCTTCCATTTTCTCAAACAACTTTCAAAGGGCTTTACTTTATACCTGAATGATACCGGCGTGGTCACCTTTGGCATGGTCACTACCAGAAGTCAACCAAGTGCCAGGCCAGTGAGTACCATCAGCCATCCACGTAGCTTTCGGGATCTTGACAGGCTCTAGAGGCTCATCGTCTCTGTTCTGTCTCTGCATCTTCATGGCTTTGATTTCTTCTCTAGCATGATAAGCATCAGATCTTCTCCTGATTGAGTCAGGCAAGCTGTTGATCCTGACTTTGAACTCGTCGTACTCACGCTTAACCCGTCTCCGGTCCTTGACGAAATCAGACTTGACTTTGTTCTTGTAAGGATCTCTCTTCAAGCTGAAGTAGGAGTCTGGATTCCTCGGCTCGACCACATGTTTACGACAGAAAGGAACCCAAATGTTTGCGAAACTCGCAGCTTCAGCCATGGCTTCAAACGTAAGAAGCGCACCTCCATCATCAGATACATAGCAAGAAAGCTTCTCAACCGGATACTCTGCAGCTAGAATCGATAAAATGGTGTTAGCAGTCACCAGAGGAGGCTCTTTCTCGGGATCCGCGGTGGAGACGAAGATATCGAGTCCAGGAAGATCGGATTTCCCGGTCGGGTTGCTAGGCGTGGGCGTTTCGAACTTCTCCTTGAGGACTTGGAGATCGGTGGCGCGGTTAATCGGGCATAGCTTAGGGAGCTGATCAAGAAGCCAAGAAAAGGCAAACCAGAGCTCACAAACCACAGACATTCCCCATAACCATATAGCATCTTGGTTTTGATGTTGAATCCTCCATGTCAAGAACAATGCAAGAACAACTACACGGATAAGAATCAAAAGCCTGCATAGAAGAAAAGCAAAACACAAAACTTAGAATTGGATTTAGTAAAGCTAAGCACTAAAAGAAGAAGACTTTTTTTCTTTCTTTCTCTTTCCAACCTGTATGGACTAAGAATAGCAGCAGGAATTTTCAATTTCCGAGTAAGTGGTCTCCAAGGTTTGCTCATCAAATCTTGCGGCTCCATACCATCACCATCTCCGTCACCATCCTTACCGCTACCGAAATTCCCGTCTTTGGTCCAGAAAGCATTCCCGTAACCATAAGTTCCACTAGTCTCAAACAACCACCTATTGTGATCAAAGTCTCCGGTTTGACTCCTCATCAAAGCTGATTTATTACTAGACTTCATCAACGACAACCTTCTCTCCATCTTTGACCCGGGAGGCCCCTGAAGCCTTTGGTGACCGTTATCATCAGCCTGATCGGCCAAATCCGTGTTCTTGTACGGTTCTTTACACCCGGGACAAATCCCACCGCCGCTTTTGACCGCATCTACGAAGCAATCCCTACAGATTTTGAAGTCACATTCACAAGGAAGAAGATCTTGTCCTCTCTCATCGCTCATAACCTTAGCGTCGCAGCCAGGGATCGCGCAGGAAGATCCTTTCGCACCAGCCATCTGCGGGTGGTTAGTCTCTGTCTCGATCACTTTGTCCATAAGGTGAGCCCTCGTGGCGCTGTTAAACCCGCCGGTGAACATTGAGTTGGAGACGTATTGCTCTTCGACTTTCTGAGATATAGAAGGGTCCATTGGAGAAGGCTCCATCGGCTGGTTATCTGGAGTTGGAGGAATGTGAACAGAGTAGTTCATGTAATCGGCGCTGCTTAACTCGCTGTCGAGATCGTCCCTCGAGTAGCTGACATAGCGACCGGAGGAAGTTCTTCGAGCAAATCTGACTTGTGGAGGAACAGTTTGAGATGGTCTCGCTGGCTCAGGGACATCGGAGTCGTTTGATAGATTTGATCGACTTTGACTGAAACGCTTATTAGATGCCATGATCTAACTTGGCAGATCCCTGCAAGAAACATATGCAATAAAAGTTAGTAAAGAGGAAAACAGAGACATGTAAAGACATCAACAAAGAAACAGATCAATTCATGGATCTTAAGGCATCGATCAACAACAAACTCATCATCTTTTCTACAAATGAAAAAATCACAAATCCTAATACTAAACTCTAGCAGACAAAGGTATCACCTTTAAAGTTTAAGGGAACAATAATAGCTTATTAGTTTCAAACTTTCAAAACCCCACACATATCTCTCTCTCTCTCTGAAATTCGAAACCAGAAGTGAAAAGAGAGATGAGATTTTGACATTCAGATTAAAAAAAAAAAAAGAAGAAGAGACGATCCAACCACGACCTTATAAGAAAGCAATTAAAAACAACATTAAAACCCACGATTGATTACAGTACCTTAAAGAGTCCGTGACAATAGAGAAGAGAGAAGAAGAAACTCAGATCTTCGGGTTATAGTAATCGACAGAAGGTAAGACTTTCGGTTTAACAAATCTGTCTGAAGGATTCAACGCGGTCGGGTCGTGCCACCCAAGTGGAGATGATGCATTTGAGAAATTGAGAAGAGATGATAGTGAAAGGAAGAGAGAGAGAAGAAGAAGAAGAAGAGGATGAGAAAAGGACTTAGTCGTGAGCAAATACTTAAGCACTCCTGCTGCTAACTAATACACGTTATGAAGGCAACGATTAGCCCCAAGATTTTTATATATGTTTATTCAAAGATCTTACAATTTTATAGCAAAGAAATATTAAAGAAATTGCCAAACTTTGTCGAATTGAGACGAGAAATCGAGACGAGAGATCTCTGCTCGATTTCGATTTAAGCTAATGTAGAAAAAAAAATAGACGCGGCAACAGCGAAGACGAAGGTAGAACGCCGCCGGGAAACAAGTGGACGGAGCAGACCCTATTTTTTTTTTCTAACGTTTGGCGTTTTTTTTTTTTTTTATTACTGGAGGGCTGAGGTTTTTCGGACAAGGTAGAACTAGAAAGTAAGAAGAGAAGACTTTTAAGTTTTAACTTAGGTACATGTGGGATTAACCTTTTTTATTTAACGCGTCTGACGTGTGTTTCTTTAATTTCCCTTATTTCTTTTTTTTTCCCGGTCAATTTCCATTATTTCTTTCTGTATTGAATAGTGATACGAAAAATCTACTAACCATAAATTCTCTATTATCTTAGATCTCAGTTCAGTGATACGATGAACTAAGCAAGAAAAAAAAAGGCTAGGGGGTTATTGGAAGATAGATTTCGAATAATTTTTAAAATTTTAAGAATATGTTGTTATTAGTTTATGAATTCTGATAATCTTACTAAAATCAATTGTTATTGGTTTAATGATTTTTAAATTCCATACAGAATCCATTGTTATTCAAAAAGTTTGTGTTTTAATGATTTTATGAATCCATTAAAATCCTTGTTATTGGGAGAAGTATTTTAAACAAATTAACTTATGAAACAAAACTTTTAAAATACTATTAATAACCCTTAGATTTTCAAAATCCTTTACAATAAAATATTTTGATTGATTTTCTAAATTTACATACTCTTTTCAAATCTAACAAAAACTCTTTATAAATTTAACAATTCTCTTCACTTTTAATTTTTTTCAAATCCACATAAATTCTACTTCCAATAACCCCCCTAAGTTATGAAAATAAGTTTTTTTTTTTCAGTTTCTATGAAGATATATTATTTCGCAAGTTCAAACTTTGGTGGCTTTAAAATATGTTGGATTAAATTCTCTCATAATGGATGGAAATTAATAAACCATGTTCCTTATTCCTATATAATACATGCATGTTGTATTAGAGATTTAGAGTGTTAGTTAGGAAAATCATATTTTTGAATTAGTATTTACCTTTTGGTAAGTGGATACACAATTTCTAGGTCTACCAAAGAAACCTCAAAAAGCAAAAACTTTGACAAAAGTAAATGAAACATGAATCATTTTGAAATTCGCCGAATAAAACTAGGAGGAAAAGAAAAGAAAAAAAAAAAAGAATGTCGCAGGGAGGCGTTACTTTCGGGACTCAAAAACGTGTGAGCACACAGAAAGAGACGGGGAGGGTAGTTTGGAAAATTCCCGAAAGGAGAGGAAATATGATATCTTCCTTCCTTGGGTAAATAAACACTGTATTTGGATTAATGATATAGACGTGTGGTCCAAAATGTCAATACTTCGTACTTAAGGGAGTAACTACTAATAACACCCAATAATTATCATTATAGTAATGAATCAAAAACACAAAACATACACGTAATGACGACTATAAATACAAGCACCTGTCAGAACCACATGTATATAGAGGATATTTTCAAACACAAGACGCAAAACACTCCCTTTGACGTTATCCCTTAATATCGTAGATAGGACATAAACCCTTTTAGGTTAATGACATTTCTATGTAGCTAAGGTTGCGATGATGAATGAATACGAGCGAGCATACTTTTATATAAAAAATAGTAAGCAATGTTAAAATTGTAAATGAAGAGCACTTCAACAGCCTTTTTGAGTATACTGAGATCGTGAAGTGGAGTGATGGATCTTACGACAAGAGAGGACTCAATGAATTGGAGACTGTAGAGTTAGGTTTCCAGCAATCGCATCTGCAAATACTCCTAGATCCTCTCACGACCCGCTGTGACCTCCTCGTGTGAAGCTTGATGCTGACCAGCTTTCCAGCTATCTGTCATTGCAAGAAGAACATGAAGCCTTTTCTCAATCTTGGATTTTGACATTGAAGCAAGTTCTACACCACCATTTCTACTAAGAAATTAAATGGATGATTATAGCCAACGCCCAACGGAGTTAAACAAGAGTGGCTAATTTCGAGGATTAATCCCTCAACAACACACAACGTATAATGTTGACTTTCTACCTACCATATTCTCTTTTTGTGCAATATCAATGCTGTAATGTATAACTAGTGCTTTTGATACTGGTAATATATTACGGTAAGTAAGTTTTGGTAGGTAGTACATACCATTCTCCATGTCAAGTCCTCTGGACCTAATGGCTGAGCAGGGCTGGAATATAAGAAATGCCGCGAGTACTGCAAATAATGAAAACCAGCAAATTAGTTAAGAACATATAAAGATCCACCATGCGAGTGGGATAGTTATGTCTCTTTCGTGTAAGGTAAACTATGAATGTAGGTTCATGTCATTTCGAAAACCAGAGCTTTGTGAAGATAAGAAAAAGTAATACTTACTTGAGCAAGGCTATTCTGGAATTCCTTGACACGGGACGGAGTAAGGCTTCTCAGATGATTTACAAGCCACCCTGGCTCCACTGCATCACTGGAAGAAACAAGCACAGCAACCTGAGAGGAAACAAGAAATGAGGGCACAGAAGATAGTTATACAGACCTGGCTAGATATATATATATATATATATTTCAGATGATGAAAATTCAGAGCACAAATGTGATAGGTCTTCTGACATACTTTCTTGTAATCAAGTATTCCTTCAAAAGGAAGTTCCACCTCGTCGCTGACTATAACAGGTATACAGCCACTGACAATGGCATCAAACAATCTCGCCGAGGATGGCGTGTCACCAGCAGGACACAAACAGAATAAAGATCTGACAGAAGGCAGACACAGTTAGAAAGAAACAAATAATGTATCGCCACCAAATGGTTAGGAAGCAACCTCGATCTTACCTACGCATGCCGCTCTGAGCTGCTAATTTCCCTCCTTCTCCGGCAGTACCCTCAGTAATTATTACATCCTTAACACCACTTAGTTCTGCACCAAGTTTTGCACGTATTTTACCTCCCTAAAACAACAATTCAGCAGCCAAATCATAAGAGACGGGATTTATAAAACAAGGAGACGAGTGGAAGCTTCCCAGTATAATGAAGTATTCAAATTATAATCGGAACACTAAAGAAGTACCAAGTACCGTAAAGAAAAGGCAAAAACAATTAAAATTAATGCAGAGTTTATAAAGGCCATAGAGTTAGAGGTGGCATGAATCTTACAGCATTCCTCTTAAGCCGCCCCCGGAAAAATAGAAGTGTGGTCCTCATTGGTGCATTTTCTGACAAACATTTGGCATCGCATCTATCAACATTGGGGACATAAGGAAGAATTAAGTCTTTCTCCAGTGAAACTTGCCCAGGCTTATACCTACAAAGCCAGGTTCAAACAGAATTAACAAAACATAGCTAAGGGAGCAGACTACATGAGTCAGAATCAGTTAAAGAAGGAAAAAAAGAGTCACCAGTTCCCAGTGGAATCCATATCCGGTAAAAGCCAGATTGCGTTTTTCACAAATTTGCGGACGGACTTGAAAGACCAGGGATGGTGAATAGGAAATATGTGATCCCTTCCCTCAGATCTTTTCCAAGCAGGCTGATCAGTGACCCACTTCAAAGCTTCCTACAGTCAGAAAAGAGTTCAATGATTTTCAAAATAAAGCACATGAAGATAAAAGCTACAAAAAGAACTATCTATAATGGAAAATTAATAGAAGCTCACTCACACCCTATAGAGGGCTTTGCATTGCTGCTTCTCCAACAAGAAAAAGCTGATTGTAGTGAAAAACGGAACATAGAAAAAGTCGGCATCCTGCTGCTGATGGACCCTCACGACACTTTTCAAACGCCTTTCAGATTCAAGAGAGATCAAATCAGCCCAGAGCCAGTAATCAATAGAATGCTGCAATAAAGAAAATTAGCCAAGTTAATGGGGATACAAGTGAAGGAGAAACAGTTGAACAAAACCACAAAGCCTGATCATTGTCTCACTTCAGACTTCAGAGAATAGACAATCAACTACTAGTAATCTATAGTACCTGCTCAATTAGGCGATGCACAGGGCTACCGTTAGAGGTGGCATTCGAAGTCTCTTTGTACGTATTATGAAATAACCAGAGAAGATCGAAAGTAAACTTCTTCGGCATCTCGTACACGTAAACCTTAATCGGAAACCCGACTGGATATCCCGGATCTTCGTTTAACCACCGATTCTCTCTTTCAAACACCATCTCATCGAGCTTCCTCACACCATCATCACTCTCGCCACGCACCGTGTCGTCTTTAACCGATGACGAGAGCTTTGGCGCCTGATGGATCAAAAATTTCTCCACCGAGGCAACGAAGGACGTCTCCGGACGGTTCGACGGGTCCGGATAGGTAACGGAGGGCCTGGCGGAGGAAGAGATGGTGTACAGAATAACGAGTAGAGAGATGGAGAAGAAGACAAGTGTGAAGATTAGGATTTTGGATCTGGATCTGGGTCTGGTGGAAGTATGATGATGATTCTGCTGTTTTCCGAACATTGCGAGATCTGATTCTTCGATCCGAATTCGATTACAAATTTAGGTCACTCGTCGAATGCAGAAGATGAGTGGGGAAATTGAAGACGATACGCTTCTCTTACCGCGATTGCGCCTGCGACTGCGGTTAAAACGCTAATTTGAAAATCAATACATGCCAACCCAATTTCTACAGAAGTTGTGTTTCTATGCGGTTAGAGTTGCTGAGGAGTAAAAATATTGAGAAAGTGATCAAAACAAAAGAGAGAACCAAAAGGGGAACACAAAATATATTTAGAAGATAAAATTCAAATCTTTTGTGTCAATAACAGATCTCTTTGTTTATAAACCGATCACATAAGTCAAAAGAGATCCGCAAACACAGATTAATTACATTGAAACTGTTCAATCATATTACCAGCTAAACACCAAATCTTATAAAAGAGTTATTCTTTCGCCGGAAACCCATCTCAGAATCGAATGAGATCGTCGGTTTTGGAAGAAGACTGCTGCTTTTTCGGGTCACGTCCGGCATCAGTTGAAGAATCACCGTCACCGCCGCTTTTCTTACCGAATATCATCTCATCAAGATCATCCATCAAGTCGTCCCCACTACCACCTCCATGGAACCCAGCTCGAGCACCAGAAGATTTTCTGACCAGAGATCCTTCTTTTCCATGAACCGGAGAGTCATCGGGCTCCTCAGCAACAGGAATCATGGCTGGTTCAGGTGCAGGTAGTGGCGCGGAGGGTTGGTTCATCTCCTCAAACTTAGACAGCGTTTTCACAAGCTCGTCGTTCACATTCAAGGCTTCGAATAGAAGGGCTTCGTTTTCACCTGCTGTTTCAATTATTCTTTGCACAGTGGTTCGAGATTGACGACATTGTTGTACAAGTGTCGTTGTTAAGTCATCCTAGAGATTAAACAATTTGGTCAATGAGCAACTCGATTAAACATATGGTCATAATGATGCCTAATAATCCTGAGTTGATTTACCTGTAAAGCATCGTGCTGAGGCGAAGAGGACAGAACTGTTGAAAGAAGTTCAATGCTGTTTCTTGCTATATCGAAAGCTTCCTTTGTCTGCTCAGCGGTAAAGCTTCTCACAGGAGCATCATACTGAACACGTGCAGGCTCATGCGCATGCTGAGGAAGATCGGCACTCACTTCTGGTGCTGGAGTTGACCGAGCAGGTGTGAAAATAGGTGCCAAGCTCTCGTTGTCTCGTCCAGGGAAACGAATACCTCTCGCTTTTAAGCTCTATGACACAGGAACAAAAGTATGACAGCAACATTAAGACTTGATCATAATTCAGCAGAATAGCATTAGTGTGAGACCAAGTCATAATTACCTTGTAAGTTTCTTCGAATACTGGTAGGTAACGGAGTTCACTGGTGGATTCTCCCCAAGCTTCTATCAGTATCAAAGCTTTGTTTCGATTATTCACAACTGTTTGCGGATCATCAATCAGCTTAACCATTTCATCAAGAACTCTCTCTGCAGCCACCTCTGAGAACGCCTTCTCACAGTTCTTAACACAAGTCTCAAGCAAAACCAAGGCAAGGTACTGAATTCTAGGCTGCTTCATCATGATCCTCTTCTTTATTCCACGGATCAATTCAATGCTGTTAATCGACTCTTGATTGATCATGTCACATATCTCCAAATTCATGTCCCAGTCAGGTTCCTCGAGATTCTCAGTAGTGGCATCCTCAACTATCTTATCAGTTGGGTTTGGACCTTGGAAAAGCTCCTTCACTTTGAAGCTCATCGAGCTCACACCAGCACTGATTTTGTTGCTCACTTCCGAACCTCCAATCTTCAGGCGCTCACCAAATGCGGTGACTTTGTCCATCAGATTGTCACTCATCTTCGCTGATCCCTCAAGCCTGTAAATGAAAACACGTCAGCCATTATACATTTGCCGGAAATGGAAATCCCAGATTTCTTCCATCATACACAGATTCTCTCTCGAATCGATCAAAACAAGTCAAGGAAGAATCAACAAGGTACCGACTTGCACAAAATACGGAACTAGTTTAACCAGAAATTGAATAGAGTTTTACCGACGAATTTAATTAGGGCTTTCTGAGAGAAACCCAAATTCGATAAATCTCTCCAAGGAAATCGAAATTCGAAAAGTGAACAGAACATTAAAACCCTCACTGATCAAGCAAAACCCGTAAGGAAAGTTCATATCATCGAAAACCCCAGAATTAGAGCGATCAATAACAAAAAAAATAAAACAGCAAGTTGATTCACTTGAATATCTACCTGTGATACGTCAGAAAAAGGATGCGAAGCTGATAATGGTCGATCTGGCAAAAACAAGGCGACTAGAGAGGAAAATCTGCGACGAGGTCAATGCCGTTGATGCCGGACAAATTCTTCTGAAGAAGAAAAGATATGCGTTTCTCTTTATTGTTTGGTCGCGGGAATAACTTTATCCCCTCTTTACGCTAACATTAAATATATGATTATTTTTTAATAGAAAATTTGTATTACTACTAACTTTTTTTTTTTTTTTTTTTTTGTGACACAAAAATCTTCATCTTCAAAGCCGTTTCCTCTCTCTCGGACTGGTAAGCTTCTTCGATTCTCTTCTTCCTTAGACCATTGATAATCCTGATTGCTCCCTTTCTACTGTAGAAATTTGAACCAGATTACGTCGACTTGATCGCTGTTACTTTAGATCGGTTAGTTCAGTTTTAGATTCTCAAACTGCAATCATTTTGGAATCGTCCGGATTTTGTAGGATATAAATATTGAGTGTTTATATTCTCTGACGATGGATTTGACGTGGTTGAGTGCGCTAATTGTTGGAGCTGCACTTGGATTCTGCATTGGCACTCGTCGTTCCAAACCTGTTGTGGCTGTTGATGGAGATAGCAAATTGATCCCAAAGAGTCCTCTCGAGATCGAGAAACTCGCTGATATTCTCGATGATTTCAAAATGGTGACTCTCTCTCTTTTATCTCTTTACCGTAATCGAAACACAAGATGTTGAATTGAGTTTTTTGTGTTTTATCAGGTTTTGGTTGTGAGGAATGATCTTAAAATGGGTAAAGGAAAGATTGCAGCACAATGCAGGTGACTGATAAGTTTGAAACTAATAATGCTCTCTGTTTCTCTTTAAGTGCTTGATTCATCTTTATCATTTCTTACATTTGGGTGTTCTTGTTCTGATTCTTTTGCTTTTCATTTCTGGTTTGCACTTTTGCAGTCATGCAACTTTAGGCTTATACAAAAAGCTCGTTCGTCGGGCGCCAAAAGCATTGAACTGGTATTTCTTTAAGTCATAATCTAATCCATTTGTTACTTAAATATGGACTGAATTGACAGTATTGGTTTTTGCAGCTGGGAGGGATGTGCACAGCCAAAAGTTGTTCTGAAAATCGAGGGCGAGGACGAGATGCTAGAATTGCAAGTGAGTTTGCTAAAACAAGTTGTAAATTGTTACTGTAAAGTTGGATTGTGTGATAGAGATTCCACAGCTTTAGTGCTGTTGCCAAATTTGCAGGAGTTGCCAGATGTTAGTCTCTTGCATTTTTTTTTTTTTCTGATCATATAGGAATTGGAGATATCATAGAGCTTGTCTTGACTTTTCCCATTTCGTAGATCTTGTATTGACTGTTCGAAAAATTGGCAGGAGAGGGCTAAAACCCTTAAACTGCCTACCCATATCACCATCGATGCTGGAAGAACACAGATCGCTCCAAGTTAGTTTTATAGTTCATGCCTCTCACAAACTTCAAATCCCTTGGTGCCTTTAGCTTTGTGTTGCTAGTTAAATACCAAGGAGAGACCATTTTATGCGAACCTGTGAACCTAATATACTTTTATGCTCTTTTCCAGATTCAAGGACAGTTATGGCTATTCTTGGTAAGTTGCTTTTTCTTATCCAAGTTATGTGTTTGAAAATTAAGACTCTGATGGAGAAGAGATGAGTTTAAGAGTTGTTAATCGCACTTGCGTAAGAGTCTAGATAACTAAATGTACTAGTTTATTTAGTTGAAGATTTGCTCTGACTGCGTAGTGCTTGTCCTTGACCCTGAATGGAATCTTTAGCTCATAAGAATCCAATATATGAAAATGTAAGCTCAAAAATGGACTCGGGTGTATAGTTTTGTGTGGTATCCAAATTCATATGCATCGTTCTATGATGGGGAGATAGAGATTGTTCTAATCAGAGATCATCAGCTTTTCTTAGCACAAGATTCTGACACTTAGAGGTGTTACTTCCGCAGGACCAGTCCAAGTTGTTGATGAAGTAACAGGTGGACTAAAGCTTCTGTAGACTGTAGCAGCTTCGAAATTTGATGTGACATCTCTTCAACCTGATCTCTCAGATGGAGCAAGCAGAGAGGAGAGACTTCACCTTTCTTGCTCTGCCCGGGGAATCAATTCTGTAGTTGTAACGTTTACTCGTTCCTGATGATGACGAAAATTTCCCATTTTTAAGCATTTTTCCCAACTTGTCGTGGATATGTACAATTTGCCTCCAGATTGATTGACCAAATGGTGATATGATATCAATATGTTACTGGTTTTGTATTAGAGAGGCAAAAGTTGGAGCCTTTTTTTGTGGCATATTAAGAAAATGGCTTGTTCTAATGCCAATCCAGGAGATAGTGTTTGCCTTTACATAAAGACTAAACAAATAATTGTAACAACAGATGTTTTATTGAGATAAAAATGGAGTGTGATATTCGAAGCAAAAATGGTCTTCATCTAACTGGTTAAATTATACAATCTACATGAGGTCTGTAAACACATGTTCCATGTCAGGAAAACACTCATCTTTCTTTTTCTGAAGAAACAACAACAATATACAGATTCAAAACAAAAATGGACCATCAATGCTCATCATACATTTAGTGAACAAAACAAATCGAATCTCACTCTCCCCCTCAGACTTTGGGGAATCACACAGTGGCTGCTGATGGAGCCTTCCCCAATGTGTTCCACAATATATAATCCCCAGAAGTCACCTGTTAAGTGCACATATTATGTAGTTAGCCTTTAGTAAATTCTCAGCTCTTTGGTTCAAACATTTCCTTTGGTCTTACCTGAGCAGAAAACTCTACCGGCGACTTTGTGGTTGGGTAGATATTGACCTAGCCAAAGAAAAGGAGGCAATGATCAGAGAGAACAAACCCTTGTAAAAGGCGGGATAACACTGTAAACTAATCTCCTAAAAAGCTTACCGATTTTGTGTCGATTGACATTCGAGATACAGATGCCCCGGCAATCTTGAACGAGACCTGTAAACCAGAAGATAGATTTGAACAAACAACCAAGTCCATAAGATTTCAAAAGGAAGAAACAAAAGGCATACATATATACCTTCGCGTAGTCATAGGCTTGCCAGCAGAAGGGTTCCTCCATGTCAACTGCTGGGAGATCCTTGTTCATTTCCTGCACCAAAAACTCCTCAACGTTTACCACACTCTCTGTACCCTCACTCTCTTCATCATCTCCATCTTCTCTTCTCCTGCTCTGCAATGGACTAAACTTAATTGTCCCGGGGAAAGTTGCCTCAAGGCTTTTTCCAGAAAGACTACGCCCGTTTCCCAGAACCCTCCACTCAACAGAGTGTTCTGTTGTCAACACAGTCCCAGCTGAAGGAGTCCCATCAAACGCCACAATCCGTCTCCGTGGAAAAGGCATAGTTATAGTGCAAAACTCCATTGACAGAGGAGCCTTGTACCCTTCCATGAGATGCACCTTGAAGAGGAACGCACCTTCGTCCTCTGAGACCATTGATAGCTGATAGAAACCTTTCACTGGTGGTCCAAGCCCACAACCCGCTTGGTAACGCATGAGAACAAAGTTACCCAAGGGAGGCTGGAATACAATGTTCTGCTTGTCAATCCCATGTGCTGGAACTTGTGCGCATGGATGGAAAGATATAGCCTCGATGTGGGTTTTACTCAGCCCTGCTAGAGGAAAGGAGACGTCAGGCAGTCCTTCTAGCTCTGCCCTGCAGTTTATCTGTCCCGCCACAGATACACTGTCAGGGATCTCATCACGGTCATACATTGCAGCATTAATGGTCTCATGGATTGTGAATATCAGCCTTTGCTTCCCTTTGTACAGGTATGGCTTCCATGCTGGTTGCTTAAGTTCTTGGGGAGGAGGCTCAGCAGAGGAAAAGCCATTCGCCTTAATAGCAAAGATATTAGAAAGGCTGAGGTCTAATGGTGTACCTGCAAAATTGATTTAAAAGAGATGTCAGGGATGATGAAGACAGAACCACAACAAAACAATTCAGTGACAGAGGGAAAGTAGACGAACCAAAGGGCATAGCAGTAGCGATGAAATTTCTAAGTAGATCTTTGTCAAGTAGCCCTGATTTGGGAGCATCTGATGCCGCAGCTCCGGCTAACGCAGATCCAGCCGGGGAAGAAGAAGATGCAACAGGTGCAGCGACGGGTTTTGGCCTTGATGTGATACCAATGCTTCCAGTTAGTGAATCAAACAATCCTCCAACTGATGGTGAGGCAGCTACAACAACCTCAGGCTCCGCCGTATCACCGGAGATGATGTCACCAAATGAATGAGCCACCATGAAAGCCCTACACAAACATGAGAAACAATAAGCTACAGCTCTCACTGAAAAAAAAAACCTACATTGTTGAGAAAGGAGATGTAAGTGTTACCCAGTGATGGATGAAATGTTAAGCAAGAGAGATGACAAACTCAGATCTTCGCCAACAGATGGTCCGCAGTCACATCTCCTACATAAGTTGAGGAAGTCCTTCACATCCTTTGGCTCAACCAAAGGCAAGACGAGGATGGTGTAAAGGGCTTTCGTGTGAAGGACAATGGGCCAAACAATATTCCTCTCATCGTTTTTGTTAGATTCGTCATCATCCTCAGCTAAGCAAAGGCTGATTATATGACGAGTGATGGGATCATCGACCCATGAGTCGGATCCTTTTGTGGATTGAGCTACTCGTACGCCGTATCCACGAGTAGAGCCTTCCCTGATCATTGGATTTTACCAAATTACACATTTTGTTTTTCCAGAAATGAAATTCATTTGGCAGTAGAAGAAAGTCTTGCGTACCGTCGCTTTCTTCGAGCAAAAGCAATGGCGAGTTGTTGATCAGTGGGAAGTCGAGAAAGATCCAAGCCGTCACTGTTTCCGTTTGCCGTCTTGAAAGCGGACCGCCACTGCTTCTCCACGACCGGAAACCGCCTAATTTTGAATTTTGTAATTAGATGTTGAAAGAAAGAGGATGAAATGTAATTGAGTGATCAAAATAAACAAAAACCTGGAGAAAACAACAGCGTCTTGATTGTTGATTATCCAGAGAGCTCTAATACTGCAGCCAGATGGCATAACTGAAGTGAAATTACAGAAGATCCTTTCTCGGTGTGTTTATTTCGTCGTCGGAGGAAAATGAAAGGAAGAAGACGACGGAAAGGAAGGATGGATGATGGGCCGATTTTTGGTACCTTCTTTAAATGGCTAACGGGCCCAAAAGGTCCAACAGTACCCAAATATATAATTTTAAAAAATAAGCTAATCTAAATGGCCCAGATTTCAGCCAATTCGGTTTTCTGATTTTGGTTTGCTTAATTCGGGTTTAAGAAAATAGATTGAAACAAATTCGTGAAAAGGGAGGCTCAATGCTCAATGCTTTACGAAAATTATGTTGAGAGGCTCAATGCAGGCTCAATGCTCAAAAAGACGTGATTGTGTTCGTAATAATCATGGGCTCCCAAAAAAAAAAAAAACCATAAGCAAAATTTAGGAAATCGTAGGAACAAAAAAATGGGGAAGAAGCAGATCGAAAAAGCTTAGATGCTGCTGGAGTCACGGCCAAAGATAAAGCGACGAGCCCAGTCAGAGATAACGAGCGTCCTTGTGCGCCAGCTCACCAGTTTGCTGGCGTAGACAGAGTACCAGAGCCACTGGCTGCTGTGACCAATGGAAACCCAATCACCAGGCAGCTCAGCTGCTGTCTGTTCCCCTCCAAGCGGAGCAAACGACCCGAAATGTCTGTACCTGAACGGCTGGAACCGGTGACGACCCTCTCCTCTGAACCTCAGTGGACCTTCTGGCTTCTTCTCACATTTCTCCATTCTGTTGAAGCACTTTGCCAAGTACTTGCCTTGTTGTGATGCAACCTGTGCAGTTGCTGGAAGATTCTTCATCTGTGTATCAACCTCTGTCAGGGCTTGCTTAAACTTTTCAATGTCGATCTCAGTGTCGTCGCCGTTGGCGCTCTTGAGCAGGTTTGCAATGTTCCTCAGTTTCTTCTTCTTCAAGTAGAGCTCCACCTGAGGGTACCTCTGGCAGATGTCTTTCACCACACCGTTGAACTCTTTCTTGTTCAACGTTCCCGTCTTTTCCTTGTCTGCTTTCGTGAAGATCGCATCTATATCTTCCTGTTTGCTCAAACAAGAACAAACATATCAAACTCTGATACGTCATGACACAAAGGAAAGGTAAATATCTATCTATTAGGTTTTGAGACGTTACCATGACTTTGCGTTGGTTGATGGTTGCAGTGTCACCTAAAGCATACACACCGTCGCATCCTTCCACTCTAAGCCATTCGTCAGTTGCCAACACACGTCTCTGCCCCTGTAATCATATACAGCAATCTAGTTAGCTGGACCAAGAGTAAATGGTTTGAAAGAAAAGTAATCTAACCTGACCAATCTGCTGCATAAAGTCTCTGATGAAAGGACGTAAACCAATTCCTGTTGACCACACAACCATACCATAAGGCTCAGAGACAACTTTGCCAGTTCCTCTTTCCTTTGTGGATATCTCATCAGCAGTCACTCCCACAACCATGGACTTTGTCTTCAAATCAATACCGTCTCGCTGGAACTTTTCCTCAGCAAAAGCAGTGATCCTCTTGTCAAACCTGAAGGAGAGAGCGCAGATCGATGCCAACATTAGGATCAGCAGATTCTATTTTAAGCCAAAGCTAAAATAACTTGTTTGAGAACTTACATGTTGAGAATGTGGTCACCTGCTTCAAGAAGAGTGATTCTTGTGAACTCCTGGACCTTTGGGTATATCTTAGCCACATCCTCGACCAAGAAATCATGGAGCTCTGCTGAGAACTCGACACCGGTTGGTCCTCCACCAACAACAACGAAATGTAGAATCTTTTTCCTCTCTTCTTCAGTTAGATCTGGAAGAGAAGCTCTCTCAAAACAGTCGATGACTGATTGGCGGATTTTCAGAGCATCCTCTGCTTCTTTGAGGAAATAGGCATGTTCCTCAACTCCAGGGGTGTTAAATGTGTTAGGCTTAGCTCCAACAGCTATGACTAGAATGTCGTAATCCATGTCAAACTCCGATGTTCCCTTAAGACTTGAGCTATCCTTCGACCGGCAATGGATTTTCTTCTTACTTGCATCGATATTGACACATTCTGCCTCCGTGTACCCAAATCCTTTCTGAGATAGTTCAAGATCAGAATTAGTAAAGCACAAAACATATATAAGAGAGAGTCATGATTGCAGTTAGATGGGGTTACATACCTTGCGCATAAGGCCTCTGATGGGTTCAACAATGCTACGGGCTTCAACAGTGCCGTTGGTAACACTCGGCAAGAGAGGAGTGAAGAGGAAAAAGTTTCGAGGAGAGACAACTTGAACATCGTAATTAGGGTTGTTGAGGTAACTCAAGAAGCTGTAGCCGCTCCAGCCACTCCCAAGAACAACCACTTTCTTCTTCCTGCCATCTGAGGGAGTAGCGTTTGTGTTTAAGTCTGAATACACCAGTACACTACCACCGCTGCAAAAACCGATACATGAAACGACAAAGGTCAGAGAGAGAGACGACAAAGATAGAAAATAATTTTCAGAAATTCTCTAAGAATTTTTTTAACCAGATCTAATGAAACTACGTTACTATAAAAGACTGGATCTGAACTAGAAACAAAAATAATGAAGCTTTTGTGACTTTAAGAGACAAAAAAAAGAAGAAACTTTCAACTGTAAATTCGGATTCATGCATATATTCTCATAAAGAGAGGTCTAAAATATCAGAAGACTAGTAATATTTCATGAAAAAAGAAGAATAGAGAAAATTTGAGACAAGAGTCAAAGTATATAGAGTTTGAAACAAGCGGAATGATGAAGAAAATCTAAAGCAAATAAAGGAGAGACCTGAAGGTACTGAGGACAAGAAGCTTGGAAGTAGAAGGGTAAGTCTTGAAGAGGGTGAGAGCTCTCTGGTAGAAGCTTTGGAAACTCATGATGTTATTGCAAATTTCTCAGCCTCTGGTTCCAAAATAACTAAAGCTGAGAGCTTTATTAGAATTTTGGAAGAGAGGCTGCGAAGGTGAATCTGCAAAATGGAAAGTATAAACCTATAAATAAGAGAGGCCGGCGACACACCCAAACCAAGTGAAGAAAGGAAAGACAGTGAGGGTATTTGGAAAAATGGAGTAACGCCCAAGTAAATTAGGAATAATGATATTCTCATTTAACAAAAATAAAAATAAACGGGGGACCCACTAAATAAAGGGCTGATATTTTGTAGGGTTTTACATCTCGTAACTCGGGACTTTTATGTGTAGTTGAATGCTAACTACATACGAGGAGGAAATGTTTAGGGGAATAAAAGTGGACCCACTGATAATAGCACAGCTGTCTCTGCTCCTCGAGGATCTTTGAATGTGACGTAACCACTATGCTCGTTTCTGCTACTAGTTAGAACATGAAACCAAACAAACGAAGCTCAGGGTCAATAACATTTAAGAGAATCGAATTGCTGAGAAAACGCTTCAATCCTTACAAATAATTCTACAACGAACTGATCAAAAGGCTTTTAATTTCACAATAACTGTACATACAGAACAAGACAGCAAAAAGCTGAAACATCATCTCATTCACGCCTTTTTAACTCGTACAAAGGAGCCCTCAGAGTCCAAAGAATGAGCATACCACCTAAGGTCACTCTGTTAGGTGGAGAGTGCATAGAGAGATCATAAATCACCAGTAACCTTTGCAGGAACACACTCCATTTTTGAAATGATGGAAGCGACTCGAGTCCCTCAATATAATCTCATGATTAATGATTCTGGACATGTACGTGAACGAGGTATGACAATCACCACACACCCGTAGATTCTTAGTAATCCTGATAGCTGCACCTTGAGGAGTTGTTAGAATACCGTACGCAAGAGCTATCTTCTCACTGTGCTCAAAAAGAAGATCACCTTTCTCTTCATCGTCTACATCATGCAGAGCAAAGCCTGTTTCAGGAACGTAACCAATGTCCTTGATGCGTTGCATATGATCTGAGAGGACCTGGTATATTTCTTCAGTGCGTGGATGAGTTTTATCACCCACGAAGAACGTAGCGGTTCCTTTAACTCCTTCCACCCAGCTACAGCCAGGTCTCTTATTGATTCCTTTATGTCTCATCAATGATCTGATCCTAGCTACATCTTTCCAACGCCTTGCATTTGCATATAAATTTGAGAGCAACGTATATGAACCATCGTTATTAGATGCTGATTCTGTTAATTTTTTAGCGGCATACTCACCGAGTTCAACTTTCCCGTGGATTCTACAGCAACTGAGTAGAGCAACCCATACCACAGGAGGAGGCTCCATTGGCATTTCTTCAATGAGACTCAAAGCTGCGTCCAACCGTCCAGCACGACCTAGCAAGTCAACCATGCAGGCATAATGCTCCGGTCCAGGACTAACCCCAAAATCAGTTTTCATTCGATTGAAATACTCCATACCCTGATCGATCATTCCCGAATGGCTGCAAGCATATAGTACAACAAGTAATGTAACACCATCAAGCTTAAAACCCATTTTCCACATCTCATTGAAGATTCCAAGAGCTTCTTCTCCATAGCCATGCATACCGTAACCCGTCATTAGAGATGTCCAAGTAACTTCATTTCTCTCCGTCATGCTGTCAAATACAAGCCTGCCATCACCAATGTCTCCCGATTTTGCATACATGTCTATTAGGCAGTTTGATACGAACAGTGGTACATTCTGCTGGTTGCGCAATGCATAAGCGTGAATTTGCTTGCCAATTCTTAATGCAGCCAAACTGGCACATGCCACAAGGGCACATGATATAGTAAAAGCATTTGGTCTTGTTCTGTAGTCTTGCTCAAACATCTCAGAGAAAAGTTTAAGAGCTTTATTCGCATCCCCATGCTGGGAGTATCCGCCAATCATCACGGTCCATGTCACAACATCCCTTTCCATGGGAGAAAGTGAATCAAATATAGCACGCGCAGTATCAACTTTTTTGCACTTAGCGTACATGTCAATCAGTTGATTGATGACCATATTATCATCATCACCATGACCGTTCTTACGCGACACTAGAGGATGTTTGATGGCATAACAATGGATCTCTTTACCATGCATCAATGCTCCAACAGAAGCACAACCTGAGAGAACCGAAATAAGCGTGACTTCGTTTGGTTTCATCCCGGAAGACAACATCTGCCTACACACACCCAATGCTTCATATCCAAGGCCTCGTTGAGCATACCCTGAAATAGCAGCACTCCAAGTAACAACATCCATCTTTATCTTTTCTTCCTGCATCTTCTCGAATAAACTAACAGCATCATCGAACCTTCCAATCTGTGAATACCCAGCAACCATAGCATTCCAAGACACTACATCCTTTACTGACATGTTCGAAAACACCGTGTTTGCCTCATCCATCATCCCGCACTTTGCATACATATCCACCAAGCAATTTCCTACGAACATATTCTGTATTATCTCACTTCTGATCGCATAACCATGTATTTGCTTCCCTATTGAATGTGCACCAAGAGAAGCACAAGGAGGAAGAACATTCACAAGCGTAATATCATCAGGCCTGAATCCAAACTCATTGGTCATCCGGCGAAACATCTCAAGCGCCATCTTTGGTTTCCCTAACTTTGCATAACTTTCTATTATAGAGTTCCACGACACAACATCCCAAACACCAATAACGGACATTTCGTCGAACACCTTTCGTGCATCAGCCAACGAGCCAGAACGAGAACACATAGCGACAAGCGCGTTACCCACAAAGACATTGGACTTAAATCCGGTAACCAGACACAGCGCGTGGGCAGACGCTCCACAATGGAAGGAGGAGAGCTCACCGCAAGCCTTGAAGACGAAGGGGAATGTGTAATTGTCCGGCGTCCATGACAGAGAATGCATAACGCGGAACATAGAGAGACATTTACCGGGGCGGCCATTGTCGCCGTAGAGGCGAATGAGAGAATTCCAGTGGTAGACACCAGCGTCGGAGGGAGGAAAGCGACGGAGGAGAGATACGGCAGCAGATGAGCAACCGAGGGAGATGTAGGTGGAGATGAGGTGGGAACAACGATTCAGTGTTAGGATTCCAAAGGAGAGTAGTTTGCCGTGAATGAGCTTAACCTGGGAAGTGGTCTTGCATTTGTGAATGAACGGTGGCGTTATCTCCGGCGGAGATGTGGAAAAGAGAGAGACTTTAAGGTACTGGTGCGGTTTCGCGGCGGCGTTGGGGATGAGAAGGCGGCAGATCATGCTAGAGTTGGGTAATAATAATATATGGCGGGTGATTTCTGCGTTTAAAACTATACATTTTAGATCGATTTCGGTTTGATAGTGCCATCGATTCGGTTTGATTCGAAAATCGATTGGAAATACTTTATGAAGAAAGTAATGAAAAGTCACAGAACCGGTTGAATTTTGATCGAATATCGGTTCGGTTTGGGTTAACGACCTGCGTTTGTGAATGGCGAACCACGACGCAGGCTAGCGTTTGTGGCTCTAAAGTAAAAAAAATTGAAAATTTTCAAAATCAGATAGCAGTAAATCGCAATTTATTGTTCCGAGAACGCAGAATTTCAATCTCCCGCCCCTTTACACCACTAGACTCAATTCTCGAAGCTCGTTCACTCTTCTCTCTCCCCAATCCGACAGAAAGGAGGAGGAAGGCGAAATGCCGCGAAAACCTAGACGTAATGTGCCGGAGATTCTATGGAGGTTATTCGGAAACAGAGCCAGGAATTTAAAGGACACAATCGTAGATCTGATTACTGGCCGGAAAATCCAGCCGGAGCAATGTCGATGCCGGGGCCAAGGTTGTCTCGGTTGCAGCCGCGATAAACCGTCGTTTCTGCTGCGTCCCGATGATCCCATCCACTACGGTCAACTTCTTCACCGCTGCTTCGTAGCAACTCACGAACAAACCCCTCCGCTTCTGGAATTCACGCCAACATCTTGTTGGTCACAGAGAGAGGTAGGATTTTACCTTGCGCTGTACTATGCAACGCGTTACATCTCTTAATTTGGGAGATCTCAAGATGTAGCTACCTTTAAGTGTGTTAATGGATCTATTTGTCATATTTTGTTATGACGTTGCTGATTTTTAAACGCAATTCTTCAATTAAGTTTCTCAGATTGTCGAAAGGGTTATTGAAATGAAGGAATCTGGATGTGATTGCCAAAATGTGATTTGTGCCAGATATGACAAGGTGAGCTCTTCTTCTTCAATCTCAAACTCAAGTTACTCAATATAGGGTGCAGCATACTTTCTTTGTCATCTTCTGTTGTGAGTGTTGCTGATTTTCTTTGAACACCTTTAGGAGTGGTAGATATAAGTAACTAATGGTTGCTCCTCTCTTTTAACTTTTTGTCAGTATGATCAGACGAGCCCTATTCTTGAGTTATTGTCAAGTTCATCTTGGGAGTTACTTCTCAAACGGGTTCGTTGTCAACCCTTTTCGATGGTATTTACTTACAATTCGAGTTTGGAGTCGTTAGTATTCAATTTCTCTTGTTTGTAGGTCGGTGATGATTTCATGGTTTATCTACTACAGCACACATCAATATTCTTACCATTTCTAGGAAGGAAACACCAGCAAGTGTCTGGACCTCCTCTATGTATCAAGCAAATGGGTAAGGTCTCAATCGATAATCCTTAATTATATGCTCTACGAACCCCAATCATCATATATTTTCTTGTAATGCTTCTATTTGCTGGTCTTTTAATACGTTGTGATTTCTCTTTATATTTTCTTGGCCATCTACTATCAAATTTTGGTTTCGGTTAATTTTAACTTGGTAAAGTTTCCATTTTTAATGGTACAGAGTCATTGACAGTCCACGAAAACAAAAGAAAGAGGGATGACAACATTCATCCTTCAAAGAAGAGGCAGCGATTTTCTTCTGCTGTTAATGACTGTCCTAAGGATAACTCTGCAGCTGTTACGTCCGTAGCTGACGTGAATGAAGGCCAACATAAAGAAGAAAAACCCAGTAAGCGTTCAAGATTGTATCTTAAGCGTCGGCGAAAGCAGAGAAAAGTCAATTGCCAAAAAGTTGACAATGATGCACCTTGTATAACTTATTGTACAATTGGTAAAGCCTCAACTGGGAATGAAGCTGATGAAAGGAACCTGCAGATCAGTATAAATGGAAGTCTCGCTGATTTTGCAAAGCAGGTAAACTTTTGTAAATTGATTTGCTCAATCAGACTTAAGTTGCAAATGCATGAGTTCCTTACACAAACGTTTAATTTCACGATGTTCTGGACCTCTGGTAGGTGTCATTTCATTGCTCAAAATTACTTCTTTGTGTAGGCTAAACAGGTGAAAAGAAGGAAGCATTTCATGTTTGCCAACACGGAAACGTTTTCAGTTATACCACCAAACCGTATCCTTCAGCGGTTTGAACATGTTCAATAACTTGTAGCATCAATAGCTTGATGGGAATTTTATATGTGACTCTTCTCTATACAGTTATTCTCCATTGTGTATGATTCCTTATGATATACAGACATCTTGAAAACATCAAGGCCCAACTGCTCTGATTCAAAGTTCCTAATGAACCATATATTTGGTGAAGTAAATGCTTGGTCAACGGCGCCAACTCATGGCAAAGGGAATTGTCCCAGTGGATCTATTTGCTTGTAAGTGATGCATTTATATTCCTAAAATTTCTAACGTTTCAAGAAAACTAAACTTATTCTGAAACTTGGAGCATGTATTCACATAGTGTAACTATGTTAGTAGTCAGTAGTCACTGACTTGAAGGACAAAAATTTTATATTGGTTGGGGTGACTGATGCGGGGAGGAAAATGATATCACGATGTTTCTTTCCATTGTTCTGCAGATACCATTCATTGCTCAAGTCTCTTAAAAGCCTAATTGGAAAAACAAAGTCCTCTCATTTGAAAACGTTACTAGATAAACACTGTCCTGTTCTCTTTCTGCAAGAGGATGCATTGAAGTCTGCAAATACGACTTCCCAGGTTTATATTTTTTCTTATGATATTGTTTTCAAATTAAATTTCTGTTAATTTTGAATAGTGTATCTGATCATTTTTGTCTCAGAAAAGTTATGTTGAAAATTCGAATATGAACAGCGAAAGAATGTAGAAAGGGAAAATCATCACAGTTTCTAGACTTGCGTATAGATTGCAAAAATTGCATAACAGTTCATATCTGTGGCACTTACTGACTGATCGTTGGATTGACAAACCTTGCATATCTTCTATTACAGAGTTCCTGGAGGCAAAATTCAGATAAGCTGCCTGATGGATCAAGTTCAGAGACGGGCAAAACCAGTTGTCCCAGTGTCAAAGAAACGAAGCTGTATTGCACGAAAGACCAAGTAGTTTCCTTTATTTGGGCCATCTGCAGGTACATTATTCCAGAAAGTTTGCTTGGGACCACTCATCAGATGAGGGTGCTTAGGAGAAACATAGCCTGGTTTGTCTCTAGGCGAAGAAATGAGATATGCACAGTGAAGCAATTTTTGCATAAAGTGAAACCATCAGATTTCCCTTTCTTTGCCAATAAACAGTTATGCTGTATGGTCAACGAACACGAACTCCAGAATGAGTCCATCAGAAGTACACAGCAGATGTTGTGCACGAAATGGGTTTCTTGGCTTTTTTTAGAGATTGTCAAGAAATTGGTGCACTTCAACTTCTATGCTACTGAAAGCCAGGAATGTCGGCTAAACATTTATTATTACCGGAAATGCAGCTGGGAAAGGTTAATAAGCAAAGAAATTAGCAAAAACCTTAATGGATATGTCCAAGTGGACAATGCTGATGAAAGTAGAAGGCAAAAGCTGCGGTTATCCAAGTTTAGATTTTTACCAAAGGCAAATGGTGTGAGGATGTTGGTGGATTTCAGTTCCTCGTCAAGGTCGCAATCTCTTCGTGATACACATGCTGTTTTGAAGGACATCCAGCTCAAAGAACCAGATGTCCTTGGGTCTTCTGTTTTTGACCATAATGATTTCTACAGAAACCTAGGCCCATATCTGATCCATTTGAGGAGTCAATCTGGAGAACTTCCTCCTTTGTTCTTTGTAATTGCGGATGTATACAAAGCATTTGATTCAGTTGACCAGGGTAAGCTTCTTGACGTCATGCGATCTGTCCTGGAAGATGAACACGTCTTAAACAGAAGTAGGTTGGTCTGCTGTGGGAAGAGATCACGTTGGGTTAGCAACATACTAGTCTCGAGTGATAAAGATGCAACCTTTTCAAGATTCACATCAACTGTTCCATTTAATGCTCTGCAAAGTATCATGGTTGATCAGGTATGCTTCTTCTTGCTAAACTTCATTGTTTGGCTGTAGAAATCGCATTTGCTTACTTATATGCTTATCAGTGTTATGGTCACTGGTTTAATGTTTCAGGGAGAAAACCATCTAGTGAGGAAAGAGGATCTCATGCGTTGGATAGAAAATATGCTAAAGAACAATATGTTGCAGTTGGATAAAAGCTTCTATACACAAATAGCTGGAATACCTCAGGGACACAGATTGTCATCCTTGCTATGTTGTTTGTACTACGGGCATCTCGATAGGACTTTGATCTACCCGTTCCTCGAGGAAGCCTCTAGAGATCTGTCTGATGAAGAAGGCGATAGAGAGAAAGAGCTAATCACTTCCCAGAGCTATAAGTTACTGAGATTTATCGATGACTACCTGTTTGTCTCTACCTCAAGAGATCAGGCGATTAGCTTCTATTACAGATTGAAGCATGGGTTTCCAGATTACAACTGCTTCGTGAATGAAACGAAATTCTGCATAAATTTCGAAGATGAAGGAGAATCTCAGAGTTCTTTTAAAAGGATGTATGTGGGTGATAATGAAGTTCCCTTTATCAGATGGACGGGCTTGCTTATTAATTCTCGGACATTCGAAGTTCAAGTTGACTACAAAAGGTCTAGCCTCATTCTCTTGTATCTTCCCTCATATATATATTTGGTTGGCTCTGTTTCCTCAGCTTTTTTGCTATATGATTGTTTACAGTCTAATTTTGCCACTAAAACAGGTACTTGAGTGGGCATATAAGCTCAACTTTTTCAGTAGCTTGGCAGAACAGACCAGTTAGAAATCTTCGGCATAAGTTGTGTTACTTCTTGGTTCCCAAATGTCATCCCATTCTCTTTGACTCGAACATCAACTCGGGAAAAATTGTCAGGTTAAACATCTATCAGATCTTTCTGCTATCTGCAATGAAGTGTCATTGTTATAATTACGAGTTGTCCCGGTTTTGGAAGCTTCATCCTCAAACTTTGTTCAAATTCATCACAAGATCTATCAGGTATGGAATCAAAACTATATCATATGTTTGCAAGCATTTCGGGTTTTCGGTGTATTTCGATTTGAGTTTTTCGGATTTTGTTGGCCTACCAAACTAAAACCAAAAGCTTTCGGATTTGAGTTCTTTTGGACTTAGATATCTAATTGACTGGTTTACAGAAAACTATTTTTCGATTCGACTAATTTGGTTCTGATATAGTGTTGTTGATTTCCTTGCAACTGATAGGTACATGTTCAAACTCATAAATCGAAGGATGCACAGAATCAACACTGGGTCTAGTTTCAGACCAGTTCTTAAACTGTACAAAGAAGAAGTGGTATGGCTTGGATTACACGCCTATATTCAAGTGCTGAAGAAGAAAAACTCTCGATATCGAACCCTCTTATTCTATCTGAAATCTGCACTTTATAGCCACAATCTTTCTCTCAACCTACCACCGGAACTGGAATATGCAACGGACCGGTCAAACTCATCTTCGCTGTGGAAATTGAAGTACTGATCAGTAATCATTTCGTTATTAAAGCTGAAGTACTGTACTTCCTTCGGGTAAAACTGATTATTGAATATATCTTATAAAAAACCCGAACTAGCAGCAATAGAGAAGATCCATGCATAGAGCAATTATGATACATCCCAAAGACAAAAACCAAATTCCCAAATATCATCATTAAAGAAACCAACAAGAACGAGAAAAGAAAAACGAAACCCTCTCGAATGATATTAGTTCTTCGAGTATTCAGATGCATGAATTGGAGAATACCCTTCTGGTGGTTGCTGCTGCGACTCTGGTTGTGGCGGCGGTTGCTCAGCTTCAACCTTTTCTTTTGTCATCTGTCCAACCTCTCCAGCTGCTTTAGCCACTCTGTTGAACGCTCCTGCGGCCCAGCTCACACCGGTCAACACATAACGGTTTTTCATCACAGCGGTTCCTGCGCTGCTCACCGTCTGTTCTGCAGCTGCAAACGCAGACTTGGTCCTCTCTGTAACCTGGAAGCTTTGGTCCACATCTTTGATCTTTTCGTTCACCAAGCTTGTACCAGCTGTGAATTTTTGGCTTAGACCGATTTTCTGGTCGAGAGTAGCAACTCCTGCTGTTGCGGTTGAAGTGAAACCGAGTTTCTCATCAAAAGCTTTTGCTTTGCCGACTGCATCTTTCCCGAGAATGAAACCTTTTGCTAACATGCTGCTCACCACATCTTCTGCCTTCTGGACAACAGATTCTGCCCCTGAGCCGCCTCCGGTGCCACCGCTCGGTGTTTCCTGAGAAATGAACACAATTTAACACCTCTAGAGACTGCTGTCTAGACTCTCTATTGTTACTAAGAATGGTGAGGACGAACTCGCTCGATATATCTACCAATCACAGATTTGAGAGGTGTGCATTTTCTAAAAGTTATTGCAAATAATCAATGCTCTATAAGTAATCAATCATCAAAGGAAATGGGTTCTGGTTCCTATAAAACAGAAGAAAAAATTATATCTATAAACAGATAAGCTCAATACGGAAGACATTACAGCATGAGGGGCAGCAGGTGGATTGTAGTCAGGAGCCATCTCGATGACGACTGATTGATCGGCAATACTTGCTCCCTGAAAAAACATCCCTAGTTGTTAAACAAACAAATTACTTGTAATTCTCTACCCCAGATACAGAATGGGTTCCATGAGAGCAGAGAAGTGAGAGTAACTCTAGATGCTGATGAGAAATTCATGGATTAGTTACTAAACTAGCAGTCATAATGAACCAAGCATATAAATAATAGCTGAAAGGTACATGTAATATTATGATTAGAGGAAGATTGTTTTAGGGGAATAAAAGTGAACCCACTGATAAGAGCACAGCAGTCTCTGCTCCTTGAGGATCTTTGAATGTGACATAAGCACTATGCTCGTTACTGCTGATTAGAACATGAAAGCAAAACAAAGAAGAAGCTCAGAGTCAAAGTCAATAACGATAAGAGAATCGTATCTACATTTGCTGAGAAAAAGCTTCAATCCTTTTAAATAAGTTATGAGTTAATTGATCAGAAAGATTTTAATTTAACAAGAAGAACGAAAAAGAAAAGCTATTGGCAATCACTAACCCTTGGATGTCGATGCTTTCAACTTCACCAGAAAAAGAGAAGAACTCTTTGATATCATGCTCTGTTGCTCCTGCGGAGAGATTGCCAACTTTTACTGACCTTATCTGTCATCACAATGAATTCAAGGGATAGAATCATTAAATAAACAATAAAATAGGTGTCTGTTGAAACTTTTTGGGGCACAACTTCTTTTGAATCCAAGTAGCATTTCTAATCGATCATAAGTTCCATTTAATGACCGAAGACGCAAGCTACATTAATCAAGGTAGCTCAAAAATCTTAGATTCTCACAAAACTATACTATTCATAAAACACAGTGATCTATAAATCAAAACTTGTTGGCTAGAAAATGAATGTCACCTTTTCATTTTACAAAATAAAAGCAGAGAACAAAAATTATAGTGCAGTTAAATTATCCAGAAATGAAACATGATTCAGGGGAAGCTAAACACTCTATTTCATAATTTTTTTGCTTCAAAAACCAACTGATTGAACGCACAAATAGAAATGATAATTGGCTGCTTCACTCGACATATTTTCACTCTCATCATTCACTTGTTTCGCCAAAAAGAATCACAAATAGGCAATTCCCCACAAAAAATACGCTAAGGAACCAAATCATCTAATAGATCGCTGGAACGAAATTCACCGGAGATGAAATGTTCACCGCTGAGATAGAACTCGATCATATATATTTAGATAGTTGCACGATTCTGACAAAATAATCAGGAGTTGCACATACAGATCAACCCCAAGAGACGCAATCAATTCGATTCCAGAAAATAACAACCTAGTTATAACAAAAAGCAACACTTAAACTCGTCCAAATAGCAACGGAAATATATGTATCGGCAAGCGCAAAAATCAAACAATAGATATAATCCGAAATCGGGAAGAAGAGAGCAAATCAATAACCAATCATTTCCAATCGTCGAAAATTTTCCCAGGAAACAAAACGGATCACAGCAAAATCTGGGAGGATATGAAAAGCAATAGGTCCCGCATAAGAAATTTAACAAAAAGAGGAACAGTGTAGAAGAACATACCGCCATGGATTTTGATCTTGGTAGTCGCGAAGAGATGTGTGAATTGTGATTGTGATTGCTTTCTAAGGAACGGAAATTCGAGAGAATGGCCTTAAACCGAAACGAGCTTCGAGATTGATGAATATAGAGAGAAGGAAGAGTGTTTTGATCTCTTTTTTTTTTATATGACACCGCACACTCAACGTGTGGAGTTGCGTTACGCCTTTAATCCTATTTTAGTATTTCATTTTGAAAAAAGGTAAGAAATTAAATAACATAGGTTTGTAAAGTTGTGTTACCCCGAAATTTCATTAATTTAAATCTTTTTACCAAAAAAAAAATTTATGTTTTAATGACTAAAAATGGGTACTAAAGTTATTGATCCAATCATTAATAAAATATTTTGGTAAACTAATTCAAGTTATTAAGTTAACGATCATTCAATTTTTTAATAAAATAATATATTTTACATCACATTTCTCTATCTGAAAACTGTTTTTAATAAATTATATGTTTCTTGCTAGTTGCTATTTTCCAAATTGTGTGGAAACAATTTTGAAAATGTATTAGTTAAAAAAAAAAAAAAAAAAAAAACAATTTTGGAAATGTGAATTAGTTATTTTGGAAGAAAACAAAAACGGGCCCTTGTCTCCGTCACATTGGGCTTTATGTTAGTTATATTTTGGGTTAGTCCAGTTTCCTTGTTGGTTTGGCTTTTCAGTTTCGAATCGAGGAAAGTGGACAACGCCTTGGATTTTGTGATTTTGGATTGTTTTTCGTTCTTTTATTCTACTTCAAAACAGAGAGCATCGTCCTGCCATTCTAATTTTTGGAGGGTGGTCAAAGTCAAAACAGATTGAAATTATATGAGGCCCCATTTAGCACCAAACGGATTACAAAGTCGAAAAGTGGTTACTCTCTAAATGTCGTCAAATCAATGTTTGTCATGAAGATATACAAGTGGTGGGGTCCATGCATGCGTCCTCAATGACGTCGACGTCCATAGGAGGAAGAAAATTTTGCTTTCCTATAAGTCTAATCAATGCGTATATATATGTGGAGCGGTGTTCTTCCACATTTCACGGAGACTTGAAAATGTTTCGAGATTAAATAAAAAGAATCATTCTAGAGAAAAAAATCCAGTTTTAGGCCACCATCGGAAATGGAAAACGCAGTAGCAAAACAGAGTATCCCTCTCCTCACCCCTTATAAGATGGGAAGATTCAATCTTTCCCACAGGTATGTATATCAGTATATGTAATATTCGTTTTGATGGCTTGTGTAATAAGAAAGCTTGATGAAATACGTTTGTGATTCAGGGTTGTTCTGGCACCATTGACGAGACAGAGATCGTACGGAAATGTGCCTCAGCCTCACGCTGTCTTATATTACTCACAGAGAACCACGCCTGGAGGTTTTCTCGTCACTGAAGCCACTGGAGTTTCAGACACAGCTCAAGGGTAACTCATTCACAACTCTCCTCAGTTTTTTTTTATTTTTATAAGAGACTACGAAACTAAACCTCCCAACACTTGTGTGATTTTTGTTCTTCTTGATTCTTCAAGGTATCAAGATACTCCTGGGATATGGACTAAAGAGCATGTAGAGGCATGGAAGCCAATCGTGAAAGCTGTTCATGCCAAAGGCGGTATCATTTTCTGTCAGATTTGGCATGTTGGCCGCGTTTCTAATCGAGGTTTGCAATCATCTTTTTAAGGCCATCCTTCAACAACCTTAATTACTGAGTTTTTATCGTGTGTCTGTGTTGGGTGTTTTAAAGGTTTTCAGCCAAACGGGCAAGCTCCCATTTCTTGTACAGACAAGCCATTGACGCCTCAAATCCGCTCTAATGGCATCGACGAAGCCCTCTTTACCCCTCCAAGACGGCTAACTACCGAAGAGATCCCCACCATTGTCAACCACTTTAGGCTTGCAGCAAGAAACGCTATGGAAGCTGGTAAGAAAAGATTCATTCAAGACTCTTGTATATATATGTGTCTTTGAATCTTGTTGTTGTTGTTTGCAGGCTTTGACGGAGTCGAGATTCATGGCGCTAATGGCTACCTGATCGACCAGTTCATGAAGGACACGGTGAACGACAGAACCGACGAATACGGAGGATCTTTACAAAACCGTTGCAAGTTCGCTCTTGATATAGTGGAAGCAGTGTCGAACGAGATCGGGCCAGATCGTGTCGGAATGAGGCTATCGCCATTCGCTGACTATATGGAATCAGGAGACACAAACCCACGAGCATTAGCGGTTCACATGGCGGAATCTCTTAACAAATACGGAATCCTCTACTGTCATGTGATCGAAGCGAGGATGAAAACAATGGGAGAGATAACAGAGTGTCCTCACACGCTGACGCCGATGAGGAAAGCCTTTTCGGGGACTTTCATCGCCGCGGGAGGTTTCAAGAGGGAAGATGGCAATGCGGCGGTGGCGGAGGGACGAACAGATCTGGTGGCTTTTGGTCGCTGGTTTCTGGCAAATCCGGATCTGCCTAAGAGGTTCCAAGTTGATGCGCCGCTGAATAAATATGATAGACCAACGTTTTACATTTCTGATCCTGTCGTCGGTTACACTGATTACCCTTTTCTCGAACCAACTGCTGTTTAAGATTGTAATTGTTGTGTTTTCTTTTTTCTTATGTAATAAAATAAGACATTGTCGCAATTTGGCTTCTATATACTCTGCTGCTGAGTAAAAACAGAGTATCTTATCATTTTAATAAGATGAGTATTAATCTTACAAGGTTGTTATGTTGCAGTTAGCTTACACATTAAAAGTGGACATTTTTAATTTAAATCACGAGAATGGACAATGCCGATTTTGTGATTTGAGGATCTCCACTTTAGATTCAAAACTCTTGGGAGCAATGTTAAAAATAGGAATATCTCATGAGAAGAAGGTGAAAATTCTACAAGTCATCTAAAAGATTTGTTGGTAACATATTTCTGTAAAGAAATCTCTTCTAGAAAGTCGACTTCTTTTTTTTTTAAAAAACATGCTCACTCTAATTTTTTTTAATTTATCTATAACAAAACAAATACTGGTTGACATTATACGAGCTCCAAATGGATTAAAAAGTCGAAAAGTGGGTACTCTCTAATGTCGTCAATGTTTGTCATGAAGAAATGCTAGTGGTGAGGTCCATGTATGTGTCCTCAATGACGTCGACGTCCATAGTTGGAAGAATAATTTGTTTGTGTGAAAATGGCTAAAAGTTGGAAGAAAATCTTGGTTTCCTAATTCTCTAATCAATGTATATATATATGGAGCGGTGTTCTTCCACATTTCACAGAGACTTGAAAGTGATTCGGAAATGGAAAACGAAGTAACGAAACAGAGTATCCCTCTCCTCACCCCTTATGAGATGGGAAGATTCAATCTTTCCCATAGGTTTGTATCATTAATATGTCCTTCCTTTCTTCGTTTTGATAGCTTGTACAAAAAGAAGAAGCTTGATCATATTGTTTATTAAAATACTTTTGTGATTCAGGGTTGTTTTGGCACCATTGACGAGAACGAGATCGTACGGAAACGTTCCTCAACCTCACGCTATCTTATATTACTCACAGAGAACCACCCCTGGAGGTTTTCTCATCACTGAAGCCACTGGAGTTTCAGATACAGCTCAAGGGTAACTCATTCACAAGAATCACAACTCTCCTCAGTTTTTATTTGATATGAGACTATATATGTAACTAAACCTCTCCACGTTTGTGTGATTTTGTTCTTCTTGAAGCTATAAAGATACTCCTGGGATATGGACCAAAGAGCATGTGGAGGCATGGAAACCAATCGTGGAGGCTGTTCATGCCAAAGGCGGTATCATCTTCTGTCAGATCTGGCATGCTGGACGCGTGTCTAATCGAGGTTTGCCTATTCAAAATGGTCATCTTTAGGGATCCTTAATTAGTTAGTGGTATTGATGAGCATGTTATTTTGGGTGCGTTGTAAAAGCTTTTCAGCCAAATGGGCGAGCTCCCATTTCTTGTACGGACATGCCATTGACGCCTCAAACTCGCTTTAATGGCACTCCTCCAAGACGGCTAACTACCGAAGAAATCCCCACCATTGTCAACCATTTTAGGCTTGCAGCAAGAAACGCTATGGAAGCTGGTAAGAAATTGAAGAAGCTATTCATTCATTCAAGACTCTTCTTGTATTTGTGTCTTTGAATCTTGTTTTTGTTGTTGTTTGCAGGCTTCGACGGAGTCGAGATTCATGGAGCTAATGGCTATCTGATCGACCAGTTCATGAAGGACACGGTGAACGACCGAACCGACGAATACGGAGGATCGTTGCAAAACCGTTGCAGATTCGCTTTAGACATAGTTGAAGCAGTGTCGAACGAGAACGGGGCAGATCGTGTCGGAATCAGGCTCTCTCCGTTCGCCGACTACATGGAATCCAGAGACACAAACCCACAATATTGAGGATAAGAGTACCTAGTATGTAATTATCTTACTCTTATGCCTTGATTAGTAAATACTCTATTGTAATTAGGTCTATCGATATGTATATAAGGCAAAGCCTTAAAACTCAATAAGATAAGAAAACCTTTTACACCATCTAGGTTTCTTGACATGGTATCAGAGCTTAACCTAAACTTTTAGATCTTTCGATTCTCTGCGCCTTTCTCTGATTTTTCCTTCTCTCTTTCTCTTGACCTTAGTATTTTCGATTATTCTATCGTAATACTCCTTTCTGATCAAAGATGTCTGAATCATCAAGTCAAACAAAAGACTCGATGTCTGCGTCTAAGTCTTCCTCTGACCCTAAAACAGAGCGTAGACGAATCGATCCATATGATTTGTCTTCTGGTGATAACCCTGGTCTCGTCATCTCACAGCCACCTCTTCGAGGCCCAAATTACGATGAATGGGCGTCGAGCTTGCGTCTTGCTCTTCGAGCACGGAAGAAGTTTGGTTTTGCTGATGGCTCTATACCTCGTCCTGCTGAAAACTCTGCAGATCTGGAGGATTGGTGGGCGAACAACGCTATGGTTGTGTCTTGGATTAAGAACACGGTTGCACCTGAGCTTAGCACTTCTCTGTCCCATCATGAGGTAGCTCATGATCTTTGGAACCATATTCAAAAGCGGTTTTCTGTGAAGAACGGTCAACGTGTTCAGCGTTTGAAAACAGAGCTTGCGAATTGTCAACAGAGAGGTACTCCTGTCGAAGCTTATTACGGGAAATTAACCAAACTTTGGACTAGTTTGGCTGATTTTCAACGAGCTAAGACAGCTGACGAAATCGCTAAGGAGAGAGAAGAAGATAAGTTCCACCAATTCTTGATGGGACTTGATGAGAATTTATTTGGTGCAGTTAAGTCTAGCCTGCTCTCACGTGATCCTCTTCCATCGCTTGATGAGGCTTATCAAGTTGTTACTCAAGATGAGGAGTCTAAGAGAGCTGGTCGCCAAATGGAAGAACGAAGCAATGGAGTTAGTTTTGCTGTTCAAACTGTTTCGAAACCAAGAACAACAGAACTTCGAGATCCATCCGCTGTGTGTACCAGTTGTGGGCGGAATGGACATGTTGCCGAAAATTGTTTTCGAACGATAGGTTATCCAACCTGGTGGGGTCCGAGACCACGAGGGAAGCTCTCATCTACTTCCTCGGGGTTTCCGAACGTCTCTGCTCAGGATTCGCGTGTTCCTGCTTCTATGGCGCCCTCTTCTCGTCGTGTGGAACCTGCGCGGGCTAACCAAATCACCACATCCTCTTCCATGGCGGTCGCAAATATGGCTATTACTGACGCTGATCGTGTTGGTTTCAGTGGTTTGAATGACCAACAATGGCGTACTTTGGTTCATATGCTGAATGAAAGGAATCCGGGTACCAGCGATCGTTTGTCGGGTACGTTTTTCATTGAATCTTGGATTATAGATACTGGAGCATCAAATCACATGACAGGCAGTATCGATTTTCTTCGAGATATCAGTGAGATGCCTCCCGTTTATATTAAACTACCTGATGGTCGATTTACTGTCGCTACTAAGCAAGGCACAGTTTTTCTGGGAACACAGCTTCGTTTGCTTAATGTCTTCTTTGTTGATGGCTTGAAATGTCACCTTATCTCGGTATCTCAGTTGACAAGGGATAGTGGCTGCACCTTCCAGATATCTGATAAACTTTGTATTGTTCAGGACCGCATCACACAGACGGTGATTGGAGCGGGTGAGCAGCGGAACGGTCTGTATTTTTTTAGAGGAATGGCGACTGCGTTGATGGCACAACCTTTGGAGCGACAACCTGTGGATGTGTGGCATAGGCGTTTTGGTCATCCTGCTTCTAAAACGATGGAGATGTTGAAGTTATCGGATTTTAGTAGTGGTAGTTGTTTTGATTCCAAGTCATGCGACGTTTGTATTCGGGCTAAGCAGACACGTGATTCTTTTCCTATAAGCATTAATAAAACATCTGAGGTTTTTGAGTTAGTTCATTGTGATCTCTGGGGACCATACAGAACTACTGCTATTTGTGGTTCACGTTATTTTCTCACCATACTTGATGATCACTCTCGAGCTCTTTGGCTTTACTTGCTGCCTGATAAGACAGCCACCTCCTCTACATTACAAAATTTTATTGCTCTTGTTGAAAGGCAATTTGATAAGAGGGTAAAAACGATTCGGAGTGACAACGGTACTGAGTTTCTTCCTCTCACAGATTTCTTTAGAGAAAAAGGGATTCTCCATGAAACTTCCTGTGTTGGTACTCCGCAGCAGAACGGAAGAGTGGAGCGCAAGCATCGACACATACTGAATGTTGCTCGTGCTTTACGATTTCAATCTCATATCCCTATTGAGTTTTGGAGTTACTGTGTCCTTGCTGCTGGTTACTTAATTAATCGCACACCAACAAAGATTCTCAAAGGCAAATCACCTTTTGAAATACTATATCAGCGGCCGCCTCCATTGAATCATCTTCGAGTTTTCGGTTGCCTCTGTTATGTGCATAACCAAGGTCACGGTGGTGATAAATTTCAGTCTCGCAGCAATCGCTCAGTTTTTCTGGGTTACCCGTTTGGTAAGAAGGGTTGGACAGTCTACAATCTAGATAGTGGTGTCATTACCACGTCTCGTGATGTTATTTTCTGTGAAACCGATTTCCCTTTTGCCGACAATGGGTTATCTCCTTCTCCTGCGAACCTGATTTCGACAATGTTTGATGATGAGCTTGTCTCCAGTCCGTCACCTGTAATTTCTAAATCTTCTCCTGCGGTGTTGGTTCCTGTTTCTATTTCGGCGTCTTCTCCATCAGATTCCGTCTTTCCTGCAGTCTTGATTCCTGATCATGACTCTTCACCGAGTCGTTCGACTCCTATGGATTCTGATCTGTCTTTGTCAACAGAGGATTCTCCTACCCATCTTGACGACACACCAACACCTGCTCCTGTTTTGGACTCACCACAGGATAGTGATGATCAGTTCTCTGCAGATGATGATAATGTTGTTGAATTTGAAGTCGAACTTCTTCCTGATCTTGCACAAACTCAGGAGAACGACGACATACCTTTGGGACGGGGTCATCGTATGAAGTTTAAACCTTCTAAACTTACAGATTATGTGACTAATACCACTCACATTGGGTCTGATAGTGATTTCGTTGATGCATCATGGTATCCTATTGATGATTATGTTGATTGCTCCAGATTTTCCGAACATCATCGGATTTTCTTAGCAGCAATCACAGCTGGAGATATTCCTAAGAATTATGCTGAAGCTTTTGCAGATGAAAACTGGTGTGAAGCTGTGCGTGTTGAAATCAATGCCCTTGAAGAGAGTGGCACATGGACGGTTGAAACTTTGCCTCCAGGAAAGAAAGCACTTGGCTGCAAGTGGGTTTTTACGTTGAAGTTTCGAGCCGATGGATCATTGGAGCGATATAAAGCTCGTTTGGTGGTTCTTGGAAATCATCAAACAAAGGGTTTGGATTATGAAGAGACTTTTGCCCCGGTATGTAAGATGGTTTCTGTGCGATCATTTTTGGATGTCGCTGTTTCCCGTGACTGGGAAGTTCATCAAATGGACGTCCATAATGCGTTTTTACATGGAGATTTGACTGAAGAGGTCTTCATGCGTTTGCCGCCTGGTTTTCGCACGGGTAAGAAAAATCAGGTTTGTCGGTTGCATAAGTCTCTGTATGGACTTAAACAAGCCCCTCGTTGCTGGTTTGCTAAGCTCACTTCTGCACTTACAGCTTATGGGTTTGTTCAATCGTTGTCGGATTACTCTTTATTTGCGTTTGAAGAAGGTGATACCCGTCTTCATATCCTTGTATATGTTGATGATCTTGTCATTACTGGCAATACTCGAGCTGTTATTACTCATTTCAAGGATTACTTGAGCTCCTGTTTTAGAATGAAGGATCTTGGAGTTCTAAAATATTTTCTGGGAATAGAAGTTGCGCGTAGTTCAGTTGGTATGTATCTTTGTCAGCGGAAGTATGTTCTCGACATCATCACAGAAGTTGGTTTACTTGGAGCCAAACCGGTTTCACATCCAATAGAGCAAAATCATCGTTTAGCATTGGCCGAAGGTGATCCTCTTCCCGACCCTACTCCTTATCGTCGTCTGGTGGGGAAGCTTATCTACCTTCGTGTGACACGTCCAGATCTCGCCTACGCCATTCATATTCTTTCACAGTTTATGCATACTCCGAAATAGGCTCATTGGGATGCTGCTTTACGTGTTGTTCGTTATTTGAAGGGAAATCCAGGGCAAGGTATTTTGCTGCGAGCTAATTCTGATTTGCAACTCACAGTTTGGTGTCACTCTGATTATGCTGGCTGTCCTACGTCTCGTAAGTCTCTTACGGGTTGGTTCATTCAGTTGGGTGGATCTCCGATCTCTTGGGTCACGCATAAACAACGTGTGGTCTCACGATCTTCTACTGAGGCGGAATATAGGGCCATGGCCGATACTGTGAGTGAAGTTCTCTGGATTCGCGAGTTGCTCGTTTTTCTTAGGTGTTGATTGCTCGGCCCCTGCTATTCTCCATTGTGATAACAAATCCGCTCTCTACCTCAGTGCGAACCCAGTGTTCCATGAACGAACGAAGCATGTCGAGACGGATTGTCATTTCATACGTGATGAGATTGTTCGTGGAGTTATCAAGACTACTCATGTCTCGACGACAGATCAGCTTGCCGATATCTTCACGAAGGCTCTTGGGCGTAAGGAGTTTGATGTTTTTTTGCGCAAGTTGGGTATTTGTGACCTCCATACTCCAACTTGAGGGGGGGTATTTAGGATAAGAGTACCTAGTATGTAATTATCTTACTCTTATGCCTTGATTAGTAAATACTCTATTGTAATTATCTTACTCTTATGCCTTAACACTCAATAAGATAAGAAAACCTTTTACACCATCTAGGTTTCTTGACACACAAGCATTAGCGGTTCACATGGCGGAATCTCTGAACAATTACGGGATCCTCTACTGTCATGTGATCGAACCGAGGATGAAAACGATGGGAGAAGTAACAGAGTGTCCTCACACGCTAACGCCGATGAAGGAAGCCTTTTCGGGGACTTTCATCGCCGCGGGTGGTTTTACGAGGGAAGATGGGAATGCGGCGGTGGAGAAGGGACAAACCGATCTGGTGGCTTATGGTCGGTGGTTTCTGGCTAACCCGGATCTGCCTAAAAGGTTCCAAGTTAATGCGCCGTTGAATAAATACGATAGACCAATGTTTTATACTTCTGATCCTGTCCTGGGTTACACCGATTACCGTTTTCTCGAACCAACTGCTTTTTAAGATTGTTATTGTTGCAACTTGGCTTCTTTGTATGATGAACTTTGCTGCTGAGTAAAAACAGAGTATCTTCTCATTTTTCGTTGAAAAAAAATCTTCTCATTTTAATATTGGTTAATTAAAAAATGGACATTTTAATTCAAATCAGGAATTGTCGATTTATTGATCTCAAATATTTTGAAAGCACTTCAAATTCTGATCTGACTCTTGTTCGATTACAGTTTTCATATGAAACAAGCTGAAAAACATACATGAAACAAAAAAGTTGAATCAATGAAGTCTGTATTAGAGATTGAATGCTATATACGGTTTAGACGGACCGAGTTTCAACTTCAAACGGTAATGGCGGGTACGTCAACGACGACGGCGCAGGATCCTTCCCTCGCAATGACGTGGCAGCTCCGCCAAATAATTTTTACGTATATAAATTATATATTCCCTCCACCACCACATTCACGCGGACCACATGAGATAAATAATAATTTATGCAAATTATAAAAATAAACAATAAATCAAATTTGGAAAACTTGTTACCTAACTCTTCCCATCTTCTTCGTTTCTGTTCCCCCAAGAGATAGAGATTTGAGAGATTCGAGAGAGAGAAGATGAGTTTCCAAGATCTCGAAGCTGGATCCCGATTTCAGGCGTCCAATCGTTTTGCCGGCGGGAGGCAGCAGAGATCTTCGTCTCGTGGGGATCCATCTCAGGAGGTGGCCGCCGGGATTTTCAGGATCAGCACCGCTGTCAATTCCTTCTTTCGCCTCGTTAATTCCATCGGAACGCCCAAAGATACCCTTGAATTGCGAGAGAAGCTGTCAGTACCATTTTTTTACCCTCACTATTCTCCTGATTGTTAAATCTCAGGGTTGATTAGGGTTTTTGTTTCAATTATAGCTCGGTTTGAATTTTGCTCATAATTAAAAAAGTGCATTTTTTTCTCCCTTAGTGATAGCTGGCCGATGTGAGAATTGGGGTTATTAGGTTCTAGTATGATGAAAAATAGAGCCTATATATACGTTATAATCTAAGCTTTTGGGGGTAATCATTGGCTATTTCCTGCATAACTATGCTAGAAAAAACTGAAATTCCTTGTAAACACATGACAAGCTTTTAATTGTAGTTTTTTTTTTTCTTTCTTTCTTGTGTATTGAGCTGTTTTTTTGTAAAAATAATTAGTTCAATCTATTTGTTCTGGCAATTGTCTTACGGTGTTAGGTTATTTTGTTGGCAGGCAAAAGACAAGGTTACAGATATCAGAATTGGTGAAAAATACTTCCTCTAAACTTAAGGAAGCTAGCGAAGCCGACCACCATGGAGCAGTTAGTGTAAGAAAGTGCTTACATTTTTGTTTCATTTCTCATATGGTGCTAATGAAATGTTAGATGTGAAAGAGAACCATTTACTATTAAACCAATTTTTTGGTGGTGATACAATTCAATCTTGGCTAAACTTATTCAGAATCGGACCATTTTGTTTGTTTTTTTCCATTTAGTTTGAGAATTGTTTCCTGATAGATGATGTGTGTATAGACTTGTTTATCCTCTGTACATTAAACTCTATGTTATGTTTATATTATTTTGTTTAACTTGTAGCCAATTAAGAAGATTGCGGATGCTAAACTGGCAAAAGATTTTCAGTCAGTTCTCAAAGAGTTTCAGAAAGCTCAGAGACTTGCAGCTGAAAGAGAAATTACATATACTCCTGTGGTCACAAAAGAAATACCTACCAGGTAATCACAGTAATTGTAAATAAGTCTTTTAGTTTTCTAGATGAGAAAAGAAAAAAGTTCCCTGGATTATATACTCGCATGTAATTGTTGTTACGCTGTATAATAAGAAAAGAGGATAGCTTGATAAATGTCGAATAAAACTTTCGAACACTTGGGATTGTTGCTGATACTTTGTGGAATGTGAGTATCACTTACACATGCTTCATTGGTACAATGCAGCTATAATGCACAGGAACTGGATACTGAATCTGTAAGGACATCCCAGCAGCAAACTCTTCTTCTACAATCAAGAAGGTATACCATAGCACATTACTCTGCTAATTCACTTTTATCACTTTTTAGCATAAACAGAGCCCAAATGTGAGTCAAGCATGGGTGTTCCTTAATGAGATATTTAACTGAGCTTTAATAGAGTAGTTCACACTAAGCACTAACTGTATAGCTTATTTGTTGTTTTAGCAAGCTTAAAATTGGGTTAGTAGAAATTTTTAAGTTGATTATGGCCATGAAACCTCATTAGATCCATTTTCTCTGTTTTGGCATGTTGTGTTAACTCACATCTTGCGGTGACATGCTATATTAAGTTCTTATTATTCTCATTCTAGGCAAGAAGTGGTGTTTTTAGATAACGAGATAACATTCAATGAAGCAATTATTGAGGAAAGAGAGCAAGGAATTAGAGAAATTCAAGAACAGATTGGTGAAGTGAATGAAATCTTCAAAGATCTAGCTGTTTTAGTGAACGATCAAGGAATTATGATCGGTAAGTAAACCCCAACAAGCAGAAATTGTACTTTTTTCTGTTTCCTTTTCGACTCTTTTGAATCTCAGATAAACTATAATGTCTGTTTGGCAGATGACATCAGCTCTAACATTGATAACTCACATGCTGCAACTGCGCAAGCCACTGCTCAACTCAGAAAAGCATCTAAAACGCAAAGAGCAAACTCATCTCTGGTACACACTAGAGACTTTTCCTTCTCCATTTTCTAGGATTCCTTATTTTTAGCAGCTATATCTAAGTTTGATATGCTTTTACTTTGTTGCAGACATGCCTACTTATTCTTATTTTCGGGATTGTTCTACTCATTGTCGTCATCGTTGTCTTGGTCTGAGCATCAAGCGTTTAACTCCAAGCTTCAATCTTCAAGTATCAAACGAAAACGAACCGATGAAACTATACAGAGACCCATTAAAGAAATATATCTATTGTACAGATTCTTTATACTATATGGTTCTTCCTATTCAGTCGAATGGAATCGTGTGGATGTTTATGTATTAATTAATCCATCTCAAGGATCTTTACGTGCAATAAAAAGTATTAATAAACATGAACATATGAAAAGCAGTTTCTTGTTTTGTGCACGTATGGTAACTGTAAATGATGGACGTTTCCACACAAAAGCAATATTACAATAGAACTCAAAGGGTTATTCACAAGCACGATAGTAGATCTTTTGCGTTTTTTCTATTTTCTTTCTATAAGTTTTGTACATTCCAAGTCAAAATGTAAAGGACAAGGTACAGACACCATGTGATATGTTTCCTCCACCCTCGTTCATATCCCCTTCATAATCTCCCCTGAAAATCTACATCTGCCAGAAACAAATGATAACTCTGAAGACAGAACAACAATGCTGAGAAACAGGTTGTTAACTCCACCGATTTTCTTAGTCTTACCTTCATTTCCTCTGTGTTTCTGAGGAAAGAAGTCCCATCTGTTCAGTAAGGTAATTCAGGTGTAGTTGATTCCCGGTCCACTCGTTTGGTTCTTGCTCCATTACGTGGTCCTTGTTCTCCACTGATCCTGATAGAATCTCGTCTGTATCTCCAACCACTGGGGTTTCATCAGCAAAGAACTGTTCCCAGAACGGATCTTGGACTCCAGGTAGCTTAGGGTTCTCGTTCATCAACTCATTCATCTCGCCCTCACCGCACTCGGGAGATATTGCATCGCCGTTTATTTCCAACGACCCATCTAAAACAGCCATTATTGGATCGAAACACTCTCCATTACCTGTCTCACGTCCAAATAAATCAGATTCAGGGCTCCAAGAAGCTCCAGCTGCTACTCCTTGGGTTGGACTTGGACCTAAGTTTGGCTGAACCAGACCAGCTTGAGGATCATGAGCCAAACTTGCTTCCGGTACTTGACTCATCCCTGAGTTGGACGAAACCTCGGCCAATGTTACTCCAGAAGCTCTATTTGAGGAGTTTCCATTGTCAACAGAGTTAGAACTGGGAACATCATCCAAGAGGAAACTGCCAGGACTGTTCGAAACGGATTCACGCTTCGGTGAGCTACTAGTATTTAAAAACTGTCTGAGCATAGCTTGTGCTGCTTCATTTATAGATGGCTGATACCTAATAATCTGCCGGTTATCCCCATTGCCTCCACAATTCTCCTCTTCATCTTTAGGAAGTCTCCTCTTTTTGTTGCTTCCCGGAATCTGTCTGTTGCCATCGTTGTTCTGTTGTACTAACTGGTTTAAGAAGCCTGGACTTTGAACAGCCTTTGCTAGAAACGACATCATCTGCTGTTGCCTCTGCTCCATCACCTGAACTTTCTGTCCCACGTTCTGCAGTTGGTGTTCGGTAGCTTGTTGCTGCTGCCTTAACCTGACGAGCTCTTGCATAAGAACATTCTTGTCCCGCTTGAGTCTTTCTACTTCCTCTTCTATTCCAAACTTGCCCACTTCGACACAAGCACCAACAGATGACTTCTTCTGAACTTGAGTTTGTTGCTGATTCTGCTGCACATGAGTAGGTTTCCTCCTCGAAATATTCTTCAGAAGTTGTTTTTGGCCTCTTAAGAACCCCTCATTTGCAAATTCCCATCGATCTGGATCAACTTTTCTGAAACCCTGGACATAAGCAACACAGGAAGACTATAGCCATCAACGAAATTCACATTGAAGAACTAAAACAAGTCGACCACAAATCAGTTCCAGGCTAACAGACTTTCTTGTGCATTATCTAAATATTGTCCACACAATACTATCGTGGATCAATCGGAATTAAAATTTGAAGAAAAGAAATTAGCATTGGTCGATAGGAATTAAAAAATTGAAAAAGGAATTACAGAAGGAGTGATGCTTACATAAGTGTTTAGCTGCCTGACGAAGCTGGAGAAATTGTTGTGCTTGAAATACTTGGGCAAGAGCAGTTTCGAGAACTCCGGCACGTTCCAGACGACGAAGCTGTTGTTCCCGCTGCTCCAAGATACGACCTCATTGGACGAAATATCATCAACCATGTCGTAGGTTTTGCTCAAAAAAGGCGGCACGGAGTTCACCGGCGGCGGTATAGACGGCGAATTCGAGTTCGCAGACGGTACGGATTCCATAACTCCGAATGAAAAAGCAAAGAGTTACTCACTAAAGCAGGTGATCGATTGATTTATTGAGATTGATCCCCGAAAATTCTTCCGTTCTTCGCGAGCTCAAACTTCTTCACAGAGACTCTCTCTCAAGTCTCAAGTGTTAAAGACCCAATCTTGTTGATCTTTTTCCCTTTTAAGCCGAAGGAGAAATAGACTTCTACAGAGCTGAGGCATGTGGCATTTCGGTTATGTCTCTTCGGTTTTATTGAGTTCGGTTACGTTCAATTGGACTCGGTTCCAGATAAATTTTTATGAATTAACAAATTTGATGAAGTCACGAATGCTTTGAAATTTCAGTTATATTCGGTTTATTTTATTTTGGTTTGGAAGACACCAACTAATAAAACCGAATTTCATTTCGTGTATTGTGATTCGGTTTGGTTTAGCTCAGAAAGTACACGTAGCATTGATAGCAGCTTTTTTCTGCATTACTCGGTGGGTTTCCCAAGTGGCACATTATACACCGTCAAAATTATAAGATTATTTATCTATGCGACGTTCGATCATATCATTTGATTATTTATAAAAGCCACGTAGGACGCAAGAAATTCGTGGCCCTTATCTCTCTCTCTCTCTCTCTCATACTGACACTCGTTGAATCATTTGAAAGGAATTTCAAGTGAAGCGGCGAAATCACAAAGCAAAACGATGAATCCGGTGGCTGTTCATCGCGTTTCCTTCCAATACGTTTCGCGTTTGTCTCTGATTCATCGAGAACCAGTCGAAGGATTCTCCGGTCGTCGGGTTGTGAATTCGCGTGGAAGGAAATGGCCGACTCGGCGGCTGCATGCGGTGACAGCGAGTTTGATCACCAGCGCTGACTCGTTCGAGGTAGGGCGCCTTATCGGAAGCTACGGATTCATGAATGTAACTAGGTACTCTCACTGGATTAGATTTGTTCCCTCTGTTTAGCTAGAGCTTCTGTGTTGCTTCTGCGGCTTCGCGTTAAGAAATCTCAAATTTATATCGAAATTGTGTGTATATGTGGAATATATTGGGTGAGAAAAGGTTCCATTTAGCTATTATTTACGTACGGGCCTTGCTTATCTCATTATCTGAGCACAATGTATAGAAACATCAACCATGTATGTGTGAGTCTGTAATTGCCAGTTTGCCACAAGTTTATGCAATGTATATGCGAGCTTGACAATCACTTGAAGGTTCTTAATCTCATGAACTTCAATTTCGTTAATCTCATCGACTCTTCTGTGTATATGCTTTCCCTCTTTTTTGCATCTTTCAGTCTTGCTTTTTTTTTGCTAGATTCTGCTCTACTTCGTTTTCTGAGAGTTCACCTTTTTGTACCCCTAGTTATTCAGGGTTTCAGTCAGGAGCTGACTTTGAATATACATCAGATGATATTGGGCGATTAAAAGCTCAAGACATTGGAGAAGGCGGCGTTAAGATCAGGTGCACTTTTGGCGTTTTGTAGACAATGTATTAGATGGCGATATTTGGTCAAGTTAAAAATGTATTAGCCACGGCAGTTTCTCTGCAGACTATACGAAGGAAGAATATCTCAGGGTCCATTTCGAGGAGTCCCTATTATCTTTAAGGTGATTCTGGATGCTTTGTTACTCTTGTATCTATATCTCAGCAAAAGGTTATTGTCTTTCAGAAGGCATTTTCCATTTTCATGAATTTGTCTACATCATCAGGGCATATTTTCTTCTGATGTGCGAATCTTCTTTACAGTATTAGAAGTCCATCATCAAAAATTCGTTTTGGAAATTAATTTGCTTTCCGTTTGTAAATTTTTCTCACATACTTGTCTCTATAAAGGTTTATCCCGGAAAGCGTGCTGGTGGAATTGAGGCTGACATGATGGCAGCAAACGAGCTGAATGCACATTCGTTTCTCCAGGTTTGAGATGCAGCCATACAAGATTGCCAAATGGATTTTTAGCAATTACATCTCATCGGCGGATTATAATGCAATCACCTTGTTATTCTGCTTGTCTGTGCAGAGTCAAAAGAACCTGCCTGCTAATCTGCTTATGCTTGTTGGTGGCTTTGAGACACAATTTGGGGAACAGGTCAGGCTTACGATTTGGATCACCTGACTGTTGAGCTTGTTTGTTGAGTCTAAGCTGCACAAGTATGTGGATATTTTGGCATAACTTATGGAACATAGGTTGAATCGGTTCATGCATACAGTGGCTGGCTTTTCGTGACGGTGGGAAAGATAGTGCAGCTGACTATGCACGAACTGCGAGTGAAAAAACATCAAGAGTTCGCTCCCAGGGAGCATGGAATCCTTATGAAAAAGAGCAGATGATGAAACGTAGGAGAAACTTTGTCATTAAGATCCTACAAGGTACAATGAAAGGTCTAGCCTTTATGCATGACAATGACAGGTTACACCAAAGCCTTGGGCCCTCCTCAATTGTTCTCAAGTATGCCCCCCTACAACTATCTGAAAGTGATAGCACAAATCTCTCTCAATATAAGTGTATCATCTCTCTGCTAATTTAGTCGATTACCCTTTTCTGGTTAAATTATCTTTAGTACACCAGCGGAGAGAGAAGCCATATATTTGATACCGCGGCTACGAGATCTAGCCTTTTCTGTTGACATAAGGTCCCTCGCTTTCTCCTTTTCTCTCCTTCATTGATTATATTTCCTCAGCAATTATAGCTTTCTGATATTCTTCTGCCATTTTAGCCTTGCTGTTTATAACTGGGCCACTAGAATTGTTAATTACGTTAGCGTTTTTTATGAACTCTTTGTTAATAGTCTGAGCTTACCTTACAGGCCATCATGCTTGGAGGAAGGAGCGACTTCTGGTGCACTATCAGAGCAACTTTGGCGTAGGGCAACTGCATCTGGCGCCTTCACTGTTTTTGAGAAGAGAGCTTTTGGGATTGCAGATGACATGTAAATGCTCTCGCTTTCTAAGTCGTTCGTTTTCTCAGTTGCCAAATGTTATTTGATAAAGATTGAACTCATTTATGATGGTTTACAGATATGAAGCGGGTCTTCTTTTTGCATACTTAGCCTTTGTTCCGTTCTGTGAAGCAGGCGTAATGGATTCTCTTTCTCTTCAGGCAAGATTACCATATTATTGGATGCGATGCAACTATTATAAACAGCTCTGTTTTCTCATTTTAACACAATATCTTCTTATTGATCCCCACAATAATACCAGCTCTTATCTTTTGTATTTAAAATATCTTCTTCACACAGTTTATGTTTGACCGTAATTTAATCTGATGAACTGCAGAGGCTACTGGAAAACACATTCCGGCTGGATATCGAGGCTGTAAGAGAGTAAGCCTGTTGCTATCTGCAGATTAACTAACACTCTCTATGGTTATAAGTTTCTTTTGTTAAAAGTTACAGAAATAGCATTAGCAGCAAATTAGTTGATTCTTCCCTGAAGTGTTTGTGTATTTGAAAAACCTCACTATTTTTTTTTTTATACAGGTACTGTCTAGCCGATGAACGCCTCGAAGAAGCTGTTAAGTTTCTAGATCTTGGTGATAGAGCTGGTTGGGAATTACTCCAGGTATTTAGTTTCTCCAGTTTTCTCTGCATATATGAAAAATTGAAAATGTGTTCTCTTTGTTTCTTTTTTGTTGGAAAATTGAAAAGAAAAGTGTTTCATATTTGAGAAATGAGATTGAACCGTGTGTGTGTGGTGTTTTGATAGGCAATGTTGAACGCTGACCATAGGAAACGGCCAGTGGCGGAAGCTGTTCTTAGTCACCGATTTTTGAACGGCGTTGTTAATTGAGAAGAGAGAAAGATTATGTGTTAATTTACGTAATTATCCATTTTTCTGAAAACATAATAATGTTATATTGATGCCTTAATGATATAGTCGCACACTTTGACTGACAAACACATGGATCATCATAACAGAAGTGAATACTTTGGTATTAGAATGTGTTAAAACATTCATAATACATATTGATATAAAAAATCTAACTGTGTATGAAAAATATGGGTCGTAATATAATTGTATGAGAATCAAAATAAATAAATAGTAGATTAGGGGCAATTCTTCAAACAACGTTTCCTACAATTTGGGTCAACGCCACATTTGAGGATGCAGTTTCTGTAGCAGATACCGATCTTGCCTTCTTTTTTTTTGAACAGCTTCCTCCCTTTGTATCCTCACAAATTAAGACAACATACTTAAATTAATCAACCAATATTATGTGTATATATAATGTATTTATATCAAATATTAATGAAGAAAGTTAATCTTAAAAAGAAGAAATATGCAAATATGTACTCTAGGAGAGACGATGGTTTGTGATAGGGATTACAAATGGCATTGCATGCTTGAAGACCACATTCCATTATTACCAATGCCATCACCATCACCATCATCATACACATTTGTCGTGCCCCATTTCTATTACAACTCTTTTGTTCAAAAAGAGATCAAACTCAAAACAAATGTGACATCGAATGTTCCATATAATATAAGCTCATTTAGACGGAAAAAAATGAATATACAAGGCGAAGGTATTTGATCAATTTCCATATGTAATTAATGATACGATTATATAAATATAATTAACTGATAAGATAATAATACACTTGAAGAAGAAAAAAATGATACCTCTCGATCGTAATACTGGCTGTTGCGGAAAAATCGCTCCGAGTTTTTTTTTAGTTGGTTCACTCTTTGGAGTTTGGAGACAAAACATTTTGCAAATGACCAGCAAACATGTATTAGCTACTATGTTTCTTACGATTCTGATTAATACTCAAATCAGAAAAAAAAAGAAAAAAAAAACCCTTAATGACACATTGCCACTTTATCGCAAAACAAAAAAAAATAATATTAGGAAAGCAGAAAGTGAAAAACGGGTTTGAATATAGAAAGATTATGTGTTAATTTACGTAATTATCTAAACTTGTTAATCATTGATTCGTTTTTTAGAATAATAATGTATCGCGGCCTTTTTCTATTTGGTTGATGCCTTGATATATGGTCGCATTATTTTACTACAAAACCGCGGAATGGAAAAACTGATAATTGTTGGATGGTATGGTCATAAATTTTTGTATTTTCCATTACCTCGTTTGACTTTTGAGTTTTGACACGAACCACATACTTATAAATAACCAAAAATTTTGGATTAGCTATTTGTGCCAACAAATTAAAACACTCTGAATTAGTACATTTTTGTATGAGAACTAAAAAAATTCAAAAGATGCAAAATATAGAATATAGTTGGAGTCTGGAGGTTAATGAGGAAACTCGTGGTGGAAGTGGCCATATCAACTAATCCTCTACAGTGAGTTATTCTTCTCTCACTCTTCCTTCTCTCTTTAAATTATACTAGTATATGATACCAATTCAAAGCTAGTTTAGTTAAGTGTGAGCTTCATCTAATATCTCTTTATTCTAATTTTAAAATATGTGTGACCCAAAAAAGTGATTTGAGCATTTCAATCCGAAAATGATATACAATCTGCTCATTCTGCATTTACCTGTTGTAGATTGTTTTGCTATCACCACTTGATCGAGAATCCGAAAGCTACTAATTAGTAAGGGGAACAAAAGATTAATGACGACCTCTTTATTCATAGAGGAAGAAGAAATTTTGTAAAAGTCCATTTTCTATGTAAATGAAGAAGACGCACGTGCTTGTTTGTCGCGAGGCACGTGAGGTGATCCCAAAGAAGAATCAAAAGAAGCTTCTTCGCTTCATAACGATAACGATCTGGGTAAGACGGCAAAGCAAGCAATTACCTTTCCTCGTTTCGTTTTCCTTAACGAAAAGTCGTTTCTTTCGATTCACTTCACTCCGCGAAAATCTTTGCAGATCAGCAAACCCTTGTTCAGATTCCGAAACCCTAATCAAGCCCGGATTCGATTCAGAGAGACGGGTTGAAGATCGATTTGATCTTGGTTCTTGCTCGCTAGTTGATATTTGTTTTTGATTCAAATGAAAAGTGTTGGAAATCCAGAATTTCAGGTTGCTTGAGTCCTAATTATTGCGGAACAATGTCGCGTTTTCCCCGTGGATTCGTGGAGAATTCGTCAATGGAGAAACCCAAAATCCCTCTTCGTCCAACTATTTGCTTCAGGCCGATAAACCCTTCTGATCTAGAACGTTTGGAGCAAATCCATCGCGACATATTCCCAATCAGGTACTCTAAAGACCCTTTATTCCCTGAAAGTTTTGATTATGTGTGTGGATTTCGGATTTGACTTTCTTTTCCATTTTCGGAAATTGATTTCTTCAGGTATGAGTCTGAGTTTTTTCAGAATGTTGTCAACGGAGGTGATATCATCTCTTGGGCTGCTATTGATCGGAGCCGGCCTGATGGTCATTCTGAGGAACTTATTGGTTTTGTTACTGCCAAAATTGTGCTTGCCAAAGAAAGCGAAGTGAGTTTCTTTTGTCTCCTTTCTTGCGCTTTATTTTGAGGTTTTGTAAAGAAGCTGCAAGGTCTTGTCAAGTGTTAGATTTTGGATATCGGAGATGGTTTTATTTACAATTGGATACAAAAGCTTCAGTTTTGTAATGTATAAGTTATGGTTGAAGCTTGTTTTGAATGGATTTTGGGTTTTGTAAAGAAGCTGCAAGGTCTTGTAAAGAGTGTGTCTGAATGTTTGAAACAAATTCTTAAAAAAACAAGTTTAAGTTTTTGATTGAAGCGTGGTATAGTGTTAACTTTTAAGCATTGTCTTTTTCTTTGTTCTCTTTGCCTTTTGGGTTTTAATACTGAAGTTTTTGGAAAGTGTAGAATTTGAATGTTACAAACGGAGCCGCTTTTGTAACATCTTGATTATGATTCAAACTTGTTTTGTACTCGTTCGCTTCATGTAACTGAGTCAAGGAAGATTTTTAATAGTCTTCTCTGTCTTGCACAGATATCAGATCTCATAAGATATGACTCTTCCAAGGGAGAGGAGACATTGGTGTACATCCTAACACTTGGCGTTGTAGAAACATACAGAAAACGCGGAATAGGTAGTGATCATGACCTACCATGTAGTAAACGAATGGTATTGATTCTTGTCTTGTCTTGATATTAACTTTTTTGTTTGCAGCAAAGTCGCTTATTAACGAGGTTGTCAAATACGCTTCTACTATCCCTGTGTGCCGCGGTGTTTACCTTCACGTGATTGCACACAACAACCCCGCAATCAGATTGTACAAAAGAATGTCTTTCAGATGTGTGAGGCGATTGCACGGATTCTACTTGATCAATGGCCAGCATTTCGATTCTTTCTTGTTCGTCTACTTTATCAATGGTTCGCGCTCTCCTTGCTCGCCCTTGTAAGCACAACACACAAGTCTTTTTTCTTGCATTCATTCTCAAGCTGTGATGTTTCTTGCGGTTTTTAATTTCATATATGGCTGCATTTGCAGAGATCTTGCGGTGTTGGTTCTGAATTATATGAGGACCGGAATCAAATCAGTGGCATCAAGGCTGACGATGAGGCAAGAAGAGAAAGGCTTGAAATGGCTTAAATGCAAAGACAATGCGCGGTGTCTCTTGCCTACTCAGACCAAACGAAACGTTGCATCCGAAAGATTATCATCTGGGTATGATTACGTTTAGTTGTTCCTCTTCTTCGATTCATAGACTAATGTAAAATCATTCATTGCCATGTCTTCATTAAGCTCTGGTTGTGATCCTATTGTCATTGTGTGTGAATAATGTAATAAAAATGTAAATATTGGGATAGTTGAAGAAACTTCTCTTTGGGCCGGAGGGAAGGTTAGCAGCTTTGTGCTTTTTTAATTGCGGAAAATAGCTACACTTCATATAATACTTCAAATTACTTAAAACAAACCCCAAAATTTTATGTTTCTTCTTTTCAATTCGGTTCGGCCCTATAAAATCTCAAATTGTATTTATTCAGAGAAGATGTAGATTTGTAATAGCCTATAAGGTAATTAGGTAAAAATAAAACGATGGTTTAGTATACAATAAAACAATCCGATTTTATAATTATCAAAACAAGATGGTTTAGTATGCATTTATTTAAGAAGCAAATCGGAAAAGAAGAGGAAGGAGCGAGAGAAAGGGGAAGCCGGGAAGGAATGGAAACACAGAATTAGGTATCAGAATCTTAATTGATCTGTTTCGGATTTCTGATCGTAGAAGAGGTGTCTTGAGATATTGGGTTCGGTTCACATAATCTTTTTCAGATTATTTATTGGCTAAATCTCTCTCACTCAGAAATTGAGAAACGGAAGTCGTCCTAGAACGAAAGAGCTTGTGCAATTACTAGTTCGATTGTTCGGTTCTGTTGTGCAAATACCCAGGTGAATTTAGCAATCTTAGCTTAAATTTTATGGCTCTGATAGAGCTTTGTCAGAAATTTGCGAAAATTTATCAGATTTGCTTATTAGCTTAAATTTGATTGTGTTTGTTCTGCGGGATCGTGTAAAAGAGAATCGAGTAGTCAAGATGTCAGTGAGAGCTAGGAGGATAGTTTCTGGTAGGTCAGAGACTGTAGCAGCTAATTACGCCTTCCATCCGTTAGAAGACGACAAGATAATAAGAAACAGGCTTCTCACACGCACGACCACCACGAGAGGCGAACCTCCTTTGAAGAAGCTTCAGAAGAAATCCACTTCTTTCGTCGTCGAATTAGACAAAGAAGAAGACAACAACTACAGCGAGTGCGCTAGGCTCGCCAAAGCTTTTCTGCAAGAACTTTCCGCTTTCGAGATTCCTCTTCTCAAGAGCCAAGCGGTTGTTGCTGCGAAGCTTAGGGAGAAGGAGAACTTCAACGACCTTAAAGACGAGACGAATAGGCAGATATTGCAGGCTCAGGCCGATATAGAAGATCTTAAGAGACAGCTTGAGGAGAGTAAAATAGAGAGACAGCATAAAGAGGAGTGTGAAGCGATTAGGAAACTTATCTCTACGCAGCCGCCGAGGTCAGAGACGCACAAGGTTATACATGAATTGAACAAGGAGATTGTTGAGCTCGAGGCCGAGACTACTGCAAGCTGGAGGCTTCTTGAGCTGAGGAAGAAGCAGTTTGCGTTGTTGTTGCATGTGGTAATGTTGATTTTGTGCTCTCTTTATCGGCTTCCTTGTCTTTATAGCTAACATTCTAAACTTGTTGGTTTTGAATGCACAGGTGGATGAGTTGCAGGAGACAATGGAGGATGAGCAGAAGAGTATGGTGGAAGAAATGCAGAGGAACATTACCGAGGAAACAACAGCTGGTGGTTCGGAAGCAATGTCCATCGATTAGCTCCTAATTTTAAGCTACTCTGTCTTCTCTTGTATGCTAAATGACCTTTCATTTCATTGCAAAGAATCTCTGTTTTATCAATTACCGGTTCGGACCATAGATTTATTTTATTTTGAAATGGTTTAAACTAAACCAGCTTTGGTGAACCAGGTATTTTGATTAAATCACGGAGATTTCACTAGGAAGATAACCGGATTATACCGATAAAGGTTTGTACACGTACCAACGGGTTCGCTTTTAAACCGGAATATTATATATACACGTATATCTTCCAATTTTTCCCACAATCGTCGTCCTCTCTCGTCTATCAGAGTTTCACCGTCTCTTTCCACAGCGAGCTTGCGATCGTCCGCGGTATGCTGTTTGCCGTCATCTCTCTGGCGTGAAGCGTTTTCGTCTCAGTTGAATCGCAATTAGTTGGGCCTTTATCTTCTTAAGCTGGTATTCGTCGGTGTACCTTCGCAATTTATCTCTAAACCCTTGGAAATTTCTTCAGCAATTCTAAGCGGTTTCAATCTTCTCTGTCCGTGGATCCGAATATCTCAGCACTTTCCATTGAAGGCTTGATCTACAGGTTTGTGGAATCGGATTTTTATGCAGTTTTGTTTCTTTGAGATTTCTGCTCGTACGTTTGCGTTTTGTTTTCGATGAACTTCGTATCGCTTGAGCTTGTTCCGTTTTCCGTTTCTCGTTCCTTCTCCGGATTCCGGAATTAGACTTTGTGCTACAACAGAACCGATATTTAATTTTACCTTTTTATTCTCTCTCAGTGTTAATGCAATTCTGTTAGGTTAGGGTTTACTCGTATGTTTTGTTTGAGTTATTTCCAATAGTGTGCAAATACTTCGTCGGAATAATTCATAGGTAGCTAGTTTATCTTGTTCAGATTTTTGCAGTAGAAGAAATTTGTGACTCATCTTGCTCGTTACATTCTGCAGCCACTGTAATTGTTGATTCTAAGTTGTTCTCTTTTTGTGTGTAGGTCTTGATTGAAGTCCTTGTTATTTGTTTAAGCGTTTGAAAATGGAATTGGAGAAGTCGAAATCAAGGCATGAAAGCAGGGAAGAGAGGGGTGAAAACGAGGGTTCACCTGCTAAAGAATATAGAGATGGAAGGAGGAAAGAAAAGGATCATAGGAGTAAGGATAAAGATAAGGATTATGACCGAGATAGGAACAGGGACAAGGAGCGTGAACGGGACAAGGACCAACGAAGGGATAAGGAGAAAGAGAGGGACCGAAAAAGAGATAAAGAGGGAGACACGGAGAAGGATATCTCTAGAGGGAGAGATAAAGAGAGGGAGAAAGAAAAGAGCAGAGATAGGGATAGAGACAGGGATAGGGAGAGAGATCGGGTGAAAGAAAAGGAGAGGGAAAAAGAAAGGGATAAACATAAAGATAGAGAAAAGGAGAGGGATAATGAGAAGGAAAAAGATAAGGAGAAATTGAAAGAAAAGTCTAAGGAGAAGGAGAAGGATGGATACAAAGACAAGGATAGGTCAAGAGTGAAGGATAGAGCGAGCAAGAAAAGCCATGAAGATGATGATGAGACTGAAAAAACTGTGGAAAGATATGAGCATTATGATAACAGAGTTTCGAATGAAGGTGAGGATAATGTTGGTGCTGCACCAAGTGGGAAAGAAGGATCTGCATCGGAACTTCAGAATCGCATCTTGAAGTAAGTGATTCTTTCTATGTTCTGTTAACTATTCAATCGTTCAACTTCTTCTTTAAGGTATTTTGACATGTTATGGTTGAGAAAATTTTGCCTTTGAAACATGATTTTTGGGTAGTGTGATTATCTGGGCGTCCTCTGTGTCCTGTGCTCTTTTTATTTGATTGATGCTGTGAACGTGTTTGATAATAATTTCTCTAGCATGTAATATAAAGGATAAAGAACATCACTTTGATGATTTTAATTCAAGCCTGGCAGTGCTGCTGTTTTGTATGGTGGTAACTAATTAGTCCGATTTACTAACGAGGATTGCTTTTCGTATATCTTAGAAAAACGTTTTTCTTCTTATATAGGTCCTATAGTCCTTGTTATTACTGTATAAAGTTTAAGGCTCTGCTTACTTTTCTTATGTTATATGCATCTAGATTTACAGGTAGTATTGGAATAATAACATTTGTGTTTTCTTCGTTAGGATGAGAGAGGAAAGAAAGAAGAAAGATGAAGATGCTTCTGATGCTCTATCATGGGTTGCAAGGAGCCGTAAGATTGAGGAAAAAAGAAATGCTGAGAAGCAAAGAGCTCATCAGCTCTCGAGAATTTTTGAGGAGCAGGTGTTTCCTTCATTCCGTGGACATATTTTTATCCTTATATTTTTCCTTGACTTCTTTTATTTGACATTGAAATAATCTATCTTGGGTTATATTTGTTCAGGACAATCTTAACCAAGGTGAAAATGAAGACGACGAGGATGGCGGTAAGTTTTCCTTTGCTCGAAGTTATATATATGTAGGATGTAAATAGCTGGCGGATTTAGGGTGGGATGAGATAGATATATAGGCTGATGCCAGTATAACGTACAATAGAATTCTATTCACTTTCATTCTTTCTAAATTTAGTTGTTTCATGTAATGCGTTCTGGTTGATAATTATCTTCACATATTCTGGTTAACAGGGCATCTATCAGGTGTAAAAGTTCTACATGGTTTGGAGAAAGTGGTGGAAGGTGGAGCAGTTATCTTGACACTAAAAGACCAGAGTGTCCTTGCCGATGGAGACGTGAACAACGGTTAGTATCTTTCTTATGCTCTCTTTTATTAATGTTATTAACGTAGTTTATGTGAGGGTCTGTTATAAATATGCAACTATCCTGGCAGAGATTGACATGCTAGAAAATGTGGAAATTGGAGAGCAGAAGCGTCGGAATGAAGCTTATGAAGCAGCCAAGAAGAAAAAGGGAACATATGATGATAAGTAAGTTTAAGGATATTTCAATGGCATAGATGAGCATATCTCTGTTACTTAAGACTAAAACATAGCAATCGTATTTATTTTTAGGTTTAATGATGAGCCTGGGGCAGAAAAGAAGATGCTTCCGCAGTACGATGAGCCTGCTACTGATGAGGTAAGTTACTCTGTCTCGTGGACTTTTCAAATACTAAAATTTTAGACACTCCTTTGGAATAATCTTGCTGCTCTCATCTTTAGGGGATATTTTTGGATGCAAAAGGTCGCTTTACCGGTGAAGCAGAGAAGAAGCTGGAGGAGGTACGTTTCTTCCTTACATTCTTTTAATGATTAATGGATTGTAATTAGTATAGGCTAATATAATTATTTGTCCTTCATGTTCTACCTATCAGCTGCGTAAGAGAATTCAGGGTCAAACGACAAATACTTTTGAAGACCTTAACTCATCAGCAAAGGTCTCATCAGATTACTTCTCACATGAAGAAATGCTACAGTTCAAAAAACCCAAGAAAAAGAAATCATTGCGGAAAAAGGATAAACTGGACGTAAGCGCGCTTGAAGCAGAAGCTGCTGCATCGGGACTTGCAGCTGAGGATCTTGGTTCTCGCAAAGACGGCAAAAGGCAGGCAATGAAAGAAGAGAAAGAAAGGTACGAGGCTGAAAAACGGAGCAGTGCCTATCAGGCAGCCATTGCTAAAGCTGACGAGGCATCCAGACAACTCAGAATGGAACAATTTCAGCCTATCAAAAGAGAAGAAGATGAGAGTTCGGTGTTGGCTGATGATGCTGAAGATCTTTATAAATCGTTAGAGAGAGCTAGGAAGTTAGCTTTCACAAAGAAAGAGGAAGCTGGATCTGGTCCTAAAACAGTTGCGCATCTTCTGGCTTCGAGCACCAATCAAACGACTGATGATAATAGCCCCACTGGGGCTGAGACACAGGAAAATACAGTGGTTTTCACAGAGATGGAGGGATTTGTATGGGGTCTCCAGCGCGATGAAGGTAAAGTTTAAATCATCTGGTGAAACAAACAAATACATTTCTTAAATTTTTAAATCAGTTCCAATACCCGCAGATTACGAATTTTTTCTTAAACAAAAACATGTTTTTGTCGTTAGACGTAGTACGGAATTTTTGATCTAAGGGTCTGGTCTTTCAGGTGTGCGGAAGCTTGAAAGCGAAGATGTTTTCATGGAAGAAGATGAAGCACCCAAAGCTGCTGAAGAAGTAAAAGAGGAGCAACCCGATGGTTGGACAGAAGTAAAAGACACTGATATGGATGCAGCAGAGCCTTCATCAGATACGAAAGAGATAACTCCGGATTCAACTATACACGAGGTTGCGGTTGGGAAAGGATTATCTGGTGTATTGAAGCTTCTTAAAGACCGAGGAACCCTAAAGGAGAAGGTCGAATGGGGTGGTAGAAATATGGACAAGAAAAAGAGCAAGCTTGTGGGAATTGTGGATGATGATGGAGGTAAAGAGAGATTCCATGATATCCGCATTGAGAGGACTGACGAGTTTGGTAGAACCGTAAGTTTCCTAAGCTTTGCTTCTCGGTCTTGCTAAACTTGTCCTAATAGGTATATATAATGTAAAATAATCGTTCTTCATCTCTCTGGTTGTTAACAGTTAACTCCAAAAGAAGCCTTTCGTTTACTCTCTCACAAGTTCCACGGGAAAGGTCCTGGAAAAATGAAGGAAGAGAAGCGGATGAAACAGTACCAGGAAGAGCTCAAGTTAAAGCAAATGAAAAACTCCGACACACCGTCTCACTCTGTTGCTAGAATGAGAGAAGCTCAAGCTCAGTTGAAAACTCCTTACCTTGTCCTCAGTGGCAATGTCAAACCAGGGTATATAGATATATATGCTTCATTACTCAGTTTTAGTTTTTCGATTTGTAGGCGTCACAGAGAGCTAAGTTTCTTTTGAGTAACAATTGTTTGTTGTTGCATTTGCAGACAAACGAGTGATCCCCAGAGCGGGTTTGCGACTGTTGAGAAGGATGTTCCTGGAAGCTTAACACCGATGCTTGGTGACAAAAAGGTTACAGAATCTAGATAATAATTACATTTTTCTAAAACATTAGATGCTGAATCGAGGATTAGTGTTGATCTTTGCATTGTTGCGTTTCAGGTGGAGATGTTCTTGGGAATAAAGCGGAAACCAGAGCCTGGAAACTCGAATACACCAGCAAAGAGACCAAAGCCTTGAAGGACACTTTTAAACAATCAAAAGCTCTTACTTGCGTCTTTGCTTCACATCGATTTGTCTCTGGTATACTCTTTTTAAGGATTCGGATAATGTCTCTGATCTTTTGTTACAATCTTTAGAAGAAGACATAGCTCAATATAGATTCATGCCGAGACTGATGAATGAACAAATGCGACTGTATTTTGATGAAGTGCCGCAAAATGGCGTCTGTTTTGGTTTCGGGTTTGTAATACGATTTCTCTTTAATATGAAATAATGTCAACAGGTTTTTGAGTTTGGTTAAGAGAAATTGAACCGAATAAATTCTTCAATCTTTGGTTTTTATTTTCTTGAGAATATTTTCGTAGTACACTTAACATTATCACACGTTATATGTCTGTCACAGTCAAAAATTGAAATGTGTTTTAAGCGTCTAATTTGAATTCAAATTCGGTTTCTCTTTGACCTAAAGTACACAATTCTTGGATTTTTCTTTGGCATAAAGCATAGAAAATTTATCAGTTCAATATCAAAATTCAGTTTCCTTTGCTACCTTTTAAAGAAAGTTGATTGCCTTTGGCATTTTAAATACTAGGATTGAAGCCCCGCGCAAGCGCGGGGTTGTTGCGATAGTTTTTTCTGTGTTTTTTTTTATCAGTTGTTTTGAATTTTAATGGTTTTGTGTTAAAGTTTATTGGTTTTGTTGTGATTTAATTTAACCACACTTACACTAAGGATATTCAATATTTTTTTTTTATTAAGATGTTAACTTTGTACTTCATCTTCGACTTTATTTTTCTAAAAAATTAACATGTTTTAAATAGTTTGCTTATTCAGTTCCATTGAACTATAAATAAGCATTTGAATCAAATACAGAATTCTTAAACATGATGTAGAATCACATTTTTAACTCGAAATATGGTACAAAATATATCTTTGCTTTTCTATTGTAGCATTTGAACATGATGACCATTGATTCTTTTATACAATTTTAGTTTAGGAAATTATATTGTTTTTTAAAAACCGACATGTCACAATCCTTAAAATGTTCAATTTCTTTCTTCTAACTTCTCATTAGATTTCTAGTATGTTAACAAAATTAGATTATATATTCTTTAACTCGTAAACACATTACAACATTAAAAAAAAAAGATAAATCCTCTTACAACTTTTTGATTAATAAGGTATCTACTATTTTGAGTTAAATATATCATTACATTTTTTCCAATATATAATTTAATACTAATTATCACGTAATTTATATTTATTAATTGTGTTGTGTATTTTTCTTAATTTTATTTATATTTTAAATATAAGTATATATGAAGAAATATGAATAGATATGTATTAAATGAATATATTTTTTTTGCTGATGTGGACACTCTAGATGGAGAGAGCACTCCCTAGATTATGTATTTTTTAACTCGTAAACACATTACAACATTAAAAAAAAGATAAATCCTCTTACAACTTTTTGATTAATAAGGTATATACTATTTTGAGTTAAATATATCATTACATTTTTTCCAATATATAATTTAATACTAATTATCACGTAATTTATATTTATTAATTGTGTTGTGTATTTTTCTTAATTTTATTTATATTTTAAATATAAGTATATATGAAGAAATATGAATAGATATGTATTAAATGAATATATTTTTTTTGCTGATGTGGACACTCTAGATGGAGAGAGCACTCCCTAGATTATGTATTTTTTAACTCGTAAACACATTACAACATTAAAAAAAAGATAAATCCTCTTACAACTTTTTGATTAATAAGGTATATACTATTTTGAGTTAAATATATCATTACATTTTTTCCAATATATAATTTAATACTAATTATCACGTAATTTATATTTATTAATTGTGTTGTGTATTTTTCTTAATTTTATTTATATTTCAAATATAAGTATATATGAAGAAATATGAATAGATATGTATTAAATGAATATTGTAAATACTATTTAATGATTTTTTTGCTGATGTGGACACTCTAGATGGAGAGAGCACTCCCTAATTATATATAAGATAAAGATAACTCGTCTTTTTGTGAATATGTTGATCAATAGAAGTAATTACGATTGCAGTATTATCATTTCAGGTATTTTCGGTGCTGTTTTTTTTTCTTCTTTCCATCTTAATTTCAGTCAGATCATAAATGGTCATGAGTTATAATACTATTTTATTGCCACAGGATTAAAAATAGTGCCAAGATGTTTTGTCCCGCCAAACATGTAGCATAAAGTATGTAACTACAAAAAATATTAAATATTTTGTCCCGTACTAAAGTCAAATTCAAAACAAGGTCGTGTCCCTTTCGAGAGTGTATTGTAGTTCACTTCTTCTTACCCATCGCCAACTAAATCTTACAATCTTGAATTATATTTGGTAAAACAGACAAAAGGTATTTACATTTCTTGCAATTTAATAGAAATCCCTTTATAAAAAAAAACAGACGAAACGCATACACATATTTCTTATCCCAAAATCATCGTCGGGAGAGTCCAAGATTTTGTTTTGTTTATACATTTTGACTAAATTACAATTATATGAGACATAACAAGTTTGATTATTTTGTTCGCAATTGCGTATGCGGTTTACGTTTAGATATTATGTTTACTTAAATGTAAAATCCAACTGGAAGAAAATATATGTGTTTGCGTTTGATGTTTGCTTTTATATTTATATTTTATAGCTGATGTTTGAAAAGAGAAACCAACTTTTGTATTTTCTATATTTATATAAAATTAGATGCTAAAAATGTAATTACAAACATGAGTATTTGTATTTGATACAATAAAATAGTTAACTTTTTACAAGATCAATTTACCATACATATGTCTGAAAGAAAAGAAAACTGTAAAGATTAGTGTGAACAATAAACATGCATTTAATTAACTCTATCGACAACAAATAATTATAGAAGTATTCTCTCTCTCTCTCTCTCTTTTTTTTTTCCTTTTGAATCTTGTCTATTGAGGAAATGGCCATGGTTCCGAACAAGTTTGCCTGCAAAACAGAGAATAAAACATTAGACTAGCTGAACCGTCGAATGAATGCATTCATGTCATTTTATATAGAAAAAGTATGACGAGGGATCTTACTCTATGATCTCTTTCCAATATGAATCACTTGCTTCATCATCAATAATGTCACTCCATGGCTGATGATGATCTTGTGTAAACGTCGAGTTTGATGATGAAGGGTTTGAATTATGATGATGATGATAATTGGTGACGTCTTTTTTCTTGCTCATCATCTGGCTTTGTTTAGATTCCTCATCAGGAGAAGCCGAAACCAATAGAGGGAGCGAATCATGATCATCATGAAGATCGATTTGTATTGGTGAAGAAAATGAATCCAAAGCTTGATCAATTGTTTGGTTTTTGACCATCAAATGCTCACCATGAATGTTCTCAAGAATGTGAGAGAAGTTTTGAGATTGGCCAAAAAGATTTTGGTTCTCCAAGTAAGAAGATTGGCCAAAGAAATTGTTATTAGTTTGCATGGTTGATGAAGAAGAAGGATTGTTGTTGTTATTGGTGCTAAGAACTTGGATCATATCGTGTAACAATTGAGCTTTGGCAAGAGTTGTTGCATCCAACTGAACATTTTGATTGAGATTCAAGAGGCTGTTGAAATTTGCGGCGGCGATAAGCTGCGGGAGAGCGGCTAGAACGTTTAGGTGGTCGGTTCTTGGTCTATGGGTCACCGGATCAATCCCCATTTGGAGAAGTTTCTTTCTCAAATGAGTGTTCCAATAGTTTTTGATTTCATTGTCCGTTCTTCCTGGAAGATTACCGGCTATCGACGACCACCTTTCAAAAACATTTAGAAAAATTAAAATCTAATTAAATTGATAGTATCTTATTGGATTAGTTTAAGAAACCTAATATTGTTTTACTTTAGTTTCCAAGATTGAAAAACGGCTACATACGTATGCACCAAGAGAAAAAACCGTGTAGTAGGTATTTCAAATATATTATTTTATCCATGGACCATGTACTAATATGTTCATTGTATATTATACCATACTACTACTGGTTCTCGACTTCTAGTTATATTTCATTCTAGATCGTTTCACATATAAGTTTAGACCATCTATGGATACGACTACGAAATGTATATTAAAGATTTGAGTAAAAGGACTAACATGTGATTTCTTAAACTAATTACGGAATTATAAAGAGTAAAAGTAACTGCTTAATTACTTGTTTCCAAGAAGGGAATGGAGGTTGATGATAGTTTCTTCTTCCTCTTGAGTGAAATTTCCTCTCTTGATGTCAGGTCTCAAGTAGTTAGTCCATCTCAATCTGCAACTCTTCCCGCATCGGTTTAAACCGGCTTGCTTAGGAAGAGCTCTCCAGCTTCCGTGGCCATGTTTTTGAATGTGATTGATCAACTTCTCATCCTCTTCCAGTGTCCATGGCCCTTTCTTTAGCCCATTCTCATCGCAACACGGCGATCGCCCCATTTTGTTTACTATAACACAGATGTTATATACTTAGAAAGTCTTTAATAAACTAAACAATCTACAAAATTAAGCATAGATATTGACTGCATGAAGCTAAGAGATAAGAATGAAGCAAAACACTTTTGATCCATGATTGGATTCAAGATAAGATATGAACTTGTTAACGTGTGTATGAGAAGAAACACAAGTATACTAACATACTTTTGCTGTATATATGCATCTATATATGTATATGTATTGTTTGTTGAAGACAAATTAGAACTTACAAGGGAGAAATATTTTGATGGAGGCAATCAAATTAAGGATTTTAGTTAATGAGGCTAAGTGTGTGTTTGTGTGTGTGCTTTAAATAGGGCCTTTCTGTTTCGTGTCTTGTGGCTTGTCGGAAGGAGAAGATCTTAGTTTAGCTTTTGACTTTGATGACCCGAGAATGGCGAAAACGCCCTTGTGGAAACTTATCATATATATTATTTTTAAGAAGAAATAGAAAGGAAGAGAAGAAGATGATCAAGTTTGTGAAGCAATGTAGGTACACAAAAGTTGCTGCAACTAATCCATATGTTGACAAATTAAAGGCAGTTTGCGAAGCCTTTAAAAGTTTATAACGTACAAAAGAAAATCAATTAAGTATCGTTACATGAATATGTAAATAATTTTAAGAAACAAAATTGATACATTGAAGGATTGAAAGATGAAAACACGTTGATGGGTACAAAAATTTAAACTTTTGACTAATTGAACTTTTAACTACGTACAGTAAAGAATTTCAGAATTGAGTAACCTGATGAAAATTTATAGAGACATATAAGTCTCGTTATGACTTACGAGACATCATGTTGAATTATCAATGATTCTCCCGTTTGATATGTAATTTCATTAATTATTCAATTTATTCAGTTTCATATTAAGTTTATCATCTCCCTTTCAGAATGTACGTGAAACCGATTCTTACCAACATGTAAATTAGGTTTTCCACGTGGAGACGTTAACTTTTTTTTTCTAACTCATCCCTTAAATTAAATTATTATGATTTAGTTGTGTAAATATTACAATGAACAGCTTGCATGAAACAGTGTCTACAACAGTATGAAGCACTGGTCACTGGTCAACAAATGATCTACACAGTGCCACATCTTAGTTCTCAACTATAAAATACGTATAAACAAAACAAAAGAAATATTATTAAAGTCAAATTTTTATTATTGAAAATATCGTGTTCTGATCAATAAAACAGTTGGCAAAGAGGAAACAAAAAATCAATAATACATGCATCTCAATTTAACAATATAAAAGTCGTATAGCTTGTATGTTGTTTCATGTATTTTTAATAGATACCCTTTAACAAATAAAAATAAAAATAGGAGTAACATTTTTCTTAGAAAAATAAATATTTAAATGACACTCTTGATAAGAAAAAAAAAAGGGCTTCTCTATTTATAGGATCTCTTCAAATTTAAACACCAATTAAGTTAGACATGAGGACGACATGGCTAAAAACATAAGTTGGAGGTCTAGTATTTAGTTGCTATAAACAAACAAAAAACTTACAAATCAGTGTATAGTGTATAAATTTTTCCGCGACATACATTGCTATATCATACACATATTTAAAGAAATTAATCAAACGTCTCGATATGGTGGTTGATTATTGGTGTAAATCTAGTTCTAAGCACATCAAGGCACGCAAACGCATAAACCCTGGGACCCGCGAAAACCCTAACTCTTCTAACGACTAAACTAATTCTTATTTAACACTAATTTAATCGCTTTTTTAGATGCTTCTACGTTGACGTTAATTGGTCCATAAATCTTTCTACGTGGCTTTAACATATAAAAATATACTATTTTCTATGACAACATCAATTATGCACTCCGATATATATATATCGAGTGATTTGGATGATTATAAAATCAAGCTAGATAATTCTGTTGGTTAATGATTCTTCTATTCGGTGTCATCGATCTATCATCTTACTGCATAATTCAAAAAAATATATTCTTACAAAAATAAATATAATCTATCAGAAATTAATAGTAAAAGCATATTGAAAAAACTTAGGAGATATCCGTACGGAGGAAGTTTCCAACTAATCCGAAGGAGACAGCAATACTACAGTTGATGATCTTCTTCTAACCAACATCTCTAATATAGGTCTCGTCTTTCTTTTAGTCTTTAGGACATAGAATAATCTTTGATGGAATGCATTTATCGTTATTTTTATTCACAATATGATAAATTTTAATGCAAAACGTCATAGTAGTTTCAAACTGTAGATCGTAACCCATTTTGTTTTTACATTACCAAAAACTTCCAGAGTTTGTTCTACACCTGGTTCGAGTCAATACCATAACATATTTATTGATCTCCTAATACAAACAATTAAACCACGCAGACATTCATTAAAAAAATTGATTTTCTTTTTGTTTAATTGTCTTTGCCTTTCCATATTGATTACAGTAGTATTGTAACACAAAAACGCAAACGCGAACTTGAAGGTTTGATTCTTAATAATGTCCAAATTGACATTCACTAAAACTCATTAAGGGACAAAATTTGCTTAAAGTGTTTTGAGTTTCTCCAAAATGCACAAACAAACACCATAAAGTATTTATACACGTCACATATTGAAGAACCAAGTGAAATTTGTATCTATACATCTCACTATGACTGGTCTCCGATAATTACCGGAGAGTATATATTATCTACTTGTGTGTTAGTCAAACCAAACCTCTTGGATAAAGACCAAACTCCAATAATTTGCACGTTAATTACATTGCCATGCTTTACGCAAAATATGATTTAGTTAGCAATGATGCGTCAGCTTTGCAGAATATAATTCTCAATTTTGACATTCAATGAATACAGTGGATTAGGATAGACTTGATTAAACTGTCATAATACGCATTTCACCTTCCGCATGTACTTTTAGGTTAGGAATAAACTTAAAGATGAAAAGAGTTGGTTAAAACGAAGACTTCCATTCCATAACAAAGAAACGTAGTTAAAAGTCTTGGGTTTACCTTCTCAAAGTTGTTTACTGTACGTAGAAGTCATATACAATGAGAAAGACTATACAGACTTTTTCTGAGGAAGTATATAAAAACTAGTAAGTGATAAAGCTACAATAACCGTGAGGCGTGAGGAGCTTGAAGTTCGATGCAGCAGTCAAAGAAGGTTATATAATTAAGGCAATTAATAATGTTCCTTTATGGATCGATTGCAAGAACCCAAAAGCTCATGGGCTTTTCGAAAGGTTATGCCGAATACATTAAAAAAGTAATAATTATTTTCTCTGACTATAATCTCAGTTTTCGTTCCGTAAATTATACAAATCCTGAAAGAACCAAAAACATAAGCATACGCAAATTTTTGCATAACTGATAATTCAGTTATCATCTTAACTTTATTCGAAAATGGAGATTAAATAAGAATCTAAAGTTTGTCCAGAATCATATAATCAGCTTCATCCAAGTTGCTAAAGCATAAATGCCAACCCAGTTTTGAATATATACACTTAGGAATATGCATAGGATGCAACATCAAATCAGAGAATAAGATGCTGGAGAAGCTAAATGAGCTGTTCCAATATTATCATTAGAAAGATTCTGATAAGTTGTGAGAAAAACAAAGATGTTAGAAAGATTTATAGATTCGTTTTATCTAATGAGCCACCTAACTAAATTCAAAAGTGAAAATGCATCAAGCTTGCTCCACCAGGGGAAAAAGATTCCAAGAGATTCATGCGGAAGTTTAGACTATCAAATACCATACTTAATATGATCTTCTCAAACAAGAACCACAGATTTGGCATGAATTATGCACCAAGAAAGAATGGGACGAAGTCGCAGATACAAGTAACTGAAGAAATCTTGCAAACCATCTCCATGTCTCTTGTTTCTATGAGAAGACCGATACAAAATGCTTACTGCTTAGCATCGGTTTCCTACAACTATCCGGAACAAAGATACACCTCGCATTGGCGGAAAGTGTAAAGCAATTCAATTAACGAGTGTTAAGAAAACAGGCGCCATAAGAGCTTTGACAACACTCTAAGCTACCAACCAACAGTTGAGAAGAGAGCAAATGGCCAAGAATTTAGGAATTCAATACTTTTCAAGAGTAGCAACAGTCGTGCATTTGAACAAGGCTTTTTTGCAAAACTTGGAAGTAAACGAGAACGAAACAACTAAGAAATGATTAAAAATGAAAAAAAAAGGGCACAAGTTCAAGAATCCAAATGAAAATTAGAAGAGCAGCTAGTCACCATAGGCCAGAACCAATTGAGATGCTTGCAATGTGAGTTGCAGAAACACATTGCAATGGTAGAAATCCTCCCCTAAGAATGTTCCTGCTAACAAAGATTCAACTTTTGGCAGATTATACCTCAGACATGATTCTTCTTTGTGACCATGTCCCAGAAGAAGTCCGTCAAAATAGGCTCGTAAGAGGGCATCTTAGCATATCCAGGAAAGTAGTTAATATCAATGATAAGGTACCTATTAGCATCCCTCGCATCCCTAATCACGTCGAAGTTAAAGAGATTGAGACCCATTGATTTCCTCATCGCCTTTGCTAGATCTGTCAAGAAACTCAATGGAGGCATCTCCACTTTCTCCAAGCTCCTATCCTCTCCATACTCTCTGTTCTTGTCTTCTTGAGCAGTCAGATTCGATATCTGCGAAAACGGAAGAGAACCTTTGGATGTCCCATCTTCAGAGATGTCAGGCAAAGATCTTCTCTTTACGCATTGCACATACTCTCCAACCACATAGACCTTGAAGATCACGCCTCCATGATTCACAAACTCCTGCAACACAATCGGAGCCTTCAGTATCTTCATCCCTTCTTGATCATATATCAAAAACATCTTGTGCGATTTCGCACTCCCATCGGCGTCCAACGGCTTAGCGATCACCGGAAACTTAAGCTCCCCTAAAGCTCCCCCGCCGCTTAAGACGCCCGGATCCATAACAACAACTTGCCGCGGAACGCCAAATATCTCGCTATCCGAGACAGGGAACAATTGAGTTATCACCTCGAGCATCGAAACCCTGTTATGCAATCGCTCGATAGCCTCCGGCGAATCGATGACAGGGACACCGGGACATTTATCTCGAAATTCAAGGAGGTTCTCTTTCCAATACACATCATAGAGCTTGTGGATGATGCAATCGAGCTTCCCTTGCTCCAACAACGATTTCGCCGGATCGAGCTTGACCAGATCAATGCCTCGTTGCCTCGAGTGCTCGATCAGAGAAGGCTGGATGAAACTCTGCTGTTTCTTGGCTGCGAGAGCGTATCCAACTACAAATCTCTCCTGGATTGAATCTGTCATCTTGCGCTGTTCTGCTTCGAAGGTAACAAATTTGGGGAAAAATTCATGCCAGGGATCAAAACCTCTTCGAGAGAAAAGGCCAGAAAAGTTCAGGATCCAGCGAAACACAGATGTGAAAATTCTATACGGAACGCGAAGAACAATTTATAAAACTAGATCGGATCGAAGAGATGATACAGAATCTATGGCGAATCGGTAATCCAGAGAGGAAAGATCGAAAAGGATTGTTTGTGTCGCCCTTTCATATGTTTAACGGAGAGAGAGAAAGGAATGTTGTACACGTGTGGAATGGAATATAGGTACGTGTGAGGGTGCAAGTGGCGAATGTTGTACACGTGTAAGCGTTCGAAAGCGGGCGAGTGTTGTTCTTCTTTTTCATTTGGTGGAGTCGGACGGCTACGAATGCTTCCTTTTCTTGTGGGCCATTGTGGCTGCTAATGGGCTTCGATCTTTCGAACCCAAATATGCACGTGGAAAACGTAGCTACTATAGTGACGACAAGCGTGTTTCAAACGCAAACGCTAACGCGAACGCGAACGCAGATAAAAATTATTTCCGCAGTTAAAATTTGGTTACCAATCCGACATAAAAAGTGAAGAAAAAAAAACAAAGGGATATAAAAGCGAGTGTCTTAAACCCTAATTCTTTCTCCGGCTACCTTTTTCTCGCGCAAACCCCTAACGTCCTCTTCCACCGGAGAAAGAGAGAGAGAGAGTTCGCCGTCGTCATGGTGTCTCATTCGTTAAAGAAGAACTACCGTTGCTCTCGATCTCTAAAGCAGTTCTACAGCGGTGGTCCTTTCGTGGTATCATCTGATGGTTCTTTCATCGCCTGCGCCTGTGGTGACGCCATTAACATCGTCGATTCTTCGGACTCATCAGTGAAATCCACGATTGAAGGCGAGTCAGATACGCTCACTGCGTTGGCTCTTAGTCCTGACAATAAGTTCCTCTTCTCTGCTGGACACAGTAGACAAATTCGGGTTTGGGATTTGGAAACCTTGAAATGCATTCGCTCTTGGAAGGTAACTATTGTACTAAATTGGTAGTGTATTGGGTTTCTGGGTTAGACCTGGCTCGTGCTGATTATTGAAGATTCACTCATATCTAAAATTATCTAGAAATTAGCTTATTTCTCTGGACAAGTGTAGTTCAGAAAATTTGATTGATTATTGCTGTCCTTAACTATAATTTGTGCTTAATGACGAGCAGGGAGAGGGACCTGTGATGGGCATGGCTTGCGACGCGTCTGGAGGATTGCTAGCTACTGCCGGAGCTGATAGTAAAGTTCATGTTTGGGATGTTGATGGTGGTTTCTGCACGCATTTTTTCAAAGGTCATAAAGGGGTTGTGCGAAGTGTCTTGTTCCATCCTGATGCAACTAAAAACATAGTAAGTACCAACGAGTTATATTTCCGCTGTAAAGAGACAACTTTTCTGTTATACAGAGGTATGACATTCCTCTTCTCTGTTTAATGACAAGATTTGCGTTTATTTTTTTTTTAACTTTGGGGTGTAGCTTTTTTCGGCAAGTGATGATGAAACCGTTCGTGTCTGGGATCTTTTGGCAAAGGGTACTGAGAAGAAATGTTTTGCCATTTTGAACAAGCACTTTTCAGCTGTGACTTCAATTGCTGTATCAGAGGATGGATGGACTTTGCTCAGTGCTGGAAGAGATAAAGTGAGTTCTAACCACTCTCCAGTTTAATTGAGTTGCATACTTTAGGACTAGGATTGTTTTCTATTGGTGAAATGGTACGAGGCTTATAAGTACTGCCTTTATACTAAAGTTCTATTGATCAGCGGTGTTAACTTTTTCTGGTTAATCACAGGTTGTTAACGTGTGGGACCTTCACGACTATAGCTGCAAGACTACAGTTGCAACGTATGAGGTACTAGAAGCTGTGATAACAGTTCGTTCTGGGACGCCTTTTGCTTCATTTGTAGCTTCTCTTGATAAGAAGAATAAGAAGAAGAAAACTGCTTCTCAAGATAGTACACATTTTATTACTTTTGGGGAACGTGGTGTTGTGCGTATCTGGAAGTCTGAAGGGTGAGCCATTATATATTTAATAGATAGATTTTGTTGCGATAGTTAATGTCTGGTGTGAAGTCATATAAACCATTCTCGCGTAAGAAACTCGGATTGAAATCTTTGGCTGTTTACTTTTACAGTTCAGTATGCCTCTACGAGCAAAAGTCGTCAGATATCACTGTCAGTTCGGAAGACCAGGAATCTAAAAGAGGATTCACTGCCGCTACCATGCTGCCTTGTGATCGTGGACTGCTTTGTGTGACTGCTGATCAGCAGTTTTTTATCTACTCCGTTGTGGAAAATGTAGAAGAATCAGAGTTAGTGCTAAGCAAGAGGCTTGTTGGGTATAATGAAGAAATAGCTGATATGAAGTTCCTAGGCTATGAAGAACAGTTTCTCGCAGTAGCTACAAATCTCGAGGAGGTAACTGAGCATTTTTCTGTCTGTATCATGCAGACTTGATCATTATCGTCTAAGATTTGATATTTTCATGGATTAAGATTTGCAAATTTATCTGCAGGTTCGTGTTTATGATGTTGCAACAATGTCATGTTCCTACGTGTTAGCTGGCCATAAGGAAGTTGTTCTGTCCCTTGACACTTGCGTATCTAGTTCTGGGAATGTTCTTGTCGTGACTGGAAGTAAAGACAAAACTGTAAGTCCATCTACTTACCTTGTAGTTTTTCGTAAACCATGTTCCTCTTTAGTCTCTAGCCTTTTTCATTGAGTTAGCTGGCAAAGCACAGACAAAAGCTACATAACTTGGGGTCGGTTTTTATGTTGTAGATATTTCAGGATTGTTTTTAGCTTTATGTTACTGTTGTTTTTCATGCACATCATTCCCCAAAACATAACCTACAAAAAATACCTCTTTCCTGTTAGACAACATAACCTACAAAAACACGAACTTATGTTTTGTCTTTACAGGTAAGGCTATGGAATGCTACAAGCAAATCTTGCATTGGAGTTGGTACAGGTCATAATGGCGATATCTTAGCGGTTGCTTTTGCAAAGAAGTCTAAGAGTTTCTTTGTCAGTGGCAGTGGGTACGTGCTACATACATGATTTCATATTCTTTTCGTTTAGTAGTCGAGCGACTCTATGGTTGAGAGATAGTTTGGTTTTCTCAGTGAAATATTCTGGCTGGAGGAAACCAGTTTGTGTACTTAAATGCAGACACATTCATGTCATGATAGAGGGTGTAGAACCCTGTCTTGATTGTAAATATTAGAGACATATATGGTCTTTTGTTATATCTCTTTCCAAGTTTGTCTCTCAAAGTTCATTGTCATCTTTCTCTTTGTACATTCTTTTTAATCTCTTAATTTGCGTTCAATTGACTTAGTGATCGCACACTGAAGGTCTGGAGCATTGATGGTATCCCAGAGGACTCAGAAGAGCCCCTTAATCTGAGAACTAGAAGTGTTGTTGCTGCCCATGATAAAGATATCAATTCTGTGGCTGTTGCTCGTAACGATAGCTTGGTTTGCACTGGCTCTGAGGTAATTAGACGTGATGCTCAAAACCTTTTTCTCTCTAATTTTGCGGCTATCTCATTTAAATGAACATTTGTCAAACACAAACTTGTATATATCTTTCTCTCCTACTGATAGCAGGCGCATCGCGCTCTGATAAAAAAATGCACCAGGTTCTTATCTGACTCTGTTTTTTCCTGTTTTGCAGGATCGGACAGCTAGCATATGGAGACTACCAGACTTGGTGCATGTTGTGACGCTTAAAGGACATAAGAGGCGGGTTTTTTCTGTTGAGTTCTCACCCGTTGATCAGTGCGTAATGACAGCATCAGGTGATAAAACTGTAAAAATATGGGCTATATCTGATGGTTCATGCCTCAAAACATTTGAAGGTCATACCTCAAGTGTACTTAGGGCCTCCTTCATAACTGATGGAACCCAATTTGTCTCATGTGGTAAGTTTCACTAGCCTGATGTCATATATTTTCTCCTCCTTTTTTTAGTCTTAACATTCGAACCATGCACTTATAGGTGCCGATGGTTTATTGAAACTTTGGAATGTGAACACCAGTGAATGCATTGCCACATATGACCAGCACGAGGACAAGGTACCCTTTCTGTAACACTTGATGTATTTGTATCTTGGTCTGCTTATGATGCTATTAGTGCTAGGGGTTATCAGCTTCTGCCTTACCTGTATTTGTAAAGGAAGTGTAAATGTTACACAGCCATCATCCGAAGAGACTTGTTGCTATTCTGTTCTGACAAATCGAACTTTAAAATGTTACAGGTATGGGCTTTGGCTGTTGGAAGGAAGACAGAAATGGTTGCAACTGGTGGAGGCGATGCAGTTATTAATTTATGGCATGATTCAACCGCTTCTGATAAAGAAGACGAATTCCGGAAAGAGGTCTGTCAAGTTTTAAAAGTCTGGTTTCCATGGAGCTGTCATGTGTCCTCTTGATCTTTAGCCTAACCATCATCTTCCGTTGTACAGGAAGAAACAATCTTGAGAGGTCAAGAGCTGGAAAACGCAGTGTTAGATGCTGAATACACTAAAGCCATAAGATTAGCATTTGAGCTTCGTAGGCCTCACAAAGCTTACGAGCTCTTTGCTGGGCTCTGCAAGTAAAGCCATCCGAAAAACACATAGCTTTTACTTTTTCTTGATATTATGAAAGTCTCTTCCTTTTCTTACCTGCAACAATTTGGTGTAAACAGGAAAAGAGAATCAGACCAACAGATTGTGAAAGCTCTCAAAGGGCTTGAAAAAGAAGAGTTCCGTCTACTTTTTGAATACGTCCGAGAATGGAACACAAAACCAAACCGATGCCACATTGCTCAGTTTGTTCTTTACCAAGCCTTCAACATACTTCCTCCCACAGAAATCGTTCAGGTCTGGTTTTACATAAAATGTCAGTGGTAAATATTATGTTCGGTTTCGTTTGGCTTCATCTCAGGGATGTTTTTTTTTTGTTCTCGACAGGTAAAAGGAATTGGAGAACTCCTGGAAGGTTTAATCCCATATTCTCAGAGACATTTCAAAAGGATGGACAGATTTGTAAGAAGCAGTTTCTTGTTAGACTACACACTCAGTGAGATGTCTGTGATTGATCCAGAACCTGAGACTGAGTATCCTAAGGACAAGAAGATAGAAAAAGAAGAGGTCGTCATTGCTTCTGTGTCTGCTGCAATGGAACAAGAGCTAATAAACCAAGAGACGCCTTCGAGGAAACGAAAGTCTCAGAAATCCAAAGATAGATCGAGTAAGAAGAGGCTCATTGTCCAAGACGTAGTCGCAGTTTGAGTCTTGAACCGCTGCATCAGTCCCAAATTTTGATATTCTCGTTTTCTTCTGGTGTAATTTCTTCTTGTAAGTTGTGTTGTTTTTTACAACTTTTAAGCCTTCGATTTTAAAGAGTTTCTGATTTTTCCATAGGGATTTCTTTAATTTTTGAGTAATGTTTATTTGACGAGTATTTTTTTTATAGAATTCAAGTCATATACTATTTCCTTAAATGAAAATCATTGTTTCCTTTTTGACAAAAAAATATATTCACGTTTTTTGTTGTTTATAAAGTTTTTTCCGTTCACGTCAGCGTATATATTGACGTCATGGGAACAAACATTATTTATCACGTAAAATCGACAAAATTAATTTACTATTTAATCATAGAATTAGAATCTGTGTAATACACGTCATGCATCACATAAAACATATCTTATGATTCACGAGGATTTTCGCATCCTCCTAATTTTTCCTTTAGTTTTATCACTTTTTAGCTTTATTATTATTTTTCAAACATAAGTTCATATATAACTACATCATCCTATAACACTTGGGAAGTGTCGCGAGGATTTTCGCTTCCTCCTCATTGTTCCTTTAGATTTAACAAGGTTAGGTGACGTAACTTAGGTCTTATGAATCGTTCGTAGAAGCTATCTTAATGTAAAGTTTATGATATGTGTTATAACTACATCATCCTATACATTATGCATGGAGATGCCTACAAATATGAAACCTTGGATTCTTATATTTTGATGTGCGTAACAAGCACTTAAAAATTAATATGAACTTATCAGAATTATACTTCTCTAATCAACTGTAGTTGGTTAAACGTGAAATATATCACATTTCAAAAATATATTCTATTGGATAGGTGACAAGAGAGACACACATTTGGTTGGTGTTTGGTTTATTATTTTCACATTATATTGGAGTGTGTTTATGCTTGTAATAATTAAGATATTGTGCGTTTTAGTTTTCTTTTCACAAACTTTTGGTTGTTGATTCATTATCATAACCCTTATTGTGCGTGGAATTTGTTTCGTTTCTCTTTTTGTTAACGTCTTTTGGCTTTTGTAAACGGTATTGTAGATTGGTTTTTTTTTTTGAAAAAAAAGGTATCGTTCGGTGTTCAAAAACAAATATGAACCAAATTACTGTACATGCATGAACGAGCATACTAATTTTGTGTATTATTGTATTAAATTGATTTGATTCTTAAATAATTACAAAATAATTATATGGATATAAATAGAAATATAATTCGTGGGGTCGATCTCTCCATCGAAACTCGACAGGTATAGATCAAATTCATTGAGTTGGAGCACAATCAGATTCAATCTTAACCTCTTTCTGGTACCTATCATCATTTTGAATATTTTATAATATATGGTTAGAAAATAACGTCATAAGAAAAATATATGCCAAAAATTAATGCTCCTCATGTACACTTACGTATTAACAAAAAATATAATTGAGAAACATTCCATTCATGTCATGATTCACTTAATAAGAATGTATGACGTATGGGTCACATATTCCCCTCCAACGTGTGATATGATTCCTCCTAACCCACTCTCCAATTCCATTGGAAGGCCAATGAATATACGTAAACAATGTCTTTAAATACTGTTGTTTTACAAATTCTACTACAAATAACAGCAACACTCCCTCTTTCTCTAACACATCAAAAAACATATATCTCCATAGTTATAACTATTTAGCTCAAACGTTAGCTTGTTAGTAGAATCATGTCGGGAACGATGGTCTGTGTTGCGTGTGTTGAGGAAAATAAAGGGCATGAATGTGACCACGAAAAACCGGTGAAAGAGTTGGGTTTGGATCATCAGGCCTCTGAGAATAGTTCCTTTCTTCATTCTGTTATCAACATGGTTGGTATGCTCATTGGTACGTACTTGATCAATTATTATTTATTATATCATGATGACGCACCAAATTAATCGTTTTCTTAGCTAATTTTCTGACCAAATATCGGATGGTATGAACGAATAACTAGTTATTGAGTGTTATAGTTTCTTTTTCTTCTTATTCTTGGTCTAGTAAACATTTGAAAAATATACATATAGTTTTATATTTCTAAGTTCGTACTTCCTTTATTTTTAGAAGTAACATAGGTTATGATGCGGTGACTGCAGAATTATTACAAACCATTACACTATGCATATGTGGCACAATATTTAAAGATGTGAAACATCCAAGTTCTTAATTAGTCCGGTAATTATATGATTCATCATAGTTTTGTTTGGTTTGTTAAGAAAATATATATACAACTAGGAAACCAATCTAAGCCTACTCTGACTGACGTCATGTTTCTCCGGTAACTATAGGACTCGGCCAACTATCAATGCCGTTCGCAGTGGAAAACGGCGGTTGGATCTCTCTCTTGCTCCTGATAACCCTCGGAGTCCTCACTACTTACACTTCCCACATCCTCGGAAACTGTCTCCGCCGCCACCCCAAATCCAAATCCTACTCCGACATCGGCTACTCCGCCTTCGGCCGCAACGGTCGCCTCATCGCCTCCCTCTTCATCTACCTCCAAATCTTCATGGCCTTAGTCTCTTACACTATCTCCCTCCACGACAACATTGCCGCCGCTTTTCCCGCCACATTTACAAACCACCACAACGGTTATTTCCCGGCGGCGAAGCTTACGGCGGCGGCGGTGGCGATCGCTTTGCCGAGTTTGTGGATAAGGGATTTGTCTTCGATCTCGTTTCTTTCTTCCGGTGGGATTCTTATGTCGGCGATTATATTCGGATCGGTGGTTTACACGGCAATATTTGGCGTCGTTATTGGCAACGGTAGGATTCCGTTGCTCCGGTTAGGCAATATTCCGACGGTTTCGGGAATTTATTTGTTCGGCTTCGGTGGACACATCGTATTTCCTAATCTGTATACTTCCATGAAAGATCCCTCCAAATTCACTAAGGTACGACGTTAGCTATCATTATAGTATATTTTTCATATAAAATATGCATGGAATTACCAATAAATTAACCGAAATGTGTATGATAAGGTTATATTACAATCATAGGTTTCAAAAAGGCTTTGCCATATATAATGAAACACTTTTTTTTTTTTTTTTTTTGTCGGCATAAAACCTTAGTAAATACTAATAGATTGCATGTGAATATTGAAATACGTAGGTGTCGATCGTGAGCTTTGCTACGGTGACGGCTTTGTACACGGCACTAGCCATCACAGGAGCGACGATGTTCGGACCAAGCGTAAATCCCCAAATTACTCTCAGTCTTCCAAAACATTCGCTAGTAACCAAGATCGCTCTTTGGGCCACTGTACTAACCCCAATGACCAAATACGCATTAGAGTTCGCTCCGTTAGCCATCCAGCTCGAACGCAGCCTTCCTTTGAACATGACCGATCGCACCAAGCTCGTGGCTCGTGGTCTTGTTGGCTCCGCTATTTTACTAATCATTCTCGCATTGGCTTTGACCGTACCTTTCTTCGGCTATGTCTTGAGCCTCACGGGCTCGTTGGTTAGTGTCACGATCGCTGTCATATTACCGTCTGCTTTCTACTTGAAGATTTGCTGGGATGGGATGTCGAAATTCACCAGAGTTGCGAATCTCGGTTTTGTTGTTTTCGGGTGCGTTCTTGGAGTTTTGGGATCGTTTGATTCCTCCAAGATGCTTGTGAAAGGGCTTGTTCGCGTTCATGGAGGTTGACCGCACGGTTTGTTGTTTCGGATTGTTAATAAAAATCGGAATAAACAAAAAAAAGATCGAGAAACATTGTTGTTAAAATCGAAATGAGTAATATAATCAAGAACCAAGATATTTATATTTATATATATAAAAGAATTGCATATACCAACAAGGCAAGAACTTTCCATTCAACATTTACTTCAGGTGAATTTGGAGTTTGTGACAGAATTAATTTCGGATTTACCGCGAAGCACTTCCAACTTCCTGAATCTGATTGTAGAGAATTAGACCTATCTCATTTTGCATCAACACCAGTACTCTTCTTTGACTTTAGATTTCATCTCTGCATTGATAACACGACCAACACAGCAGCTTTGAAGATGCCCAATAGATCATATACAAATTCAATCATCATTACTATGTATACACTGTTATGATATAATTTGTATCTAAACAAAATACTATACTATACAGGGTACAGAAGATGTACACAAAAGGGTCTTACGCTTCCTACTTACAGACTAAGAATCCGAAGCTTCTGTCCCCACCTCTTTTACTTTCACCTCTCCTCATTTTGCAAATCACAGAGAGAGGGCATGAGCACAAAAGCTCTGTCTTATTGTTATCGACTTCTTTTTTCTTAATTATATTTTTGTATCTTGGTTTCTGGAGAAGGTCTTGGATAAAGAACGAGTGCTAGCGCGAAAGCGACCCCAAGACCGACCACTCCGCTAAAAGGCTGTAACGGACGTTTCCCTGCAATCCAAACCGGTGAACTCGGGTTGTAGGTGAGGAATCCACCTGTGTGTAGTACAAAGCTTGCTGCTATCATTCCTGTTCGCAACCCGATTGGCACTATCAGATTCCCTTGGCTTCTTTCACGAGCCCCTGCCAGCGCCAACGACAGAAGCCATAACCCTGGAATTGATCTCAGGGATCTGCAATTCCACAAGCAAAACAAAAACACTTAGTATGCTCTACTAATCTCAACAGAGTTGAGAGCGACTTATGTTACATGCTATTGTACCTCTGGAACAAGGCAAATACGAGCCCTGTAATGATAATGCTTTGATGGTATCCCATATCTATAGCAATCTCGTTAGGCATCCATGATCTGAAGAGCAACTCTTCCACAAACACAATAAATGTCGCAGTTGCAAATCCCCTAACTATCAGCAGAAGCAGTTGCACGCCTCCCTTGAGCCACTTCATGGCATCAAAAGGATGTGGAAGATAAGGCGGCCGAGATAAAATCGCAGCTCCTATTATTGTATTTATGGACTGTATTAATAGAACGACTATGATGCCCCCTGCCAAGGCCTTCAAAAACTCTAGAATCTGCAAGGAATGAACTTGCGGTATCATTTCTACTGTTTTAATAGCATATGGAAGTGAAGAAAAGGAGAATCTGCAAACTTAAGGAAAAAGGAACATCACATTATTATAATTTTCTATTAGCTTTATATTACGTTTAAGGTAATACCTGTTTTTTGGGTGATGCCTTGAAATCCAGCCCATATTCCCTGAATGGATTTTCATACTTTCGTACTCTCTTTCCCCACAGCATAACAAGAATGAAAACAGCAACATAGAGCCCAACTACAGTAGCTAGTTCCGCTACTCTAGATGGAGTACTTGTGGACCAGCTCTGGAGAAGTGTTGGAAGCAATGGAATCACAACAGGTGACCATAATACAAGCACCATTCCAACAAAGCCAACCGCCCTAATAGACACAGAAAAAAAGAGATGATACATATGAGAATCATTGGGACCGACTAGTATGAAGAAGAATCAGAGGACCCTAATTATGGTACGAAACTGATAAGAGTATGAAATCATTAACATGACTGTTCTCATACGAGAATCAAGCATATTAAGGACGAATTATTCACTCCCAACCATGTAGTGAAGAATCTAGCATACTAAGAATGAAAATTACTTGCAAATGCGTAGTGAAGAATCAGACGTTAGTTCACCTCTTTGTCTTAAAGAAAATGGTTAAAACAAATCCATCGTTCAACGTTCATTTCATTTAATAGCCCTTTAAACCACAAAACTTAGATTACTGAAAAACTTGCTGCCAACAGTAGTAAAAACCAACATTAATACAAAATTTTACATGCAACATTAGAAAAAAAAATATCATAATGGAATTCGTAGGTTTGAAAATTTTGAAAGAGCCTACTTCAAAGCCAACCACATAAGCTGCAAGATAGTGGAAAGAATCAACAGAGATACTAAGAGTGGAAAGCAGCTTACCTCTTCAGTAAGGGCCACTCATCAATATGCAGAAATTGGATTAGCCTATCAGTTAGACTCATAGCACCACGAAGGCCACCCCAAAGCAGGGCAAGTTTTCCAACTAGCCTCAATATGCCACCCCTCTGACCCAAATCTGCCAACATTGTCACAATTCTGTTCACATGAAAAACCAAGGGATTTCAGATCAGGAACAGACTCAGGGCACTGATGTAGATAAAATTGATTTATGTACTTATTAATACCTTTCTTGATCCACTTCACCAGTTTCCTTTGTTGGAACCGCAGGACCAGCTATGGACATGGCTTTCTCAGCAAAACTCGCCACCATACCGCTCTGATCTTTCTGTTTACTTTCTTTCCCTGATGGTTTTGACATGATGCCACCGCTTTGTGGATCCTGTGCAACATGCGTTGATTATGAAGGACGAACATGTCCGCTTAATCTTTTTGTTTTAAAATATATTCATCTGAATGCTAATGTTAAACAATACCTCATGCTGAACCAGCATAGCAGATGCACCCAGAGCAGCTGTCATAGCACCAACCATAACAGGCTCATTGCTGATATTTTGTAGGCCAGATTCCACCATTTCTCCAATGCTCGAGTTCTTCTGTTTGCTCTTCTGCTTCATTTTGGTTGGCACAACACTTGTTGTTGCATCATTGTTCCTATGTTTTTGTTCTCTACCCATGACATTATCTCTCTTAGCATTGTTAGTTGTGGATACAACGAAATATTTTCTCAGAGCAGCTAAAACAGAGCCAACAACAACCCCAACAGGCAATACTTTCCTGAGAAAATGGGCATCCTGAATAGCAGATGAAATTGCCTTAATGATAGCATCCCCACGAAGTTTACCTACTTTTCCAGCAGGAATGTCAGAATTTTTGCTATTCCTTTTGAAAGTCCAAGTAGGCTCTTCATATACAACAGCAAAAGAAAGTGTACTTGCCACCCTTTTTATATCTCGACTAAGTTGAGACTCAAACTGTCTCATGCCAGCTGAACTCACCCTGCGTTGAACTTCTACATTCAAAGAGTCTGATACAATAACTTTGATGAGGTGCTCTAATTCACTACATTCTTCATCTGATTTCTCAAGATCCTCATTTTGATCGTCCACGGCATCGTGCAGTTCAGAGAGCTCCCCCACTTGTTCATGGTCCAATATCACATATGAAGGCTCAATGATGTTCTGTTCATTACTTACACCAGGTGAATGAACCTGAACATTTCCGTGCGTATCTCTGCTGGCTGCTGCATTGCCAGCAACGTTATTCAAGTATTCCGGCTGTTGATCAAGGACCTTCCATTTACCATCCTCTGGATAATAATCGAGCATGAGAGCAGTGGTCGTATCTAAGTCTAATTGTTTTGCAATCTGCTCTTCTGAAAGTTCCTCCCCAAGGTAATCATCATTAGAAGAATTCTCGAGAGAATCTGTACTTCTTGCAGGCAAAATCTTTGGTAGTTGCTTACCAATCACAGATTCTTCTCCGCCCAAATGCTTTTCATTCATCACCCGAGTTGTCTTATCATTGTCAGAACCTTTTCCAGTTTCATGCACACTGCATGCAGTATCATGTGAGTTTTCAGAGGACATTTGGGATTCCGCTTCTTTCTTGTAGGGAGTTTTCTCTTCAGATGGAGACCTAATATTCTTATCTGTGACATTCTCCTCATCTGTGACCTTTCTCTCATCCGTGTCATTTTCCTCATTACTTACCTCATTTCCTTCTTCATCTAGCTGAGTAATCATATTTTCGAGCACACCGAAAACACTATTGACAGCAACCTGAGTTGAATCATCCATCCCTGTCAGTGCTTCAAATGCTTGGGAAACATTAACCTTGTCCTGAATTGGTTCCTGGACTGCTGGCTTAGTTTCGTCAGATACAGGTTGCATAACTTCGGTTTCTTTTTTCTGATCATCAATTTCTTCTTTCTCTACCGGCTGTGAAGCAGAAGATTGTCCAGCATCTCCTTCGTTGCCAGTAGATGCACCCTCGTTTTGGTCGGTGGCAGACTGTTTTGCGTTCTCATCATTTCCATTGGTTTCCTCTTTTCTTTGCTGCTGAGTTACAGCACCTTGGTCCACTTTGTCTTCAACACTAGTTACATCGTCTGCACCGATTGGCTGCCCTTGGTTGGTACTATCAACTTTCGCATCTGAAGCCTTCTCAGAACCATCAGCTGCACTGGAATTTTCATTGGCCATTGGTGTTCCTTTCTCATCCTTTTTATTAGTTTCCTCCTGTCTTTGACGCTTGGCTATTACAGACCCTTGGTCTACTTTGTCATCATCACTAGTTACATCCCCTGTGCCAATTGGCTGCCCCTGGTTGGTACTATCAACCTTTGCTTCAGAAGCCTTCCCAGAACCATCAGCTGCACTGGTCTTTTCATTGGCAGATGACTCATTTCCAGGACTAAACCCTGGCTCATCATTACCCTTCTTAGCCAGGACAGAACTATCATCTTGATCACTGTCGACAGAGCTACTAGCCAAACCATCGTTCTTATTTATCGGATCAGGAGAATGAGAATCCTTTTGACCTGCGGTACTTGATGGTTCTTTCTTTGCTTCCTCCGCCTTTTTCATTCCTGGTGAAAAACTAGGAAGCTTAAGATTTTGAAAATTTAACTTATTGGCAGGTGATTGCATGATCTCAGTTACAGCTGTTGTTAGCTTCCCACGAACGTCTTCTGGCACGGCATCTTGCAAAGCTTTAAGAACAGTCTCTCCTCGACCAACAGCATCCATAACCTAGACATTTACTGAATCATTGTCAAGCAATTGTTAATGCATCGACCACAGTAAAACTTGTTTTTTAAAAAAGTAGTTTTCGCATATTGGGCGTTACCTTTTTCTTCTCTTCAGCTTTCAGGGTGCCAGGCATGGTTACATCAAGCATTTTCACGACCACTTCCGTAGTCTGCAACATCTGGCCTCTTTCACTTTCTTCTACACTGGGCTCCTCATCTTCAACTTCCACCGGACCGTTTGTTGAAACTCCACCGTTTTCTGGTTCATCAGGCCCAGTTTCGACTTTGACATTCTTCTCTAACTCTGTTCCAGACGGCAAACTAGAATTCGTCGTGATGTCACTGTCTTCAAGTGTTTCCCCGGAAGGATCTACATGGTAACCATTCACCACCTCTCCCCGAGCTACCTGCGGGAGCTTCTTGGCAGTGATACCTTTTTCAGGTGCAATGGCTTCCGAAAGAACTAAGCCTTTTGAAGGGTTAACAGTAACATCCACATCTTTTAGAAGTGGATGACGCCCTTTCAGAAGCCCAAGCTCTACAGCAGTCAACCACTGCATGGCCAATATAGGAAAATAATCTCTTAGACCTAGTAGTGAATGTAACAGGACAGTCAACTAAGAATTTTTTATTTAAAAAACAATCTTTTTCCATGGGAAACAGAAGGACTTGCATAGTATTTGCATTTAAACCAGAAAACTTACAAAACATTTACACTAACATAGATCAATCATCATTACTAACAACATGATCGTAATAGTGAGCCTCTTGGATATAGAGAGTATCATGCCTGCCTTTTATCTATCCAATAGTGGCCAAAAAGGAAATCAAAATGATAGAAGATTGTCTCTGTATGACAAAAAATACGTGATAGCCTGGATGGTGAAACCTAATTTCTACTAAAAATGTACTGAGTAATGGTCACCGATGCCAGCAGATCGTTTTTCAAGTATAATTTCACGGCATTTGTGAAAACTTGCACTGAAAGTGTGTATTCATATCTATGTATCCATGTGAGAAAGAAAAAGAGGGAGAGAAGTTACCTCCATCGCAAGGTCCTGGCACCAAGACACGGCCACTGTACATCCATCGATCAAACTTGGTGAAGAAGAGCACAGAAGCAGGCTTGTAAATAGGTTTTCAGCTATTGAACTACGTGGTACTGAATAATGCGGCACTACACCATCATTCTGACAAATATAAGCAATTTCGTGAGTCAAAAATCAAAATTGTACAACACTGTTGACACAAGGGATTCAAGAGACCAATTTTAGAGGTATAAGGTCATAAAAAGGTCATAAAGAGAGGAGTAACCTTAAACATAACTTCACAGGCAAAATATTCACCTGTATAAAGAGGACAGGAACTTTCAATTCCCCAATCACATCTCTGGTGGCACAACTGGAATAGAAGTCTTCTACCCTCTCGAACCCGTTTGTCACCATGGATACGGCTTTGTCAAACTCCCGGACTGATTTTGAAGACAAAGCTTTCTCAACATCAAAGGCTTTTGGTCTGCCTTGGAAAAGCTCCTACAAGGCATCCATTTTCGTTAAACCAGTCAATAAAAAGACGAGCTAACTCAAAGTGAGTTCATAAAATCATCATGATGCGTTTTATAAGCAATACCAAACCTTATTTGCCAGAAGTATCTCTACTAATCCACCTGTAAGCTGCCGATCCAAGCTAACACAAAAAGGAGACGTTCGTGTGATCTCCTCCAAGTCAAAGGGATTATCTATGCAAACAGCAGCTGTAAGAGGCGATGTTTCCCCGGCTTCTGCGAGGTACTTTGTCAACATATTCGCACCATATCCCCTGCCAACACCCATAAGTGTCGTCCATGGCCTTGTCTTGCTTAAGAATCGCATAGCTGTTGATATATCATCACTATCACCAGCTGTGAATAACCTACAGAATCATACATTTACAAATTGCCTGGGATCAAATAAGATTCAAACAAAAGGAATTGAGAAATGGTAGTCGAAAAAAAGAATGTAGCTCACCGAGGTGTAGTGAGAGGCGAACCAGCACATCCTCTAGGATTCATCACCACCGGAAACACTCCCCGCCTCAGAGCTTCGCTTACAAATGAGCGAACGCCTTCATCCATGCTCCCTTCCGGCGTTCCCGGGATCAGAATCACAGTCGTGTCCAGCCCACGCTCCTCCCTAAGATCCAAATCCGCCGGCCAATCAAGCGAAACGACACCACCGTCCTCTGTACTGATGCAGACCCTCTGATACTCCAACGGCTTCTCCTCCGCAGCTCTTTCGGCCGATACAATCTTCCCGCTGTCCAGAGTGACGAAATACCTCTCTTCCTGCACGAGCCTATCGCTCAGGCTCTGTGGAAGGTCGCCTTCTCCACCGCTAAGATAAAACGAGAGCAAAGAGCACCGGAGGAGAACAAATCTGTTGAACGGCGTGGGGCTCGTGAAAAGAATCCATTCACCAACGATTTCTTCAGTGCTCGTTCTTCTATCACTACTAATCCCCGAAGATTTTCCAAATAGCTTTGATGACATAAAAACCGCCAAGCCGGAAGAGAACCCGGCGACAGAGAGAGCAAGGGAATCGATAGGAACGCTGCCATCGAACGGCGGAGGTAAAAACGAGGAATTCACTACAATCAAGCTCCGACTCTGTCTCTTGAAACGAGCACGCTTCCTGTGAAACACGCCGAAGCCGTAAGAGCTCCGGCGGAGCATGAATGGAGACGCCGTGGTTATGGTGGTTAGAGGTTGCCGCGCCGGTGGAAATTGAAGAAATTTGGACGAAGAGTACATTTCTTAACACAGAGAGAGATTCAGATTAATTTTACAAAAATAAAAATAAATAAACAGACAGACAAAAGAGAGGAAGAGAGTTCGAGAGAGAAATGAAAAATTGAAAAGATTATCGGAGAAGATTGTGACGGGAAGGGCTCGTCTTGAGTGATGTGGACTTTCAATTTTCAACCTTTAGATTGAGTCTCAATTGTATGATAGCCGTCAGATTTGAGTGATGTGATCTTTCTATGTCGGCTTATGTTGCCAAATTTGTAAGCTGTAACTTTGTTGTTATGAAAAAGCGCGAATCTCGGGTTTGTTGTTTTCGTGTGAGTTGTTGGAGTTTTGGGATCGTTTGCTTGTGAAAAGAGCTCGTTAGCGTTCTGAGCGGTTATAGTTATGAAAAGCGGAATAAAAGAAAAAACACAAGCCTTTACATTAAAAAAGATCTGAGACACATTGTTGTTAAAATCCAAAAGAAGAAAAGAATCACGAACCAACAAAGATATATATAAAGAACACTGATGAAATCAAAAGGGTATACAGATTTATATATTTATTTTTTCTCTTATATATAAGCCTTTCTTTTGTTCTTACCTCGAAGAGTTTGTTATTTCTGGTTTACGGGTGCGGGTGCTTTCTTCTTGAGGAGATTCCCAACTTTACCAAGCAAAGTCTTCTTCTTCTTTATCTTCTTGTCCATCGCTAGCTGATCGTCTGCGGTTAAGGCGTTTCCTGTTTCTTCGATGTTCTCTGTTGAGGTTTTGTCGCTTTCATCCATTTTGCTTGAATCTTCTTCTTCTTCTTGAGACTCTAGTTCTGACTTCTTTTCGGGAAAAGCTTCCTTCTTCTCTATTTGGCAACTTTCCCACATTTTGAATATAACTTCAACCGAGTCATCTTTGTCATCATCATCTGGAGACTCTTCTTTCGCCTCGGGTTTTCCATTAGTATCTTTCTCTTCCACACCATTGCCATTGCCATTTCCATTGCTGATCTGTTCTTGTGGAGTTTCATGATCAATGGTTTCAACTTTAGGAGATTTCTCTTCTACACTTCTATGACCGTTCTCAGAAGAAAACTCAACCACTTTCGGTAGCAAATCATAGTCTTTTTCGCTTTCACTGAGCTCGACGTCCTCCTCTTCCGCTTTCTTCTTAGCCAATATTGCTTCCTCTAGTAACTTTGATAACTCCTCGATCTTCTTTACAGAAACATCTTCCTTTGCCCTAAGATCCTCGTTTTCGTGAATGGCGCTTTGAAACTCAGTTTCTTTATCTAACAGACTCTCCTTTAGTTTCATGCTTTCGGCTTTTGCTTCTCCGAGAGTTACCTGAAGATAAACCACCTCCTCTTCCACTTCTTTTAAACTGTCTTTCGTCTGTGCTTCTTTCTTCCAAGCTGCATCGGCTTCTTCCTCCGTTCTCTTCAGCAAATTATCCAACCTATTCATTTCTTTCCCCATCGAAGCAACTTCTTCTTCCATCTTCTTCACGTAATTCACCAAGTTAGCTTCTTTCATCTCCCAATCTGTCTTTGAGCTCTCGAAATGTTTCTTAGTTTCTTCGACCGCACTGACAAGAACATCAATCTCATGTTTCGCTTCGTCCAGCATATTCTCGTACTTCTCGTTCGTCGCTTTAATGACAAGCTTCAAGTCTTCTATCTGTGTTTCGTACTCGTGATCGCCTTGACTCAACAACTTCTCTTTCAACTCTCTTCCTTCGCTCGACACTTCATGCAAGGCTGAAGCTAAACTCTCCATTGCTTTCTTACTCTTCTCTTCTTCCTCCTTTGAGCTTTCCAGGTCTGCTAAAAGCTTCTTTCTCTGTTCCAAGAGCCTTTGAACACTTAAAGAAGCATCTTTCTCCTTATTCAAAGCCCGGTTCTTCTCCTCCTCGGCAGTTTCAAGCTCATTCTTCAAGTTCTCTACTTCTTTTTCAATCTTAGACAATTCTTCTTCTGCATTTCCCAACCGTTTTTCAGATTCTTCAAGATCCTCCTTTTGTCTAGCAATGGTTGTCTCCAACGTCACGATTTTCCCCTTAAGATCAGCGATTTCGGATTCTGTGTCATGCAACTTATCATTGCTTCCTTGGAGTTGTTTCATCGCAGATTCCAAAGAAACAGAGGCAGATCTCTCCAACTTGTTAGCTTCTTCTAGCTGCTCCTCCAGTTCTTTAGCTTTGCTCTTCCACTCCTCGGACGAGCTGTGCGCGCAAGATTCTGCCATCTTTGCAGCTTCTAGGTCAACACTAAGCTTCTCAATGATCTTCTCTTGTTCTTTGACCTCTGCCTCAAAACTTCTCGCTTTCTCAAGATCTATTTTCAAAACCACAATCTCCTCTTCTAGCTTCGCCACCATCTCGCTGCCCGAAATATCCTTCTTCTCTCGAGTCGAATCAAGCAGAGCTTTCAACCGTGTCAACTCCGAAGTCAAGATCTCAACTTTCTCCGCATGAACTTGAGCCTTGTTGCTAGAATCAGCTGCTTGGCTCAAGGCCTTACTCTTGGCGTCATTGGCTGCAGCCAATTCTTCGTTGACTTTCTCAAGCTCCTGTGTGACCGAACGAAGAGCAGCGGAATCTGAAGCATGCTGGTTCTTGACACTCTCGAGTTGTTTCTTCAACTCTTCTTCGTTTCTCTGAACCGCCTCGATCCCTGCCTCAACAGCCTGAAACTTTTCAATCTCGGAATTCTCCTGGACAATTTTCTGAGCTTTTAGAGCATCATCCAGCTTCCCACTTGCTTCTTCAGCTTCCTTTTTAGCTTCTTTGAGTTGGTCAAGTGCTTTAGCTTTTTCCTTCTCCAATGAAGATATCCGCTCATTCGCTTTCTTTAAATCTTCCTTGATTTGAGTCAACCGGGTGGTCTGCGGTTCTGATCCTTTCACTAGTACCCGCGCTTGAGTTTTCTGCAAATCATTAGAAAAACACACAAAATCAATGTCAACTTTAACTCCAACCTAAAACCACAGACGAATGGATAAGACTCTGACAGTACAGGTCTACCGAGAACTTTAACGCGATTCAACACTTTACCTCTGGTGGAGTTGGAACCTTTGGTGATCGTCTCTCAACAGAAGGCTTTGAATTTGGGGAAGAACGATCAAGTGAAAGCCGTGAACTTGGTGGTGTCGGTGATGCAGAGTTGGGTTCGGATTTGTTCACTGCTCTACTCAATTTTGCAACTCTCGGAGTTGCAGGAGATGATTTTCCCGGAGGAGTAGTTTCGGATAAACTAGTTCTGTTTCCACAAACACACAACAAAGAGCCAAGCTCAGAAAGAAAGCAAACGGAGACAATTTGATCGAAAATTTTAAATTTGCCGCAAAAGAAGGGAACACAAATCGAGAAAGAATTAGAGATCTAACTCGATCATTTGACAATTTCTCAAAATAGTAACTTTCCAATTTTTTGAAACACAGATACCAGATCAGATCTGACTTGAACTTTTTAAAAAATCCCCCGAGAAATAAGATGAAAGTAAAGCAGACTGAAATTGAGTAGGACTCTTACTTAGTCTTCGAAGCCATAGCCGTCGTCACCGACGCGCTCGATTTGAAGAAGGCGGAGTTGATCGATTACAAAACAATGTTGAATTTCAGAAATTCGAGCTTGCAAACTCGATTTTCTTTTTGGTTGGTGAAATTGAGTCTCATTCAGATCGAGAGAGAGAGAGAGAGAGAGAGAGAGAGAGAGAGAGAGAATGATTCGAATCGGTGGATTAAGGAAAGAGGGTTCGAACTAACCGAGAAGAATGATAGAGAGAAGCAGGTGTGGGTGTGGCTGTCTCCAGAGTGGCCACACTCCCAAAAGGCCAAAAGAATATGGTTGTTTTTATAAAAAAAATAATAATTGAAAATTATCTCCGATTCTCCTACCGATCCGATGTATCAAAAGAGAAACCAACCACTAATAATTTCGCTTTCGTTGGTTATTAATTCAATAATAAAATAAAATAGAAAGAAATTAAGAACGTGAAGGTTGGTAAGATGACGAAAATGACCCTTGCTGCTCTTTAGTCCAATCAAACTGACAGCGAACAACCATCACTGTTGTCATTTGATATCATTGCGGCTACCAAGATCAACGGTTGTAATTAATTAAATTAAAACATTATATTTTGTCAACGTTCGGTAATGAAAAGTTGTTGACAACAACAAAAATTACATTTGCAAGAAAAAATAATAACATGAATAATTGGTATAGTTAAATATTTATATGTGTAATTCAATAATTTGTTAGCAGGTGAAGTTGGCAAGAAAACTAACAAATCTCAAAACGTTTATACACTCCAAAAGCAGCTATTATTGTCATCATCCTTTTTCTGAAATCTAATATACTAGGTTTTCTATTTACATCTTATTATTAGGTATGCAAAAGCAAAAGCAAAATGGGCATGTGACCATTGGTAAAGAAAACACATGAGATGAGAGACTAATGATGCTTTTTTTCTGGCAAAGGTACAATCATGAGGCCTATGCAAATTAAAGTTTATTTTATTTTTGTTTATAAAGCAAATGTGGTATTTATACGGCAAAGTCCAAGTATATAAGTCTGCTGAGGTTTTGAGTAGAATTGAAATGGCAGCATGAATCAGTTTTTCTTAAAAACTATTTAGTGGATTTTACATAGGAGTTTGTTTAAGAACTTTTTCTTCTTCTGTTTGGTTAACTAAAAAAAAAATCAAACGAGAAGCATAAAAACGTAACAAATTTAAACTTGCGATCCTTGTTGATTGAAAGGAATGGGGACAAAACTGGGGATATAGGTGAGATGAGAAGGCCAAAGACCAACCACAGACTCAATTGGAATCTTCTTGAAGACATGTCTCTCAACAATGTAGATGCAAGCATATCCAGCTTCGTCACAAGTACACACAAATAGCCTCCTCTTATTATTATCAACGAAGTAACTTGGCTGAGACGCAAGACATTTCTGTTGTAACCTAGGGAAGTTTGGTATTGACACTGTCATAAAATTTATCCACACCACAGCCTCCTCTCGGTTCCGGTCAATCTTTTGCTTTGTCACCAGAATCTCAATCTTCCCGGTCAAATAAGATTGCCTCAACACCGAAAAGCGATCACCCTCGAAAACCCCGAGCACCTGAGTGTAGCCGAAATCTTCTAATTCACTAACAGCAGGAAGAAGACAAAAGGTTTTGAACATCTCCTCTGAAAAATCAAAGCTTCGGATGGAATATTCTGATGAATGATAAGAAATCCAATATAGATTCCCGTTGAGAGAGACGATACTATCTAACTGTGGCACACGCCAATCTTGTTCCTCGCTAGGGGCATTGAAAGTAATAAACCTCCACGCATCGGATTTGCAGTACTCATAAATGGCTAGTTTTGGGTAGAGTTTGTTAGTAGCAACATCGGAGCAAAAATAAACCCCAAAAATCTTGTAACCGGTTTGGGGTCTAGTGTTATCGTAACCTACGCCGCAAAACCTGAATTCGTGATTCTCTACGAACCGCTTCTGACTTCTTAACCAGGGATTCCAAACCGCGAAACCTTTCTTCCACATGCCAGATAACAAGAACCCATCGCAATGAACTAAAATGCTGTGCACTCCGATTCGAAATGGAATGTGTGAAGTTATATCACGCACATCTACATGGTCGCCGTCATCGTCGAGATTGATGGCTATCGAATAGATCTTGGAATTGGTCCTTAAGATGAATTCAGGGCGCGCGCGAGCAAAATAGTTCCCCAGGAAACTCTTGTCCTGCCAAATAGCGTTCCACGGCTTACATACCGCTCTGAATCGAGCAAGTGATTTCTTTGGCAATCGGTAAAGTATCTCTCCGACCAAGTCCGATGGTAACTCCTCCGCCGGCGCCATGAGGTCTTTCTCTTCAGTCTCCGTCCGTGTACAGATCTATTAGTATTAGATTTGGGCCTAGTAAAGTACCAAAAGCCCGTTAAACAACGTATCTCTCAGGAAAACCCACTTTTTTAAATACTAAAAGCCCATTAGACTTTTAATTCAGTCTCTATCTCTCTTGCTTACTGCTCACAATCGGAGGAACTCTCCTCTTTTTTTTTTTTTTTTTTTTTTTGTTATTGGATCGGATTCTCTATTTTGCGAAATGTATATCTCGATTGTAAAATATTTCACCATCTTTATAATTTAGAAAAATATATACAGATTCTAGGTGCCAATCCGCCTATCATCATAATTCATGAATAAAGTTCAAAATGAACGATCATATGGAGTTTAAATGCTTGCTTCATACGGCTTTGGGTCTAAGTTGATTAGCAAGGAAGCGATGCGCACGCCGAATCGTACTTAAATGCTGTTCCAATAAGTCTACATCGTCCTGAAGATGTTCTTCATGCAGAGCTTGGAGTTGTGATGGATCAACATCTGAAGGAGTAGTATCCACTGCGGAAGAAGGAAAAAAAAAAAAAAAGAAAAAAGAAACAGGAGAATCAGCAACACATTTGTAATAGTAAAAAAAAATGTGAGCTTTTATTATGTCGGTTTAATCATCTTACATAATCTCATCTTGGACTCTTTGTATTCCATACACCGTCTTAAGACAGTAACTCCTCCAATGCCTAGGAACGAGTACACGTATTAGAGAATGTTTTTAAAATTGAGAGAAATCGAAAAGAAAGAGCGGCTTTTCTAGTGCTTACGGTCTCCGACTTTCATGTGGCGCAACCTCTGCCCAAGGCTGCCAAGTACACAAGTGTAGCATTCTAGTTTTGTTTCCCTACTTCTCTTCCATCTTTTAAGCCACGAGTCGATATCATATGTATATGATGTGGTGAAATGACCGCATGACTGTTGCAGTTGATTCTCTATCTCCTCCATTTCCCTCAGATTTTCAACACACTCATTGATTTTCTCCTGCACCTGTCAACACAACAAGAGAAATATGAAGAATAACAAGTCAACATCATCTCAAAAACCATTGTTTATCAGAGAGACAGCGTCCCATAGACTTTCTTACATATTTTTCTAAATCTCTTTCACGCTCACTCATCCTCAAAGTTGTCTTCTCTTCGTCAGCGGCGGCTTCTAAACCTAAAAGCAGGGCACATTCTTTTTGGGGGCATTCACGATTTGGAAGACGATGGCCAAAATAAGAAAGCCCATTAGGCCCATTTTTAGTTAATTGGGTATGTTTTTGGGCTTGATACATCATTGCCGCTACGAAGATCAACGACTGTTATTCATTATTGTTCGGCGATGTTTGATTTTATTTTCTTTTGTCAACGTTCGCAATTCTAATTTATTATGCACAAATTAAATATACTTGTGAGACCTTGACGGTTGGTATATAAATGCGTAATAATAAGAAAATAAAAGAAATCATATTGGCTAGAAAAAAGGGAAAATTTTGTGTAATTCAATAATTTGTTTGTATGTGAAGTTGGCAAAAAAAAACTATACATTTCAATTTAATTATATACTCCAAAGAAACCATTATTTTCATCATCCTTTTCTGAAATCATCATATGTGTTACTAGGTTTTCTATTTACATCTTATTACATCTTACATGCACAAGGCATAATGGGCATGTGAAATAAAACACATGAGATGTGAGAGACTAACGATGCGTTTTTCTGCCAAAGGTAGAAAGAATCATGAGGTCTAAGCAAATTAAACATTATCATATTTTTGTAATTAGAACAAATGTGGTATTTATACGGCAAGTCCCAAGTATAAGCCTGAGGTTTTGAACAGTATTGAAGTGGCATGGATAATTATATTAAAAACCCATTATTAAACTGCAAAATAAAAAATAAAACATAATTATTACTATCATAATTTTGAAATCACAGAGCACCACGGACATGAACGATAAACTGCAAAAGCTTAGGGAAGGCTCTGATCCCTTTATGGTAGCGTGATAAAGAGTTTTGATGTAATACAGAGTAAGAGTCATGATGGTATGATATCAATCATATGACACTAGGAGAATACCATCACAATTTGAGAGCAAGCACAGGAAATGTTTCATATACGTACATCCTATACATTGAGAGATAGTTTTATGCTAAAAGTTGTTTACGACATCATGAGAGAGCCGTCAATCGTGGGAAAAGATACTAACTTGGAAGACTTGGATTTGGGCAAGTTTCGGTGGTTTCACAGATGTGTGAGGGAGTTGCATCAGGTTTAGCAGATTCGGGAACAACAGTCGCACCGGGAAAAGACTCTTGTACCAATTTCTCAACGTCAGACGCAGGCAATCCCATGCCCTCCAACAGTCGCTGCAAGTCAACTGGAGTTGACACCTCGCTAACACGATCCTCCTCCTTTGGATTCGTTTAAAAACTTGTAAATCAGTCATGGTTTTGTTTTGTGATACATCAGCCAGTACGCAATTATTGTAAAAATCTTACCCCTTTAACCTTGTTCTTCCCTTTATCCTCCTCCACACCAAAAACATCCACCTCCTCCACCAGTTTGTTTTCCTGTGGCCATCTTTGAAGTCGCAGATCATCCTACTCGGATTGATAATATCAGAATTTGTATTTCCTTCTTACCGTGAGATTCGACGAACCAGGTCCAGATGGTTTTTTGCCTCCTTTCTTCGACCCCTTTCCCTTTCCCTTTGGCGCCATGAGTATGTTTCTTCCTATGACAAAACAAAAACAGACATTGTATTTGAAGATGCACTGAAACTCTCAAAGCAAAGAAATCTATCTATTCGGAGAAGAGAAAAGTAATCATATTCCTATCTCTCTATTCATTATGATTAGCATAAGATGGTTGATTGTGATGATCGGAAAATTAGTAATCATATTTTCCTATCTGTGCCTTTTCCATAACACATCTATTTATCATCATATTTCTTCAGGCTAAACAGCAACAACATAAAACATAGATGCACAAACTTGAAATATCACAAACGACCAAAGGGTCTATTGGGAGATGGAGAAAGTGGTTGATTGTGATCATCAGGATTCGTGAATTGTTGGACTGATGATGATGATTCCCAGTAAAACGAAATTATCTCTCAACAAACAAAAACGAATTCAACCAAACATACACCCAATTCGGAATCAAACACGAATTTCACAAAACACACTCCAAATCCGAAAGCTCCAGACGAATTCAACAAAACACACATCCAATCCGAAATCTAAGACGAAGTCGATGCAACAAACACCAAGTTTGATAGCTCCAGACGAATGATCGAACCAATTACCGCAATCGTTTTCCAAAAACTCTCGCTACATCAGCATAGACCAGAAGAACAAAACACACACACGAAATCCTGAAATCTAACACTCAGCATCCATTTCGACTCCATCGCTATCGAATCCATGGAACAAATCAGAGAGAAACACACAAGAAATCCACTAAATCCGAAATTTCTCACACTGGGGAATCGAAAACAAAAAAAAACTCGAATTCGAGATCTATAAGCTGAAAATCTAAACCTAAATACCAAATTTGAAAGCTCCAGACGAATTATCAAACCAATTACCACAATCGTAAACAATCGCAATCGTTTTCCAAAATCTCTCGCTACATCAGCATAGACCAGAAGAACAAAATACACACACGAAATCCTCAAACCTAACACTCAGCATCCACTTCGACTCCGTCACTATCGCATACATGGAGCAATTCACAGAGAAACACACACCGAAATCCACGAAATCCGAAATTTCTCACACTGAGGAATTGAAAACAAAAACAAAATCGATTTCGAGATCTAGAAGCTGAAATCTAAGCCTAAACATACCTTGATACAGTTTGAGAGATCTCGAGAGAATCAGGAGTCTTCGTCTGCGTTTCTCTGCTGGCTCTCTTCCTCTCTGCTTGGCGGGACTCTTAAAACAAACTCCTCCGATTGTTCCTTTTTCTTATTTATTTCAATTCTCGTTTCCGTGACTACAAAACAAAAACAACAAAATTCGAATTCTTTGTATGGGCCGCGTATCTGATGGGCCTTTCCAATTTCAACATTTTCGAAACTATACACAAACCAAATAATACTTTCAGCTGCATTTGAATCCGACTTAATTGTGATAACTAATAACATAAATAATTACCAGTAAGTAGTAACAAACAAACAATAAAAATTCACTTTTTCTTACTTATTTCGTTTGTTTGTATATTTTTTTTAAACTCTAGTTTCTGTATTAAATAAAAGTAACACTTACTATAAATAGATATGTATTAAATGAATTTATAATTAAAAAAAAACTCTTTAATTATATGATTAAGAAGATTTCATTTACTTTTAAAAATATTTATTTTATTTGCTTCTCCCAGCCAAATGTAAACTCTCATAAATTACAAGAAACACACAACTATTTGCATGACAAATGCAACAAATCCAAAGACTAGTGTGAAGTATTTATTTTATTTGCATCTCCCAAATGCATAAATTACAAGAAACACAAAACTATTAACTGGGTATTTTTTGGGCTCAATGCAGAAAACCAAAAAAACAACTTTCTCATAAACTACAAGAAACACAGACAATTTACATGATATACAAATCCAAAGACTAGTGTAAAACCTTTTGTTACTCCAAACAACAACAAAAAAAAAAGAGAAAAACACAAAACATTGAAACATCTAAGAATTTCTGTAATTCCCAGATCCCTCCATTGAGCAGTAGGAAGACATCACAATTCTTGTAAATAAACACATCACTCATCCTGTGTTATCTGGTTTTCGATTGTGTCAGTGAGTTCAATGGTTCTGAGATCACGAAGATGTTGCAATATATCTTGAAGAAGATCCGTTCCTTTGTCACCTTTCTTCGCCGAACTCATACAGTTTTTCAGAAACTCACCATCTGTTTCCAGCACCTGTAACCTCTCGTAAACACTATCAACTTGTTTGATGATCTCTAGCTTCTCCCTTTCCGAAGATTCCGGTTGTTCTTGATACCCGTCTTCTGATTCATCCTCTGCTGCGTTTAGAAGAGGAAGCAGACTCTTTGCCATTGATGCCATTGTTACTCCTTCTTGTTCATAACTATTGCTGAATTCTCCTGGAGACTCATTGTCCTGCATTGTTACTAACCTGTCCTCTAACACCTTAAGCTGATCCAAGATCACTAACCTCTCTTCCTCAAACTCTGATTGAGACTCATCAAGCATGCTCATATGTTTTACACAATCCAATGTTATCTTCTCCAAATCAACATCCGTCTCAGAAGCATTTTCCTCTTTTCCATTCTCCTCATTTCTATCATCATCATCATCATCATCAACAGCCTCACAATGGCTTTTCGTAGTTCTGATTTTGTTCTTCTCATACTCCAAAGCCTTCTCTCGATAAACTTCAAGCTCTCTCTGGAGTACTTCCTTCTCTTTCTCTCGTTTCACCATCAAATGATTCAACAGCTGCAAGGCTTCTTGATCGTACTCAGCTTGTTCCTCCATCATTCTCTGATACTGCAACGCCTCCATCTGAACTTTCGCTTTCTCTTCTTGTAGCCTCGTGATCATTGCCATTGTCTGGTTAGCCGCTATTGCAGACGCGCTTCGTTCTTCTTCCAGCTCTGCATATAAACCTCTCAGTGCTTCTTGCTCTGCTCTCACAGTCTCTCTCAGCCGTTCGATTGTCCTTACAGGATCGCCACCGTCCATCTCACTCACTACTACTACCCTCTCATCTCCTGCATCTTCAGACTCACTCTTGGCAAGAAAATGAAGTTTTTTGTGAAATAAAGTATTGGTTGGAGTTTTCGGAAGCTCCCTAGTCTTTTCTTCTTCTTCATTTTGGCCACCTATGAAAGCAGAAACACTAGTCAGCCTTAAAGTGCTTCACATAGATATACAATTCAAGTCAAAGATTGCATAAACATGAGCATAAGACCTGTTAAAAGAGAATCAAATCCAACAGAGAGATCTTCGATGACAAAAGCTTCATTCTTTGTCTGAAACTGATCATCCAACAAATCTGCTCTTTCTGTTTTGTCTTCTTCCACACGCCCTGTGTTTTAATCACAATTGAGAGAAATCTTTAAAACCCAAAAAAAAAAAAAAAAAAACCAAACAGAAACAAATTTTCAGACTTTGGGTTTGTGTTCCCACTCTACCTGAAATTTTATCTTCCACACATGTGGAAGCATTGCCTGTGTCATCATCACTTTGTTCATCCTCTGAAACTCTTGATTTAGCTTCTGGGATTTCTTCTTCTTCGTTCCCAAGAAAGTTATTGCTGATGATTGATCTCAACCCATCTTCTTCAGAAACTTCTCTCAGGCTTAAACCACAGCTCTCGGCATCTGAAATCACTTCACCATTGTGCTGATGCTCTTGTCTTTTTCTTTCTTCTTCTTCTTCATCTGCTTTCTCGCTGAAGAACGCTAAGGGATCGGACTCTCTCTGTGTCTCGAACAGATCTCCAATTTTGTCATCATCGATCATCTCTAAAATCAATCCCCTGTTTTCTCTGTCACCCAGAGTGTTCCCCCAAATTGATGACTTGAAAAGCAAGTAATTAGGGTAGGGTTTTTCTGCCAAGCTCTTCTGGCAACACGAGCAAAACCCTAAACCAATGCTGCTCCGTTCATCGCGATCTGAGCAATCTGAGCACAAGTTAACCGATTCGGATAACTTCCCGTGAGTTTTGCAAAAACTCAGTCTTGCGAGCTCTGCGACGTGATTTTGGCACAAAAGCTCCTTGTAAGTGAATCTGTTTTCTTGGTTTCGCTCGAAGATTCGATCTAGCTTCGGGCAGAGAAGACACACTTGCTTAAGGCCGAAGAAAGAGGCGAATTTCACGATAAAGTAAGTGAAAAGGGAATTGAGGAAGATGAAGAACATGAGAAGCCATTCAAGGAATGCGTAGACTAAGATTACTGTAATTCTGTTGGTGTATCTGCTTAGCTTCGTCGCGAAATCGTTGGCCGCCATTGTTTTTGGCTCCTCTGCTTCCTTCGCCGAGACTGAAAGAGAAAAAGAAAGAGAGAGAGAGAGAGAGAGAGAGAATGATGTTGTCGGGTAACATGCGCAAACCACGCTGTCTTTTGTCTACTTAAAATTTGGTTTACACCTGAACCGGAGTAAAGAACCAAACCGGCATGAGATTTCTGGCCTAAACCTCGGTTTTTGGCCAGATTAACATCAAGAGAAGTTAACGAGATGTGGAGTAATTATCGGAACAATTTTTGTATTAAAAAAAAAATAATCATTAATCATTACGTTAGTGTCTTTTGGTTCATTGTGATCAACTATTTTTTTAATCCACAGAATTAAATTAGAAAATATGGAACTGTCGTAAAGCAAAAAGAGAGCGTTAAATTCGTGATGATGAACATTTGGTTGTCAAAAGAAACATAAAAAAAAGGAAAAGGAAAAAAAAAAATTAAAGTGAGGGAATTTCTGCTTGCTTCTTTTGCTTTTAGCCTTTAGGTGATAAAACACATTTTTTGCCTAGTTGGTGAGATGTTAAATAATGGAGTAATTGTGGCATAACCTACAAATAAAAAATTATTCACTTTTTGCTTGAAATCTGTTAATGCTTTAAAAGGCATTATGGACCCGACTGTAGGACACTGAAAAAAAATGTTGACAATTTGATAATCTCTAATATCATTTTTTTTTTTTCAAATAATTTTAGGTCCCCACAAAAAAAATGAGAAATCAAATTATTTATAGCCTTATAGGTGTCATTGAGAATAATAGCCGGAGAAAATGATCACAAATAAATCGAAATCGGATGGTCCATGGGCCTGTGAGAACATAATGATTGCATGGAAGGTTAAGTAAGAATTTACTGAGCCACTAGAGAAGTGGACTTGAGAAAATCAAGCCTAGCTTTGGTCAGTTTTATCTTCTCTTCTACTTCTTCTGCTTTCTCCTTTACACCTTTTACAACTTCTTCCGGAGCTTTCTCCACAAACTACATATATTTTGCCGTTAACAACTTGTATAAACGAGCAGTCTAACAAGCTTTTAAGCGTAAACAACAAATCTAAATAACGATTCTTTTGATGGTAACTAATGGTATTGTATACCTTTGGTGAGTTGAGGCGAGCTACGAGTGCATCATATTCAGTTTGCATCTTGGAGAGACGTTTTGAAATGCGTTGGACTTCAGAAGATATATCAACCATGTCTGCCAGAGGTAGATATGCCTCTAGCCCTTCACTCGCTACAAGGTGCACTGAGATCTTTGCATCACCTGAAAGTGAAGTTTCATTGTGACCACAAGCACTTTGATTAAAGCAACTGCGAAAATAATGTAAATGGACGTTTAAGATGATTGTACCAGGAGGATCATTGGTAAAATGGACGTTTTTTAGATCAAGCCTTGATAGAAGAGCTAGCACCTCCTTCTCTTTCTGCATCGCATCGAGATAAAACATGAGATTACTAACATAAGAACTGTATTGTACTTATGTGAGAAATCCTGGAGTAGAATGAGAATCTCCAGATTTTGTGAACACGGAATGTAAATAACAGACTAAGACAATAGGTTTATATGAAACTTAATGCTGGCCAAGGCACGAGTTACTGACCGAAATATATTCAAGAACCTCTGCACTTCCAACAATTGAGGCAGATATACGCTTTACTGGTTCCACTGAGTACTCTGCTCTTGCATTTCGGATTGCTCTAGTCTGTGATTTAACAGGCAAGGTGTCAACATATTCTCAACTTCTACGTACGGTTCTACTGGAGGTTTGCAAAAATATAGAGCCAGAAATTCACACTGACCAGAGCTTGTAAATTCTCAAATCTTTTTACTGATTCAACATTCCTAGGAAGTGAATTGTGTGGCCATGGAGACACAATGAGCGCTTCTTTCCTGTAGGGAAGTGCCTACAAATGCAAAATGCATTCAGATTATAGTTTTGTGAAGCTGAATTCAATTTTTTAATCATATACTACTAAGTCATCATGCTTAAAACGAATCTACACTACCAAAGATAACAGCTTAAGCACGACCCATTAGTAAGAAATGTCCACTAAGCATATTAACTCGTAAGGTATAAGGAAAATCATGTTTAACTTAATGGTGAAGGGTCATTAAATGTAGAAATGAAAAACCCAAATAGCAAAACTGAGAACATGTTACCTGCCATAGATCCTCGGTTACAAATGGCATAAATGGATGCAACAGCTTCAGTATATTCTCAAAGACATATAACAGAACTGCCTGAGAAACCAGAGAAACTGAATTGCCTCCAGATCCATACAGTCGAGATTTGCTGGCTTCAATATACCTTAAGAGTAGAAACTAGGACTAGTTAATCAGTGAAGTCCAAGAAACATGTATTTAACTGTTAAGAGTTCAGGTAGTGATACCAATCAGCAAAGTCACTCCAAAAGAAATCATATGTTTCTCTTCCTACATCCCCGAAGAAGAGCTTCTCATAGCTTGCTGTGACAGAATCAATAAGAATGTGGAGTTTCGACACCTGAAAATAACCCAAAGAAATATAAGGTGGTAGGTTTATTGATATTGTTTGATAACTCCATAATTTAAAATGTTTTTTTATTGAAACATAGATTTACCGCCCAACATTCAGGTAAGGGTAAACTGAGCAGGGTTTCCTCTTTGTCCAACTGAAAAAAAAAGAAACTTAACTTGCAACATTGTAATATTTCATACCAAAACGATATTAAGAATTTAGTGGTGATTTATGCAGCTTATCTAGCCTAAGGTAGCTATCACTTATGTTGCAATCCGCAACTGTGTATGGCACAAGGAAAGCAGTAATGAGACATTCTACGAAAAATATCTGACCAATCTCCAATATTTAATGCTACCTCACTTTTTTCTGAGACTTTTATAGTCCATTAACCCATCTTGACTCAGAGATAATTGTATATTGCTGTCTAAATGAGTTTACAACATACTTAGTCTGTCACTAAAAGGACAAAGAGAAACCACAGTTCCCTAATATTTGCTAGTGGAGATGGAGAAACAAGCAAACCTTGAGGGCCAGTAAATTCTCCCAAGCAGATGTATCGCTTAGACTAGGCAAACTCTGCAGCACAAACTTTCCAGCATTCCATAGTTTGTTGGTGAATGCTTTATTTGCAGTTAACCTCTCAGTAGATAAGTTCAGATCCTAACAAAAAGGTATTGGGGAAAAGATAGAAAGGAAAATAAGCATAAATATGACATCTTAATGTAGGCCTTGCAAGAAAAAAAAAATATATATATATGGCCCTAACTCCTAAGCACACTAGAGATCAAACCTGACCAGCAGTTCCTAGTGCAATCGTAAATCTCAGGGCATCAGTGCCAAAATCTTTGATCGTGTCAAGCGGATCAATCACATTCCCAAGAGATTTTGACATTTTTCTCCCCTGAAAGTTCCAAACAATATGGTGAATTCTATGGATATATATACAGGGTAAGAATGCAAGTTTCCCGTTACATAGCACAAGAGCTGAAAGCCTCAACGATCAAGATTCTTTAAGAAACCATGAGTAGTTATCCCGTCTTGAAGAAAGATCAAATTAACTACAAAATGCAAAAAGCCTAAACTTACTTGAGAGTCTCGTATAAGTCCGTGAAGGTAGACATGAGAAAATGGAACGCTCCCTGTAAATTCTATTCCCATCATAACCATTCTTGCTACCCAGAAAAATAATATGTCATGTCTGTCCAAACAAAAGACAATAGTCAATTTAAGGACATCGGTACTAGGTAACAGAGAAACCAATGTTGGTCCTAAAAGTTTCTTACTAATTAGCAGCCAATGTTTTCTGATCGACAAGAAAGAAAGGAATATACCCTGTTTCTAACATATTTGTAGGGTAGAAGTTATTGAAATCCTTTGCTGATACATCAGGCCAGCCAAGAGTGCTGAAAGGCCACAATGAGCTGCAGAAAAAAAAAACATCTTGGTAAATCTTATAGCTGAAGGACCTGAGAATTCCAAATGATTAAACTATAGACTATATCTATAACAATGACGCACAGAAGAAGAATCATCTCTATTTAACTCCAACTAAGAAACTAACCTGGAAAACCAGGTGTCAAGAACATCTGGATCCTGATATATTTCAGCATCTTTTCCATACTTTTCATGGGCTTTCACAAGGGCTTCTTCAGCATCTCTGGCAACTATATAGTCCTCCTCGCAATCCTTTCCAACTACATACCAAACTGGTATGCGATGCCCCCACCACAGCTGCCGGCTTATGCACCAATCCTTAATATTTGTCAGCCAGTGATTGTATATCTACAAGTGGCAACAGGAACCAAAACCAGAAACATGCACTGTAAACAATTAAAATTTGAAACCTTGCAATTAAATGGCCAAACTGATAGTAGGAAAAGCCAGAGACCAACACAGCAACTAATAACACGACCAGTCACTTGCAGTATACCTTCTCAAATCTCTCAGGTATGATGGTTAATTCTTTTTTTTCAACAGCAGCAAGTGCCTTCTCAGCTAAAGGCTCCATGTGAACAAACCACTGTTTGCTTACAAGTGGCTCAATAACCTAACACCAATTAAACCATGCATGAGACAATATATGTACTCCTAAAACTGGAAAACTGATACTGAGGCAGCAGAAAGGTACTTCTCCACCACGCTGAGATCTTGGAACTCGTAAAGTGTAAGGCTCCTTCTTAACAGCTAAACCCGTCTCCTCAAGATCTGCCCAAAGCTTCTCCCTAACCTCAAACCGGTCAAGGCCACTGAAAACATAATGTATGTTAAGGAGCACGGGCGTTAAACTTCCATTTCATACATAATATTCAAACAATGCAGTTAACATATAAGTGTAAGAAAACTTTACCGAAACAAGCCAGCAACGTCATTTAGTGTTGCATCCTTGTTCATCACATTCAGAATGGGGAGACCTAGCTTTCTGGCAAGAAGATAATCGTTGTGATCATGACCAGGACTTATCTTCAGAACACCAGTCCCAAAATCTTTATCAACATACTGCCACGGTACACAGACAATATGGATGAGAAGGACATAAAGAACAGCAGAGAAAGCAGGCTGTATCTGCTTAACCAGCAAACAAAATACTGGTAGACCCATATAAATTCAGTTGCTAGCTTCCGAGTAACAAGAACTTAGAAGTTCTGCTGCGAACAGAAACTAACTCTGGAAGATCTTTGATGCTAAAAGAGAAACAGTAAGAGTACATATCTGAGTTCACCTTGTCGGAAATAATTGGGACATGACGACCATAAGTCATAGGTACAATTGCTGTCTCACCCACATACTTAGAATAACGATCATCCTGCCAAATGCCAAGATATATGTCACAACATGAATCCCAATAAGATGGCCAAAAGAGAGCACCGGCCACCAATTATCAGAAACAACTAGAAAAAGATATATATTCACATGCAATCCATAAAAATCATCATCTACTTTGTAGATTAACATCTTGGGTGAATCAGCAAGGAGTCTAATGTACTATAACTTAGAAGAGCCGGACAAAAATTACAGAAAATGAAGTTCACATATACATCATTTAACTTTCTTTACATTAAATTACATGTAAAAAATCGCTACCTACCTCAGGATGTACTGCAATGGCCACATCACCAAACAATGTCTCTGGACGAGTCGTTGCTATAGTAAGAAAATCCGGACTATATGACGAAAGATGAGATCAGCCATTTCCATTAGTAGAATAAAGATAGTCACAAACATTCCAAGAATAATTTACTAACACGATTTTCTACAAAGATTAACTACTGCAGAAGAAACTCTTATGGACCCAAAGTTGTGTTCCATACCATAAATTCTAAAGATCATACCACGTAAACTAAAGTTCCTGTAGATGATCTTTCCAAACCAAATCATGCTTCCGTGAAATTTTTTCAAGATCAGATAACAATAAATTTTAAGTCACAAGAATTTGACTTCCCACATAATTTACCTAGTAGTGCTAAGAGAAGGATCCAAAACAACATAGTAGAGAAAAACAGTAAAGGTAGTATTGCTAGTTGGACAGTACCTTCCAGCTACACGGTATTTAATGTGGTATAGAAATCCAGGTTCCTCCGAATATTCTACTTCCTGGTAAAAACAAGACACAGTCACTTCTAGAAAGAAAAAAGTAATCACACAATAGACTGTGAGATAATATCATCATCACACACCAAGTCTGAAACAGCTGTCTGTAAATTAGGGGACCAGTTGACCATGTAAGATCCTGGAAGAACATTATGCAAACCAAACCACATATAAGTACAGCACATCAATACTTACATCTACGACAACAGGAAATAAATTATATAATAGCTTACCTTGATATATCAACCCCTTGTCATGAAGCTTCACAAAAGCCTCGTTTACAGCTCCTACGAATTCAAGATAAAAGTAAATCAACGAATGTACAAAATGGTTTCATGATATAACTAAGTAGGTATGACAAGAAAATTTAAGAAACGGCATAATAATTTACTTGCGAGAACCTTTGGGTTCTAAAATATCCCTCAAATCATATAATGTCAACTTTGAGCACCACTTAAAGTTTGCTTTAAGCATCACCACCTAAAAAATATGGAAACTATAGAAAGCTGCCTTACGACTCAATTGCTCATCAAGAGTGAAGCGCTCTCTACTCCAATCACAAGAAGCACCCAGTCTCTTAATCTGATTTGTGATCGTTCCGCCATACCTGAAAAAAAACCACACAAGGTATGATTTTCTCTGTTAAAAAGAGGTGAAGGAATCTTCTCCTGACTACAACACTACATATGACTTGTTGAATGAATCACGGTTTCTAAGTAAACCGTTGGAGTGATTAGATAGCATACTTCTCCTTCCATTCCCAGACTCTTTTGGTAAACTCATCTCTACCCAAGTCCACTCTCTTAATGCCCTCTGATGCTAGCATCTTTTCCACGACCAACTGGGAAGAAATATAGTAGCTTCATTAAAATATTTCAGAAAGATACACTGAACAATGAACTGGACTTTTTGACAGGGGAATGCACCTGAGTGGCGATACCAGCATGATCAGTACCCGGAAGCCAAAGTGTAGGCCTCCCTTTCATCCTATTGTATCTAACCATAATATCCTGTAAAGACAAGAAAGAGGACTACGAGCTAAAGCTACAAAACAAACTAAGAAGCTGAAATGAATATAGGAACATAAATGAAATACCCAAATGACTGTCAATTATCTCAATATCGATTCCACAACCTCAAGAGTGACAAACATTGCGTGCCCCATGTGCAGAGAACCAGTAACATTAGGAGGTGGCATTGGTATCACAAAAGGGCTGCCTCCTTTGTCGAAACTTGGTTTGAAGTACCCTTGCGACTCCCACCTAAAATGCACAAATTCCATGTATCATGAGAAAGATCACAAATTGAGGTCCATCACTAAGAGGATTAAAATGCAGACCTTATCATAATCCAAACTTATAATTAGATTAGAATCAGCAGAAAAGATTATAACCATTTGTATATTTTCTCCTCCGAGGAAAAATCAAAGGTCTTGGATGTTTCAGGAGAAGTAAAGACATTATTGCCTGATGCAGCAACTGAAAAAAAAAAAAAGGAATTGGAATAAAAATTTCGACTTTCGACTAAGCAACAAAAGTGATAGGAAACATAGAACAAGTTTCAACTTTCTAAGATAGCAAAGAACATACCAGAAAAGGAAAATCTACGTTGCGAGAAACTTGAATTCAAGCGGGATGGAGAAATTAATCGACGGCGTCGGTGAGTGAAGAACAGAGTGTTGAGCCGGTGAGGACAGCAAGAAGACAAAAGAGTAGTAGTTGTAGTAGTAGTAGTTGAGGGTAGAGAGAAAACCGTATGGACAATCATGGCAGATTTTGAATAAACCCCGAGACAAATATTTTGAAATTCCCAGAAAAAGATAAGCTGCTGAAGAACATGGGGTTTAGGAGAGGTCACTGGAGCGAGCGACGAGTCAAGGAATAGATGACGGAAGGGCGATTCTGTAATTATTGCTCTTCTTATTCTTATGGTCTGTCTATTTGCCCACTGTAATAATTAGCAGATTTTCTACCTTCCTATCAGATTTCGAGATAAACAAAGATAAAATAATTCAAGGTTTTTTTACAAAGTTTAGTTGTGTTAATGTTAAACCAAGTTGTGCTAATGTAAGTTTATGATTTGTTCGCGCGCGCGCGCGCTTATTGTTAATATATGTAATTATGTATGTCCAATTTATATTTATGTTGGTCGGTACAATAATTTATATACAATTACAAGCTAATCTCCACTAATATATGGCACAATCTAGTTTTCACCATATAAGAAGAAATGCATACACATTCATTATTGGTAACATTACAAAACGATTTGGATTATTATGTTTTTACATCATTCTAAATCTCTTTAACCCATCACCTTTGGTTTCCAACCAGCAATTACATCCTCTGTTTCCGCCCGTGTTTTCGCAAATGATTCCCTCGAGAAAACATTCTGTAAAATCACCCAAAGAGAATGAAAAGAAACCATGATCGAACGACAATGCAGGTGCAGAGAACAACAGACATTTAAGGACATGACTCGAATATCTTTACCTCCAAGTAGGATTTAAGGAAAGGAAGTGAATCTGGAACAGACCAGTTCTTGTAGTGTCCTAATGCAATCTTCATGTGGTATAACTTTGGTGCTAAAGACAAATCCGCTGCTGAAATCTTCTCTCCGTTTATGAAAGGTCCCTTCACGTGGTAAAGGAAAATAGCAGTAATTATATGTTTTGCTTGCTCTCCCGCGATCTACTATAATAAAAGATCATCAGAACTATCATCTAGTAATCGAGGACAAAAGAGCTTACATTTTCTTTGATATAATCATTGAAAGTAGTAAGCTCATCCAATAAAACTTTCTCAGTTCCATCTCCTGGATCTTTGCTCTTGAGAAAACCGATAAACGTGGAGAATATCTTTGACCCACTGCACAAATAAATTAAACGTCCAACACATAAATTCTTAAACACAAGTATGAAGAATGTCAGAAGAAGCCATTTTCAGCCAAGAAAACCATTAGGTCAATTTGCATCGAAACAAGAATGCTTACACTGAAGCCTTTTCGGGTGGGGTTGCTAGAGGAGGCTCAGGGTACTTATCTTCCAAAGACTGTGTTATAACATCCGAATCCGGAACCCATTTCTCATCAAACTTCACCACTGGGACTTTACCTTCTGGACTAATTTTCAAGAACCTGGAAATATTAAACAAACACACAATACATTTAAAAAAATAAAAGAGGAAATCGAATCACTGCCATTTAATCAAAAATCATGTCTAGTTCAATCAAACAAAGGAATCCAAGCGCTTACCATTCTGGCTTGTTACTCAAATCCACCATTTTCATGTCATAAGGAACATGCTTTTCCTCCATAGTCAGCAACACTCTTTGGCAAAAAGGGCCTATCAACAAAATTTGCCATACAATCAACTCATTGAGGAGACCATAACCTTTTTAAGATTAGAAAGCTACAGAGTTTGCATATTGATTATACGGTATAATTTATACCTTCGGAAAATGTTTCAGATTTCTAAACCAAGAAACAATCTAACTAAGCACCAATTAAGTTAACACGAAATTCTTGAGCTTAAGTATCTTTCTGGATGCGAAAATTGCAACAATATAATTATATAAGCAACAATTGAGCTAAACGCTAACAATATAAGCACCAATTTAGCTAAACACTAAATTCGTGACGAAATGTCTATCTGTGAGTCGAATTTGAGTGAAAGAGTGATCAAAATTGCAGCTTATCATCAACATTTCAAATTTTCCGTCAAGAGATATATATATATATATATATATATATATATATATATATATAGAGAGAGAGAGAGAGAGAGAGCTAACAGTCTCCAAGCTTGTTGGGTGTGGTGATGGAAGCTTTGACGCAGATTTCGAGCGGACTCGCCGCCGCCGCCATCGTTCTGAACCGGGCGGTCCTTACCAGTTTAGTGGAACCGCACCGCTTGATAAATCCGGCGCTGCTGACCGACGCCGATAAAACACCGGCGGTGCTTGGTTGAAACCTAAGGCTTATCATATTTTTTGTCTGCTTCTTTTTTCAACACCGGTGGTTCTTTTAGACGACTAGACACATTTAGACGACTAGACACAGATGATGACTCAGATAATCTGAAAATTTCTCAGTGGCTAAGTTGACTGACACGTGGCGAAACAGAAGATATCACGTAACGACCATCATTGTTGGGTCTCAGTTTCTTCAATTCTCAGGCCCATTTTATATTACTCGAGTAACCCACTACTTTCAAAGAAGTATTTTGACGTCAAAGTTCCAATTATGAAAATTTATTTTCAAATTTAAGAAATTTTTAGCGACCAACATGCTTGATCATAGTCTTTGTTACGAATTACATTTTCTTAAGAAGAAAAAAACATAGAAATTTTTTAGAATTTAAAGAACTTTGAACCATTGGCTCGCTGGATCACACGAAGCATCCAAGGTCAAACACTTGCAAGGGTTAGCAACGACGCTGTTGTCACGCTCGTCCACGTCAAGACATAGCAACAAACCATTACTTGTCTTGAACGACAGATGCATCTTCGTAGCTGAGATTTGTCCCAACTTAGTACACTTAGTGCCAACTCCGACCTTCACCTTTTGTCCAACAACGTTTGGAGCTTCCACGCACATTTTATTGATCCAAAGAAGGCCATCTTGGGAATTAAAGGTCGATGGCTCGGATTTAGGGCATGGTCCAAATTGAAGTGTGGGTCCATTGTTTGATGGATTGTTGGTGACGCAGAGTCCACTTGATGGATGGAAGAGAACGTTTTTGGTTTGCAAACCGGGTCCTGCACATATAATATGTAAATAAAAATAAAAGTAATTTTCATTCCAAATTAAAATCATATTAGTTAACTTTTTAAAAAAGAAAGTCTGACCTCTAAATGGATACTGAATTCCGGAGAGTTTCTGCAAGAAAGTAGCGTTTCTGACGTCTTTCCAATTGGAATCCAAAACGCCATAAGTCTCAACCATATCTGTTCGACCGGTTCTCAAATAATAATCTCCGGCTAACGCCCAAACCGCCCAATCCAAATCATTCTCCGCCGCCCAAGCCACCAAACAATTCATATACCGGTTTCCGCTGACGTCAACGCCTCCCTCCTCGGTCCCAAACTCACTCAAGATCAAAGGAAAGCCTCTCCCGATCAAGAATCCTCCGTAATGTGTGACTTTCTCGATGATTTTGGCGCAGAAATCGTTAGAGTTGTGTTTTGCCCACGCGCCTCCGCCGTCGGAGAAGCTGTACCAATGGAGCTCGAAGACGAGTTTGTTGGTGAAGCTGACGTTGAAGAAACGGTCCCGGAGGAAAGAGAGGTTTGTGTCGAAGTCGATGCCGGAGAGTATGACTAGGACTTTAGGGTTCGCTGCGTGCACTGCTTCTGCTCCTTGTGGCATGAACCTTCACGTAAACATCAACACGAGTCACGACCATATAAACATATTTACGTATATTTGTGCCATATTAATGATGAACATGATATAGTACATTTTAACCAAAATATACGTACGTACGTACGTACCTGAACCAGAGGTCAGGGTAATCTCTAGAGCCACGTGGCTCGTTCCTAAGGCTCATGCCAACGACGTTAGTGGCATTTCGGAAAAGAGTAGCCATCTTGCTCAAGCCCTTGACCCAGACGAGGGGATCAAACTGAGGGTAGCCGAAGAAGGCGTCGAGGTCGTTATCGCTGCAACACCAGCCTGGCTTTGTCAAGTGGTTGTCTAGTATCACCATCACTCCGTTTTGTCCTAGGTTCGATACCACTTCCTAATAAAAATAATAATAAATAAACATACATAACGTATGTTGAGAATGGTTATTTTTCTTACTTTTGACCCATTTTGGTTAGTTTTGTTATTGTTTCGAATTAGCTGACGTTTAGATATTCCAGCTACTGAAACATCAACTAAAGTCAAAAACTATTTATTGTGATTTGGTTAAATATCGAGTCGACTGAAACCAATTAAAGCGCGCAGTGGCATTAATTTACCTGGAATGCGTTGAGTATGGGAAGATTAAGGGTCTTGGGATTGTGAGTTTGTATCCCAAGAACATCATCAAACAACTTGAAGCTTTCAAAAGACTGTTTGACCGTAACATTAAGAGCCAATGTATCATTAGTCATCAAATCAAGAGGCCAAGTGAGCCTGACGCAGTTAAATCCCATAGAGACAATCTTCTTGGAGATGGAGTCTAATGGTTGTTTGTTTAGCCCTTCAGCCACCGCGGGCTGGAGATGAGCCGGCCAGTTCACGCAAGCTAGCTTCACCCTTTGGCCTTTCTCGTCCACGATCCATCGAGATTTTGTGGAGAGGGGATAGCTTGTGGTTAGCTTGAGAGTCGAAGAAATGAATAAGAATAAGAAACCAAAGTAGATGCATCTCGCCATTTTCTGTGTTTCTTGGTTTTTGATATGAATTTGATTCGTAATTTATATTGCAAAGATGTTGGTTTAGTTTCTGGTTTTTGGCAGGTTATACGTGTTTATTTATTTATTTTTTTTACTTTGACATCTTTTGTGGCCCACCGATCTATTATCCTCTCAATGAGGAAATTAATCTTACATTGGAAAAAATGGAGTCAAACTTCTCACAACAGAGGTGATGCAACCATTAGCTCACTTGCTCCTCTCACGGGTTTATTGTTTAAAGGGGTTTTTCCAACAAAGAAAAAGAATTGAAGATGAAACAATATATTAAATGTAAGAGAGAAAACAAAACAAAACAATAATCGACATAGCATGAAGTTAACAAATCCTGAGATGTATATTTATCGAGAATTTTCAAATACTTTGATTTGATAAAGTTACTATTAGGCCCGCGACTTTAACCCAAACCTGAGAATCGAACCCGCATCCGACCCGAAAAACCGACCCGAGTCGGGTTCGGGTTTGCCAAAATAACAGATCGGTTCTGATATAGATTGGAGATCAGGTTCGGTTCGGCTCGGTTCGATTTACATCCAATAACCAAACTAATAATCGAAAACCGATCATTAAAAAAAAAAAAAAAAAAAAAAATCTTCAACTCTTCAACACGAGAATACCGCTTAATTTTGAGTTTTTTATATATAATCAGATAAACGAAATATAGATCTAAATTTTAGAATTTTTAGAACAAACATTGTAACGAGATTTCATGAAAACTTAGTTATTACTGTTTTTATTTCAAACTTTCAATCTCATAATAATTTTTGCAAGAAAAGTAACAAAACTAATAAATGAGTAGATATAAATCGACTCACCAGCTCTGAGTATGTTTCTCCAAGGGATGCATTCTGTTTTCTATCGTCATTTTTGCCTTATGATATTCTGACAGAAACTTTACAATGCACCATATAGATGGTCAGCTATTGCAATAACTGGAAAGACTGCGGGATGCAAACATGTCTTCAGAAAATGTTGCTGGATTTACCCCAGGAAAGTACTTAACAAGTCGTAGCAGTACAGAGCAGAAGCTCTATAACCCAGAATTACTGAGACAAAGAAAAACATTCAGAAACTTCATTTAAATATATACAACACTACCAAACGGTGAGGATAATAAGAGAGGATGCCAGTTTTACAAGAGAAATGAGGTAATACAAAATGTGAATCGAAATCCGAATGGACACGGTATGTCAATAGAGAAACAAACAGGTGAAAAGTATCCCACACAGAAAGCAACTCAGCATAGACTCTCATACAGAGCCACAAATAACAGCATATGACGTATCTAAAATGTAAGAAGCTAAAAGCCAAAACTCGTGACACCATCTTGCATACAAAGAAGGCCATAAAAGTCATTGAGATTCATAAACGCAAAAACATATTCACCAACCTGACTTGCTAAGGCAGGGAAACAAAATGTGGCATAGGAAACATAAACGCAGAAAGAAACATATTCACCAACCTGACCATATATACAGAATCCATATCCCAATTTCTAATCAATATAAGCCATGTTCTAGCGTAAAGGACGTAAAAGAGAGCGTGGTATCAAAATCCATCAAATCTTCTCGGCAGCTTCATTATCTCCATTAACCATTCCAACTAAGCTCTCAGCTTTTCCAACAGTTGAACCAGAGTTTCCATCGCCAATTGAGCATCAACCGTTTTCATAAACTCCTCTGCTACTTGAGCCGGAGTAATCACATTTCCTTCAATAAGCTGCTCGATTTGAGGGAAAAGATGATGTTGATCCAGACCGAGGTAGTTTTGTGACAAGGTTTTGAAACCTTGGAATGAGCAAAATCCCATATAAATGTGCACATCCATTCTCCCGGGTCTAATCAAAGCAGGGTCGAGACAATCTTTGTCGTTGGTTGTAAACACAATGATACGCTCGTCCCCACATGAAGACCATATCCCATCGATGCAATTTAGCAATCCCGCCATTGTCAACCCTTTATCGGTTTGCAACTTCAAAAAGCGGTCAATGTCTTCCACAAGTAGCACGGAGCCATTGCTGATCTGGAGTAGGAGCTTCTCAAGGCTGCTATCATCTTGGACAGAATTGAGTTGTAAGTCAAAAATGTCGAAGTTAAGATAGTTTGCAATAGCAGCCACTAAACTCGTTTTTCCGGTTCCCGGAGGGCCATAGAGGAGATAGCCTCTCTTCGACGCTTTTCTGCTTATGAACAGGTCAAGATCTTCAATCACAGAACGCTTGAGGTCGTTGTTCATAGCCATTGTGTCGAATGTCGAAGGGTGAATCAACTTCACCTTGTCCCATCGATTAGTAGAGGAGTTGTTGTGCACCATCGTGATCTTATTCTTTGATCTCAACTCAGATGCTAAATTCACGATATAGGGGAAATATCTGTCTAGAATCACACCTCTATGCTTTTCCTCAAATCTAACTTCCATGTATTCTTGACCCAATATCTTTGAAGCATCGCTCTTTTCAACTTTAGAATATCTATATTCTATTCTAATTCCTTCATAGACATCGTAGATTACCTCATCGTCGCCCAAAGCAAAAGTCAGGTATTTAGCCGTTGATTCTCGTGTCGCTTTCATCTTCTTCCCGTCACAACGAACCTTACTCCCAATATACTCACTCACATCGTCATATAAGGAATTTCTTAGTCCCATCTTGGTTTTATCTTCCACCGTGACCGTCAAAACCATTGATTCCATTCGGCAGAAGCGAGATCGAAGCAGAGAGAAGAGGAAGTGTTGAACGGGCGCTGGAACCGCAGCATGGATTATCGTCTTCACCGTTACTACGTAAGCGACAATGGAAGCGCACGCCGAGAAAATTTGTTTCGGCGGAAGCATGGTTTCGCGATTTCTGGGGAAGACGATCGGAGAAATTTGGGGGAAGACGATTTGGGGGAAATGCGGGATTTTAAAACAAATTGGGTGGCTTTTATTCCTTTAGTTATGGTTAAAAGAAAACGATACGGTACAAAAAGTTCGGGTTCTTCTCGGGTTTTCGGGGCAACCCGAAAACCGATTTGAACCTGATCAAATATGACCCGAATCCGACCCGTTAACCGAAATCGCAGGCCTAAGTATTGTGGAAACAAACATGAGTATGGCTTTGAATTAAATAAATAAGGAAATTATCTAACTCCTTTTCATTTTTGAAAAATTATATCATTTATATACATGATTCATTTTCTTCTTTCTTTTAAAAAGCATTATAGAACAAAATTATTATTTAGAGAGAAATAATAAAGAACCAATATATTAAAATAATAAATAATACATGTATTGTCTCAATAATAGATAGAGACAATAGATAACTATATAATTAATCTCTAAATTTAAACGAAACCTTGTATTTTCAATTGATATTGGGTAAATTTTTTTTTAAAAAAAATAGGACTATACTGAAACAAAATTTCGAATAAATCATCATATTATTTTAAGATGTATTCCTAAATGAAATGAGAATTTTCAAAAAATAATTACAAATTTAACTTGAGATCAAACCATGATACAAACCATAGTTATAAATTATAATCAAATATTTTTAGGCATACAATATATAATCATTCATTAATACTATTACAGATATTTTGTTCAATTATTCGTTCTATTAAGGTGCATAAATTCAACTGATCAAGACATTCATGAAAACATGTGTTTCAGTGCCCAATATGGTGAATCCAGCTTCGGTGTTGTTTCTCCTTCCTTTCACTGAAGAAGAACCAGCCTAAGAAAGCACCTACTGGTGCAAATAAAGCCGCACCAACTGCTGCACCGATCTTCCCTAGCCGGATCATTCCTTCATCTTCCGGTTTGCAAGCATCCAGAGGCATACCACATAAATCCTTGTTATTAGCAAAGTCATCTGCTTTCATCTTCAAGGTGGTGCCGTTGAAATTTGGGACAGCACCAGTCAGTTGATTATCTGCCACTGAGAACTTGCTAAGCCGTTCAAGAAGAACTAGCTCGGGAGGAAGTGGACCAGTGAGCTGGTTATGCTGAAGCATAAGAGTGTTCAGAAAAATGATGTTTGATAGAGAGGCAGGGATTTCACCAGAGAAGCTATTTCCGGAAAGGTCCAGAATTGTAAGACTTGGAATCAAGGAGGCAATGTTGGATGGTAAAGGTCCAGAGAAGCTGTTATTAGCAAGCTCTAGATCTGTCATATCAGAACAATTCTTAATCCCATAAGGAAACTCTCCTCTGAGACCATAACCAGAGAGCTGAATGCTCATAACCCTATTCTCATCATCATGCCAACAAGTCACACCACTGAACTTGCAGATATAACCTTGAGTATGGTTGCCAAATACCCAACTGGTCAAGTATCCATTTGGATCTTCAACTTGGGAATATATGCTCTTCAAGCAATTTACGTTGGCCTCATTTGCGCCTGTGAAGCTAGACACCAGCAAGAACCATAGACAAGCTGTGACCAGTGTTACTAAGGACATTTTTGTGATTTTAGTTAGGGTTTTCAATAGAAAATAACGAGAGAGACAGAGAGAGTGAGTTTTTAGCAGCAATGGCAAGTGGAAATTGTTACAGTAGCCAGAACTTGAACATGGGGAAATATAAAGACTTGGTAAGTCACCGGTCGTCGCTTGTCCCATAAAAGGAGTTGAGAGAGGAGGCTTGAGAATATCCATACAGAAAAGATAATGGCTTGTCCTATGGTATTGATCTTTGAATATTCATCTGTGGAAAAAGAAAAAGTTGTTTCATGTGTTGAAGAGTCTTAATTACGTCATACGATATTAGCATTTAATGAACAGCTTCATTCAGATTGGAGAATTAGATTCATGAAAAATGAGGTTTACATTTCTGTTTACACTGAATAATTCATAGAAACAATTTTATGTCGATTTTCTTCATTTCTATAATCCCATGTGTCTTAACGCTCACCAGATTCATGGAAAAAGGGTTATGAACACAATCAACACATAGATTAAAGTAAACTTAACAAATACAATTATAGTATTAAAACTATTCTTAGGAACCAAAGGCCACTCTTTGCACAAAATCTGGACGTCTTTTTGAAGGCATGCGAATAAGTCCTGCAATCTGAAGCTCCATTACAGCTCTGCAAAATCGAGCTCTGTTGGAAGCAAATGTTAAGGAATCGAAAGTTTAATGAAAAAAAATATGAAATCTTTGGTCGTGTGCAATTATGTAAATGCCCTGCAAAATGAAAGAATAAACGAGGATGAACATTGGTCTATCACCAATTACTAATTTTGTTTCCAATTACTGCTCTGTTTTAAATAATTATCAGATAGCTTTCTGCTTTCTTTTCGAAGAACCAAAAAAGGATACTGAACTAAAGCTTCAGCAGGTGGTTCCGGTGGTTCTTCGCATCTATCCTTCCGTTTCTTTGATTTTGGTTTAGCTTTGCTGCTTCGGGGAATAAGTATCGTCTTGAAAGATTGATACCAGTCATGGAGGTTAATAACATCAGCGTGCTCTTGCGCCAGCGTGTACCTAAGATAATCAATTATCACAAACCTTTTTCGTTGCAACACATTGAAACAAAGAAAGGAGAAAGAAGCCGGTTTGTGTTGTTTATGTGTTCTGAAGATAGTTTTGTGACAACACGAAAATGCAAATGTGTAGAGGTAAAGGAAGACTCACAAAATGGACGTATCATGCATGGAAGGCAAGAGTGCCGTGCCTCTCTGGCTGCAGCACATACAGTGGAGGATACTGTGAGATTCCAGTAGATCTGACTGGATCCTGCCTCTTGGGTCTCCAAGTAAAGCCTAAAACAGATATAAACATCCGATCAAGGAAAAAAAGAGAGAGAAAGACTTCCAAGTATGGAAGTATAAGTGAATCCGAGAGGATCAAGGATGGCTGAAGACTTACAGATTGAAGTTTATCGACAGTCTTGAAACATAAAATTTCATGGAAAGGAACACTCTCAACTGGCTTCATATATTCCCTGTTCCATACGAAAAAGGCTATAATTAATTCGCAAGACACGTATAAAACATCTTAGGTGACAACATTTGCAATTACGGCAGTCAGGTCAAATGCAACTAGAGTTCAAATTTTGCATTCAAAACACATCGGCAACGTAGAGTTCACCTTAGCATGAATTCAATGACTGCGGAAACCTTATCAGTCATGGCTTTAAGCTCCTTTTCAAGCTTTGAATGGCTCCGGGATGCATGCTTTCTGTCACATCAAAGTAAATCTTTTTTATTCAGTGTACAAAAAAGTTTACATATCAGCTGAATAAGACACTAAGTTTCCTCATCAGTCATTTCCCATACACAAGAACGATGGGCACAAAGGACAATATATTTCAAGTGATTAACTTTCCAAGAAGATCTGCTGGAGGCAAGCCGGAATTTAAAACGAAAAAAGAGAAATTCTCTGAACTCATACATGGAGTTCAGTTTGAATAGACAATAATAAAGAGATTTACTTTGGGCTGCTGGGAAGTCCCTGTCTCTGACCAGCTGCTTCCACAGATCTCATGAACGGATGCAATTCCATTACTTTGTCATTGATCTAACAGCAGAGAACAAACAAACAGGTGTAAACGGCTTATCTAGAACCAACATGTATTTAGAACTGAGGATGGACAAACATATATCACAGATATGCTTGAAAGCTATCCAAAAAATCCTGATAAGTTTTAGTTAATGATTACCTCACTGAACTCCGCAGTGAGCTTTTCCCAACTTTTCAACAAGCTAGACAATTGTGAAGGTGAAAGATCCCTGAGAAAATACGAACTCAAGAGCTTTAGAACTTTTGAGCCAAGCTCCTTGTAGAGATAGTAACACAAGCTCTCATTTACCCAAGATTTTCCAGTCCTACTAACTCAGGAACAGAGAAATTTATTACCCGATCTAACATGATTTACAAAACTAATCCTCAAAATCGTGTTCTACATAATTGACAACCCAGCATAAGTACACAAAGATGCCATCGGAACAGATCCATAAGACAAAATTATGATCCATTCTATCATGTGCAGCACAACTCACCTAAGCTTGCGCAGAACCTGCCTTATAACACTATTACGTCCTGAAATGTGACTCTGACTGTTGACAGTTGCTGAAGGTGAAAAGTATTTCAAGTAACGTGCTTCTGGGTCAAGTGTCTCACAGAATATGTCTAGCAAACGAAGTTTATCAAACTTTCCAGCTTCATATATACACTGCAAAAAAGTGTACAATCTTCTGGTTAATTTATCCAGGAAGCAGAAAGCCACTAATCAGATGAAGAACAGAACTGCCTCACATACAAATGGCATCAAGTCATGTAAGACGATAAAGCAGCTCTACCTATGATGGTGAACCGTAAAAACAAAGAGAGACAACTCACCAAAACTACTATGCTCCAAGGATTTGGCATCCTTTGCAAGTCCAACAGAAATTGGGGCAGCATTTCATAAGTACTCCGAGTAATTTTATTCCTAGTCAAATGTTTATGAGCAGAAATTAGTACATCCAATTTCCTATCAATCCACGAGCTCCAACAAGGATGTCATAGAATTCCAACACCACTGACCGGCCCATGGGTTCTTCCAACATACAAATAAGGAAAAGTAAAAAATAACTGATGATGACTTCTCTGGGGTACCTCGTCACAGATGGCAAGTCAAAGGCATGCTTCATTGTTGCCTCTGTTAACAGTCCAGTACCTTCACCTGACAGCTTTACAGGAAAAAACTTCCTTAGAGCAAAGCGAGTTGCGCTTTATTGCGTGTAGTTTTGAAAAAGATCTATGGAAACAAGGTCTACTGCTCGAGATGACCAATGGAAGGATGCAGAATGTACCACCAAAGATCCTCCATCATTTCTTTATGAATCACGTATGAAATCTATCGATTCTCAATATGCGAAACACGAACTAAAGTTCTTAATTATGAATAATTATCAACTACGCTAGCACCAACTCAACCAAAGTCAAAGCTGAAGGGTCTGTATAAAAGAAAAAAGTCTAGACAGGTGCATCAAGAATACCTGATTAATACCATCTTGACAAAAGTGCTCAAGCATGATGCTTAAAGGCTCTAATGAGAAATGCTGAAGACAAGCTATCTGAGAAAAGAATGTATAGCCAAATGAACAACAAAGAGGTAGCAATCCGAAACAAGTTGAAACTTAGTACATCATATAGGATAGAGCTAGAAACCTTGAGAGTTCTAACAAAAGACGTCAGTGTTCCATCTTGACACAAAAAGTAACTTCTCATAAAAAGCGCCACCTTATGGCTAACAGTGAATCCAGAACACGGCTTTAAGAAAACAGCCTCGAGAACTGCATCCATCCGTTCGGCCGGAGAACTCAGAGTGAACCTGCTAGCACAAAGTCTCTGCAGCGCATTCACTGAAAGTATCTTTCTAGGCGCATCATGTGCCGTGGACACCCCCATTATTAGAAAAATTGGAACTTTAATTGCCCATTCACTGAAAAGAAAGAGCAGGTCATCACACTTTGATATGGTAATGACTCCGTAGATAAAGAAAAGTTTTTTAATCCAGTGAGCAGAGAAACCTCATAATGATAAGATTAAACATGCTGGTACCTCAATATAAGAATTAAATCCGACAGGACAGACCCAGGGCATCTCTCTGTATCATCCACAATTATAACCACAGGATTCTCATGGTTTTTGTTTTCTCTGTACCATGATGCGAGAATGGTTACATCAGCCACCTATTCAAAAGGCGCATGATGAAGAAAGAAAAAAGACTCAGTGGATACATTAATATTAATTGCGCAAGTAGGCTACAAAACTAAAGGATATGGAAGGCTATGCAAATATTACTAACATCTATGGTTGGCATCACAAACTGGCGTAACAAACCTCTAAGGCAACCTCCTACACCATTCTTGGCTGAGAAGTCCGTCGATGAAAGCTTAGCTACATGACATCCTTGAGACTTCAATTGCAAATGCAGTTCTTCGAATGTCAATAAATCATCAACCATTTCCAGATTCCCTGACATCAATATAAGAATAAGGAAAAGTATTTGTAACTGCTTACTGTAAAGTTTATGTAAGTGTTTACATTCTATCTTAGGAGCAATATAGAGTGCAGAATACTAATCTTTAGGGACTTACTGGTGAGGACCAAAGCAGTAAACAATTGCTTGGAAGAAGCCTGAGTTAAAACAGGATAAGACCGAACTGCTTCCAACAAACTCAGTGCTCCAGATGATCTGATCGATTCAAATGATTCCCTTATCCAATCATGAATCCCACTGAATACTTTGGAGTTCGAATCTCTTAGAACATTCTGCAATTGAAAAATGTCAAGATGCAACTTTAGATTCGGGAGAGTAAAAAGAGCAAAACTTTAGAGAGAAAAGATTGAGACCGACTTCGATTGTCTTCTCGATCTTCGACCAAACAGTATCGAAAACTTTCAAGCGTAGCGTTGAGAAATAATCGCCTTCTTCCTCTTCCACGCTTTCGACCTCAGATTTCTTAGCAGTTTTAGGTGAAGGTGACTCGATCCTCCGTTTGCTTTTCACATTCCCGGTTGATTTCGCTTGGAGATTCCCAGACGAAGCCTTGTGGAGGACAAAAAATGGCTGCCATGAAAATTGAAGAAAATATCATAACACAGCTCAGAATAAAAACAATGTCCAATTCTATCTCGCGCTGAAATGTACGAGCGGCGATTCGATGAAGAGTATGAAACCAAATTTGACGGAGAAAGAGAGAGATTGAACCCGAATATCATTCTCTGCTGTGGCGCCGGAGTTGTATGAATCGGTGGTTGAAGATGGCGGAGGATCGGCTACGGTGCCGGAGGGCGCCATTGGAGATTGTCGTTGGAAGAGAGCAATCGAAAACGACTATCCTTCTTAGGGCTTTAACGCGCCTGTATCCTCGTGCCGCTCTTTTTGGCGGGAAAATGCGTGAGCAGACCACGGAAGAAAATATCTCGAAACTAAACCATATTAGACCGGAATTGGACCGGGTCGTACAAGGAGAATCTTGATGCATATTTTTCTCTGTTTAAAAATTTAAGCGTGTCTTTCTATACGAGTTGGTGAATATTTTAAATAGGGTGTAATAAGTTGGCCATTTGATAAAGATTCATATCAAGTCCACATTTTGCCATTCGACCAAATAACGTCCACATATGTTTTCTTTCAACTAGATAATATAGAAAATGATATGTAATTTAAAAGGGTTCCTAAATACTATTCCACCACAATTTAAAAGGGTTCCTAAATACTATTCCACCACAATTTAAAATGGTTCTTAAATTTCTTCAGACTCAGACATGAATATATAAATTTATATGTATTTCGATTGTGGTTGGTTGGTTTAATACTACATCACAAAGAAATTTCCATGCCACAAGTTAACACAACAAAAATTGGTACGTAAATTTTGTTAAAGGTAAATTAAGTTAAAAACGCAAAAAAAACAGAGAGAAGAGAAAGGGACAAGGGATATAGATTCCTTCTTTGCGTTTGACGACAATTCTTAGAAGGAACTAGGTTTTTCACCCGCGCTACGCGCGGGTCTGTATTAATAATTTGATTAAATAATTTTATTTTTAAGCTTTTTTCGTTGATAGCATGATTGATTGTAGTGAACCAATATTCTTATTCTCTTCTTTTGTTTTGTTTTTTAGATTTTTCCTTTATTTTCGCTATTTATTCGATTTTTTTTTTTCTTCTTCATCTTTACTCTTTCTCGTCTTCATTCCTCTTCAATTCTTTGTCCTTACAATTTCTTATTCGGTCTTCTTTTTCATCTTTGTTATTTTTTTGTTTATCTTTTGTCCTCATTCTTTGATATCATTGTCTTCTCTTTTTTAATATTTCTTCTTATTTTTGTCTTTGTCTTGGTTATTGTTCTTTCGTTTTTTCTATAATTAGTTCATGCGGTCGAAGTTGCTAAAAGTTAAGCATCTTTCTTTTATTTAGCTTATTCTTTTTATTTTTCTTGATTATTCTCCAGGACTTGATCCCTTTTATATATAGTTTTATTGTAGATCTTTTTTATTAAATCTTATGTAAAGTAAAAATTTAATTATCTGATACACCCAACCAAATTTAAAAACGAAAAAGATTCACATAAACAAAATTAAGCTAGGGATTGTGCATTTACATATTCACACATGTAATAAGCAATGTCTAATAATAATATAAATAATTTAATTTATGCGATCATAGAGATATAGTTTTGCATAGATTTTCAATTTTTATTATTTAGTTTCATCTTTTTATTTGGTTTCCTTCTTTACCCTTATCTTTTTGGTTTCTTTTATGGCTTTGTTTTTTGCTATCTTCGTCCTCTCTTTTCTTAATTTACTTCTTTTTATTTTTATTCTTATTGATTCTTATTCTTCTGTTTCTTATATGATTAATTATTTACATCTAAAATGCTAATGTTTTGCTAGAGTTTGTTTTCTTCTTCTTTGTATTGGTTATTCTCCCTTTTAATTTTTTTCTCACTCTATTGCTTTTGTACATATTTTAGCATAAGTCTCATTAATCTTATGTAGAACATGTTTTCATTTTCTGATACACCAAACCAAACTTAAAAATGAAAATGTACGTATTAACAAATTTAAGTTAGAAGATAAGCTAAGATTTGGTAGGTTTTCTTGGGTTATAAAACCTAAATGAAGAGAAACTAATCAACACACATCATTGTTTTTCATTTTCTTCTTCGTTCTTGTTTTTATGTATTTTAATTTTATTTGATTCATTCTTATTCAGTCTCTTCGGTTTTGATTTGTTCTTTGTCTTTCCCCTTATATGGTTTCTTCTTCATTTTCACTCATCTTTGCGTTTGCTTTTCTTCGTCTTCGCGCTTCTTTTTTTTTTTTTCGTCTCCTTCGTTCTTATTCGCTTTCCTCTTTAAAGGTCTTTGCAAGTTTTTTTGTTTTTGTTAATTTGGTTTCTTCTCTTTCGTTCTTATTCGATTTCCTCTTCAAATTGTTCTTCGTAAGTTTTTAATCTGGTTTTTTCTTATTCATCTTTACCTTTTTTTGTTTATATTTTGTCTTCGCAATTTAATATATTCGTTGTCGCTCATCTTCGGTTTTATCTTCTTACTCTTCTTCTTTGTGTTTGCTTTTTTTCTTTCTTATTCTCCACCCTTAAAATTCTACATGGCTCCATTTTTCTTGTAAAATATTAATTTTATGTTGAAATTTGTAAACTAATTTTAACATAAGCTTTTTAATTTGATATCGATCCATAAGTTATTTAGAGTGTCCACGGAGATATATGCTTTATAAATTTGTTCTTTCTTATTTGTTAAACATTTTCAGTGATTATTTATATAATTAAAACAATTATCTTAAATTATGAAATTTTCCTAATATAAATCTAAGTAGATTTTTGGTGTTACTAAAAACTTATACATGTTTTACTTATATCTATCGATATTCCATATCTAAAATTTGGAAAATTTCTTAATCTTTGATGATGATATAGAAAAGTATTATTGGTTGTTTAAAATTTGAAAATTTTCTTAATATTAGAGATGCTGATTTGACATAATTTAATTCATTTAAAAAAAAAATGCTGATGTGGACACACTTAGAGGCATTTAGCCTCAACTTTTATTTTGTTAAAAATTTTCAGTGGTTATTTATATTATTAAAACCATTATGTTAAATTAAGAAATTTTTCTAATATAAATCTAAGTAGATTTTTGGTGTTACTAAAAACTTATGCATGTTTTCCTTATATTTATTGATATTACATATCTAAAATTTGGAAAATTTATTAATTAATGATATAGAAAAATATTATGGGTTGTTTAAAATTTGGAAATTTTCTTAATTTTAAAGATGCTTATTTGGTATAATTTAATTGGTTTTTAAAAAAAAAAGCTGATGTGGACACCTTTAGAGGCATTTAGCCTCAACTTTTATATAGTATAGATCAGACACAAAGACGAGATAGAAGGTAAGAAATTAATTACTGTTAAAACCTATCGAGCTTGCGTGATTAATCCAACAAATACAGTATTCGTCAAAACAATTTAATTAATCGTAGAAATACGACTGTATGTACATGCGTGCATATAGATCCTGAGAGATATATATCTACAGTTTCATCTCTGGCTCGTGTTGTTTGTATATCACGAGGAAAAGCGAGAACCGAGAAGAAAACTAGGGAGCCATCACTGATTCTTATAACAGTGAAGGACAGAGAGAGAGAGAGAGAGAGAGAGCTTTTTGGAAATAGGCATCGAATCTGGATGTAGAGAAGTTAGGGTTTGTAAGAGTTGGATTGGGAAAAAGGAGGAAGGAGAGGTTAGGGTTTCGTTTGTTCCCGATTGGGTGATGGAGATGGTGAGGGAAGCGAATTCAAAGGGAGATGATTTTGAGACCTGAATCATGTAATGTTATTTCCCAATTTTAAGGATTTTTTATTTTTTTTTCTTTGTTCGTTAGATTATCTCAAAGATTCCGTGTTTTATGTTTTTGATCTCTGAATAAGAATTTGGTTAGGATTCTCTATCAAAATTTTTGGTCATTGATTGTTAATTCGAGTTTTATTTTCTGGGTCAATTAGCATATTTTATCTAATGTGTTGGTTTAAATTTGCAACTTTGTTCTTTAGAAGCTTGATCATCTCGATTTTGCTGACAAATATTGCGCAGTCTTTCATGTGTTCTTTGTCCCTTTGTAACAGTTTGAAGAGCTGGATAGAAATCGGTTTGTGAGTCTGGCAAAATAATTTGATTGTAGATGGTGAGATTAGCTAAACCCCTTTGATCCTTTTGCTGTATTATCATTGTCTGTTACCTGCATGAGAACAAAAATGAGGAAATGGCATATTTAGGCTTAGATCATAAAGAACTCTATGTATCTTGATGATTTCATTTTGTCTAGTTTGCTTTTCGATGGTGACGTAGTTCACTGACGTTGATGATTGTTTTCTTTTCTTGACTGTTTCTATCTGTCATCTTCCTCCTTAACATTCTCTATGTTATTATATGATCTGCAGGCTGATCGAAGAGTTGGTAAGCGTTCGATGAATCATAGAGCTTTTTCAAAAGTGGAGTCTGGAACTTGTAATGTTTGTTCTGCTCCTTGTTCATCGTGCATGCATCGTAACTTAGGTTTCGCAGGATCAAAATCGGAAGAGTCATCAGACGAAAACTGCCACGGAGTAGCTGGCACCCAGTGCTCTGTAAACGAGGACGGTCTCTTACCTTCTTCCATGGTTAATCCTCGCAACAGTTCACATAAAACTGCTAGTGAAGCTAGCAACATTGTTAATTCCAGTCGTGATACTCTCTCTGAGAATTCTGAGAGTAAGGAAAGCATAAGATGTTCTGGGATATCCGATGATGCTGGAGCTGTTGCATTGAACTCGGAGGCATCTTTTTCTGGGAGCAGGAGGAAACATGAAGTGTCTGAATCAGCTAATGTGTTAGCTCAGAGCTCTAACTGTATAGAAGGCCAGGAAGATGGGATATTGTCTGATGATCAAACTAAAAAATCAGGTCATCCTAATAACAAGATAGTCAACAAGGATCCAGCGGAGGGTTCATCTTTGATTTCTGATCCAATTCTGGGTGGACTTAGGAAAGAGCAAGATTCTACAATGATAGAACCTTCTAATGATCTTCCAAATAAAGTGAAATCAGAGTCTTTGCATAATTCACCATCCAACCATGATGAGAGAACCAGTTCAAAGTCGGGAAATACCAAGGAAAAGTTAGGATCCGGGGGGTAACGAAGACAAAGGGAAATCTTCTGTTGAAGGTTCTACACCTTCTGGCCAGAACGGGAAGGATGGAAAGTCAAGTAAAAGCACTTCCGGAAACACATCAGATGAGTCAATCCCGTCAGCTATGTCTGAGAGCGAGAGCGATGATTCCATCGATGTAAGTAATGCTGTTTTGTCTCATAATACAAATTAGAGTGAATACATCCTCTTTGTTTTATGTTATAATATTTGCTCTTAATTTACCGGTGGAAAGGTCTCATGTAAAAGTTTTGTTGAATAGGTAAAAGTTTGTGATATATGTGGAGATGCGGGTCGTGAAGATTTACTCGCTATCTGCAGCAGATGCAGTGATGGTGCAGAACACACGTAAGCCTGCCCTTTTATTCATGCGAAAGAAAATTGCTAATGGCCAAATATGAATCGGGATTTGTCTGTTTTGTTAGTAGTATAATTTGATTGTTTAGTTAGATATTAGTTATCGATTTTGATTGTCATGTCTTCCATGAAGAATAAGGTAGCAACCATTTTCTGTGCTAATAACATAGTTTTGTTTTACTCAGCTATTGCATGCGGGAAAGGCTCAATGCAGTTCCTGAGGGTGATTGGCACTGTGAAGAATGCAAGTTTGCTGAGGAAGCTGAAAAACAGAAGCAAGGTAAAGTTGAATATTTAACCGAACATGCTATTTGTGAGAAAAAACTTTGGATTCGTATGTGCTGTTTCGATTTTTCCTAAAGAACTTGAAGTTGAAACATGCAGAAGCTAAGATAAAAAGAGAAACTGAGGTAACCCTCAATACACATAGCTCAGGTAAAAGGCACGCAGATAAAACTGAGGCAGCTCCAGATGCTAAAAGACAAACGGTTGAGGGTTCAACTGGGTCACCCAAGAAATCTGTTCTCCCTAGAATAGGTGCGTTACTTCGGGAAACATCATTCAAGGGCTTAGATAGGTCAAGGGGAAAGCTAAATCATCAAACATCTTTCAGTGATGGCACAGAAGGTGCACGATCTACTGGTTCACAGCTTCAACCTCCAAAAGGTAGGCTGCATAATGGGATTGCTCTCCCTAAGCCCAACTCCGCCTCTTCCTATTTTGTCATATTTCTGGTGATTTTTCAGGTTGTAGATCATTAACTCTTTTTTTTTTCGTCCAGGTGCATTTTTGAAATCCAGCTCCTTCAATTGTTCGAGCTCGAAACCGAGAGTGCAACTTATGGATGATGTTATTGTCCCAAGACAGAAGACCGGGAAAGAATATACTTCACTTGATAGAAAGGAGGGGGGTCTTAGACATGTAGGCAAATCTATGTCAAGTAGAACAACTGACGCAGGGAGTTCTAGTGGAAAGGACTCGCAAGCAAAAATGCTTCCTTCGAAAATTTATCATTCACAAGAAGGCAAAAGCTCAAAGCAACTGAAAGATCGTAGTACAGAAGCTAATGCGTCAGCGTCGTCCACCGACCAGAAGCTGACTTCACGCGGCAATTTGTCTGCTTCATATGCAAACAATAGCCGTGATTTGAAGGGTTTGCAGTCCGATGGAAGACGAGGTAGCTTGACTAAGCAAGTCAGCAATTTAAACAGATATCACGATTCTGTTGCTTCTGGTATGATTCCTATCACTTCGTCAATAAATTGGTACTTCTATTACTTTATCTTTGATAGTTCTCTGGTTTTTTTTTTTAATTGTTTTAGTATATGATCTCACTTTTTAAGATATCACGATTGAGCTCCACTGTTATATATTTCTTGCCTTTGCAGGGGGTGATCTTTCGACAAATGAGAAGTGCAGTGCCAGCGAGCAAAGTTCAAGTCAACCCGACTGTAAGGATGAACTGCCATCCACTTCTTGCTCGGATGAGGGTGTGCCAAGCTACGGTAATGGAGCTTCACAGCGGCCCAAGGAATTTATAGAGGTAGGGAAGAAAAGCAAAGACGCCTTTGGTAAGCGCCAGAGATCTAGCCTGTTATCTGGTGCAAAAGGCTTACCATCATCTCAAAAGGGAGGCCAGATTACAGAATCTAGTGAGACCTCAGGCGTTTCTGATAGTGATCTCTCTACGACAAAAAATGTTAGGGATGATATAAATAAGGGTAATAGGTTGCGAGCTGCAGTAGATGCTGCTCTTCGTAAAAAGCCTAACTTTGGCAAGAACAAAGCATTGGAGCAATCTGATGGGACTTTGGTATCTAATGTGGATTCTAGTTCTGATAAGACTTTACGAAATCAACTGCCTTCAAAGATGCCTACAAATCTATGGCCTGCTTCTGACCCGTACAAACAGACAATTGTAGTTTCTGGAGCTGAGGTCAAGCCCCCACGATCTGTGGAACTTGAAGTTAATTTTCCCTCTGCAAAGCCTGTCACGAGAGATTGGCCATTAGTAGCCCCACCTTCTCTGTTGAGAAGCTCAGCCATTCCAGACCATGAGTCTATATGGCAGTAGGCTTTCTTTCCCTTTTACTTCTCCGTTGAGGTATACCTCTTGTATATGTCCTTATAATGCATATTGAACTGTAAGATTTTATATCATTTTTTCAGAGGGGACTTGGAGGTGCGGAAAACTAGAAATCAATCAGCTATGCATAGCGGAATGCAAGCACATCTATCAACTTTAGCATCACCCAAGGTTGCTGAAGTGGTGAATAAATTTCCAGAAAAGTTTAGCTTGATTGAAGTACCTCGGCTAAGTACATGGCCTGCACAATTTCAAGATATAGGTACTAAGGAAGACCATATAGCTCTATTCTTCTTTGCAAAGGATGTTGAAAGGTAGGTTTCAAAGCTAATTGTTAGAACTCAATTGCCTTTATTGTGTTTTGCTGGTCTAAATGTTTAACTCTAGTTTTTTTTTACTGACGAGAGTTTCATTGCTGCTTGTATTACAGTTACGAGAGAAATTATAAGCCTCTGGTAGATACCATGATCAAGAAAGATCTAGCCCTGAAAGGAAACCTTGATAATGTTGAGCTTTTGATTTTTGCATCCAACCAGCTTCCTCCGAATTGCCAGCGTAAGAATGCTTATCAAAACTCCTACACTTTGTGCACATGATCAGTTAGTCAATAGTTTGATTTATCAAAATGCTATTTCTTAGCAATTTTTCAGTTCAAAGTCGTACATCCTTATCATTTGATTTAGATGGAGAGAGAAAACATAATTTTGTCTCTATCTTACGAATGGATGGCAGGCTAAAGTAGTTGTTCACGTTGCTTACATATTTTAGTTGATCATTATGATCCAATCAGGGAGCAGAAATGACTCTTGAGTCACGCTGCAATGCTGTCTAATTAGTTTCTAGAAAGTAGCACCCATGCGTTAGATAAATATTTTCGGAACGTGATGCCAGTTTATTCTGAAATTTTTAATGAAAGTAGCACTGCTTACAGCTTTATTAATTGCAGGTTGGAACATGTTATATTTCCTTTGGGGTGTCTTCCGAGGTAGAAAAGAGATTTCCACTAACCCGCAAAAGAACACATCTTTACCTACTTCAAATGTCATACCGCGTGACCGAGACCCCATTGACTTGTGCCAAACGAGTTCTCCTTCCAAGCATTTGGAGAAGGCGCCTTCTCTGCGTGAGAGCTCACAAAACATAATTGAAACTCAAAATAGAACAGATGTATTTAGCAATGAGAATCCAAGTGACAGAGAATCCTCTATTGAGCGATCATCGAGTACAAAGGTGGGTTGTTCTTAGTCCTTGGGTAAATCATAAATATTTCCCATAGGCATTTTCATCTCTTAATGTTATCAGTTGTCCCTTGTTGTCTCACTCTTGAATTCCTTAATACAGGAGGAAAATGTTGTTAAAGAGAACCAACCAAGTGCGGATCATGTTCCTTGTCAAGCTACTGGATCAAATTCTGGAGATAGTCTAGTGAAGAAGGTTCAGCAAATTGAAGAACAAGAATTAGGTGGTAGAAAGGATCTGCCATTGACTGTCTCCGGATCAGAGATCCAGTCCCGTGGCCAAGACAGTCTTATAGGAAAAGATCTCAACTGTAGTCAGGCTAATCGCAGGAAGCGTGCAATTTGGGAACTGACAAGACCCGCCGCCGAGAACCAGAAAGTGGAGCTCAGTAATGACAGTTTATGCGAAGGATCTCCGAGTAAGAAGCCGAAGACAGAAAACGAAAGCAGCAGCCTTTCCCGGGATAATGATTCCGGGATCATGAAGAAGAGTCCCGAAGTCGTGTTCCCTTTGGACTTGAATGCCGAAAGAGAAGACATCGAAATGGTCGATGATCTCATTCCACTGTGCAATAACAACAACAACAACAACAAGAGACAGTTAAGCGGTACAGTCCCAAATCTCGAGCTGGCACTAGGAGCTGAAGAAACAAGTCAAGACACTATGGGACTATTACCTTTCTTAGCGGGAAGAAGAAACATTTCTGGTGAACAAAGTAGTAGCAATAGTATGATGAATAAAGAAAAAAAGAAAGAAGAAGACGACGACGATGACGTGGCGGACGCTGGTTCTCTCTCGTTATCACTCTCGTTTCCGGGGGAGGAGAGGAAGAATGTGAATACTCCCATGTTTCTGTTCAGAGACCTTACCAGATAAAAAAGTTATCATAAGTTATATTTTATTATTGTACGAGTGTCCTTAGTTGTTTTTTTTTGGTTGGTGAAGGCTCCCAACGAGACAAAATCACAGGTTTTTGTATATAAAAAAGGAGAAAAAAAAAAGAGATACCGAATGTTATTTATAAAATAATTAGTTGAAATCTATAGAAGAACAAAAGAGTCTTGTGCATCCCGCAATCTCCATTTCTCTATATTGCTAGAGAATACAAATGCACTGAAATCTAAATGATAAGAACAACGGCATTGTAGGATGTAGATGGTAGAGAGAGAGGGGTAGTAAAGTAATTACACAGAGATAAAAGATATGCAAAATGTGTAGTGTTTCCTTGAGATCTTTGGTTTACATTTCCAATGGCGTCGTGTGTTGCTGCTCATCTTTCTCTCTCTGGTAATCGATTCCTTTTCCTCCTTCATCTACCCATTCAGATCCTTTTGTTTCCTTCTGAATTCCAAAATTGTTTGTTTACGAAACTGTCTCATCTTTGAGGTTTTCCGATTGAATTGTAAAAGAGTAGGAGAAGATTTGTCCGATCGTTCATTTGATTTGTACTTTTCCCGTAGGTTTAGTTCTTGAGATGATCATGGGTCCTTCCTTTTATAAGTTGTGAAAAGTTAGCTATGATTTTTCAGTTGAGCAAAACTAAATTGAAGATGACAACATTTTGTTGTTTGCGAGAAAAGTAAGGGACTAAACAAATATCAAAAATCTACAACTATAATTCGCATTTTTGAGAGATTCGTATTAAATAAAAGCAAACTTCTTGAATCTGGTTGCTACAGGTGGGACTCAATCTCAACATGTGAAAGCAAATGGATTGTCTACCACAAGGCTCAATTCCATCTGTAAAACCTCTGCATTGACAATTCAGAAGAAATCACCAAACCCAAGTCACAAGTTTTCGGTTTCTGCTGGGTATCGGTAAGTATGTATGTCACTATATCGTTTTCTCTTGTTCGTGAAATGACTTAACATCATAGTTTTATTCTAATGATTTTCAGGGACGGAGGTAGGAGAGGAAGCGGCGGTGATTTCGTAGCTGGTTTCCTTCTAGGAGGTGCTGTGTTTGGCGCCGTCGCATATATCTTTGCTCCACAGGTGATTTATCTTAATGTCACTCTCTGGATTATGTTACTAATCGATTTTGAACTCTATTGGAAATTTGTGAGTTGATTGAGATTTTGCTTGCTCACATGAATGTTTCATTGTTTCTATTCTAATTGGTTCTGAGCTTTGGAAAGTTTGTATTTTTTGGGTGATACAGATCAGAAGATCGATTTTGAATGAGGATGAGTATGGTTTCAAGAAGCCGCAACAACCAACTTACTACGACGAAGGTTTAGAGAAAACAAGAGAGACGTTGAATGAGAAAATCGGACAGCTTAACTCAGCGATTGACAATGTTTCTTCTCGTTTGAGAGGTCGAGAAAAGAACACTTCTTCGTCCAATGTGCCCCTCGAAACTGACCCTGAAGTTGAAGCTACCACTTAAATCAAATAAATAAAAGAAGAAACACTTTTCTTCTTCTTCTTCTTCTTCTTCTCTGTGTTTTTCATTTGTAACCAGAGTTGAAAACTATTTCATTAAGTTTGATTTGGTGGTACTTCAGTTTCTTTGTTTTTGCTGTTGATTTTGTGCTCAGTCTCTTGCAAAGTGAAATATACAGTCTTTTTGTTTCTACTTTTTTAATGAATTTTAATTCTAATTTGGGTTTTAATTTAATTCTAAAATGAGATTTTATACAGTACAAACTTCAAATTACAAACTGGGATATTGATTGGATAAGATGTGAAATAATCCGAAAAAAAAATTATAAGGAAAAAAAAAAAAAGGACAAGAGAGGATAGATAAACATTGGCCGGTGGCCTCGTCACAAATCCAAAAAATCCCAAAAAGAAACCGAAAACTCGAAACAAGAGAAGAAGCCGAAGCCAAAAGCCTTTTTGTTCTTTGTCAATCCACAAGACAAAAGAATACTGAGAAGGCATCCCACAAGATTCGAATTCAACTTTTTCCATTGTCCTCAAAAACAGTTTCGGTTTTTGATTTTGGTTGAAACGGAAGAAGAAGACAGCTGCCTGCAATCCATCCCCTTTCACTTTAGGGTTTTGGGTTTCTGTTTGATCATGTGCGAGAAGATTCTTCCTCTGTCCGATGGAAGACCATGATAAATCTCCTCCTTCTCCCCCCAAGGTAAATGCATGAGGTTGGTCGGGGAGATTACGTTTGGTTTCTGACATATCTGGTTTAGATAATGTCTGTTTTTGGTTTAGATAAGATCTCATACCTGTTTCGTTGAGTATTGTCGTTTTAGATTCATGGATTGTTGGTTGTATGGATTCCATTTCTTAGGTGTGTGACCATCTATGTAAAAAGTTTGCTTTTTTTTTTTTCCAATGATTACTTCAAAACTCTGGAAATTGTTTATGTTTGCATGTTTTTCATTTAATTTTGACAAATGCTCATTTGATATTAAACTTGTAATTTTCTCTTGGTTTGTTTGAAGGATTACTATAAGATTCTAGAAGTTGATTACGACGCAACCGAGGAATTGATCAGACTGAATTATCGGAAGCTTGCATTGGTTAGTGAACTCTAAAAGCCCTCCTCCAATATCTGCTTAAATGTCGTTATTGCTTTTAGATTGAGTTCTAGTGTTTATAAATTGAAAGAAAAATGTAATTTTGCTGACAATTTTATTTGCGGTTCCCATCTACAGAAGTGGCATCCCGATAAACACAAAGGTGACACTGCAGCTACAGAAAAATTTCAAGAGATTAATGAAGCTTATAACGGTAAGTCTTTTGCAAATTAATTAATGCCATTTACCTCCTTGACCTCTCCATGTACTTATTTCTACAAGCTTTCACGGCTTTTGGTACCCTTAACTATAGCTTGAACCATCTTCATCTCGTTAAGTCTCTCTTATGCTTCTTTGGATACTTGAGAATATGATAGAGAATAATGCCCACTCTCTCTCTCTCTCTCTCGTCATGTCTTGACTCTTCTTTCTCTTTGGCAGTCCTGATGGACCCTGCTACACGTTTTGAGTATGATTTAACCGGGATTTACGAGATCCACAAGTATACTTTACGGGTATGTAACATATTTTTGGTGATTTAGAGATTGGATTCTTACATTTGAAAAAAAAAAAAACAAAACCATGGTATCTAAGTGTTGACTGATTTTGGAGATATCCCATTTCTTTCTTACGCAGGAATATCTTGCAAGATTTAAGGGAATGATACTCACTTGCAATGGCCTAGGCATCAGTCAATCCTCATCACCATGGTAATAATAACCTCTTCAGGTTTCACTTTTGTTTCTCCACCATGTCAAATTCTTATATATCATATCATGAAACTTTATATATATATACATTAGTAGCTTGTCTTCATCGGTAAAACTTTTGAATGCAGGACACATCAGTTGTCTGAGACCACCAGTAAAACAACAGACTAGCAAGGTTGGTTTTCTATTTGTTCATCTCTTCGTAAAGACCTAATTTCTTGGATCCATCTCTGAATGAAAAGAAAACCTCATTATCTTCACAGGATACTGTATAAACTGAAAGCAGAAGTTAGAGGAGAGCTGTAAAACTGTGTGAAGTTTCTCAAAATACTTTCGTGTCTCACCGGCTTTTTTACCAGGTGTGTTTGTGCTGTACAAAACTGGAGCCATAGCTCGGAGTGAGAAATTTATTGAAATGCTTTAGTTAGTTGTTGTATTGTTTCTGAATCAATGTAGAATTAGAGAAGCTTATATGGTCTCTGGTTTCTGTTCATACTTTCGTACACTGGTGATGATTCGGCTCTTGTACTACTACTCTACTCTCATCATTCATTGTTTTTGAGACTTGAGACATCAAAGTGAATAATACAATTCATGAAATGAAACCTCAACCCTGGAGATGTATTTATTTATGGGTTTTGTAGCTAATCTCTCATGTTCTGAGATTTCATGTTTTGGAAGTAACAAAGGTCTTTCTAATCGAGATTAAGAAATATCTAGTGCTATAAAAAAAGAAAAGTAATTGATATGTTATGAACGTCAGAGTCAATGCTACATAAGTTGAGTAAAATGGTTCTTTTATTTTAACAACACACTCTGGAAGCTTTATTCAAAAAATGTGAATGAATTACGTACAAAAAATTGTAAAAGAATACATAAAAAGTACATTGGTATACAGTATAGGAAAAGGATGTACAGTACAGTTTAAGACTAATATCAGTCACTGACATGAGAACATGGCTTCATATGAAAGCTTTTGTCCACTACTTGCCAAAGGAATAAGCTCTTCACATGGTATCAAAACTTGGCTCTATATTATCTGAGTTTCTCAAATCAAAGGCAAATATTCTCCATGAGAGAAACCAGATAACATATATGATTCGAGCTTTGATGCTCTAATGTTATGTCGATATATCCCATGAGATGCTATGCAGCTTACGCTCTGATCTCTATGGCTTCTCCTAATAAATATGAACATGTAAAAAGGAAATAGCTCATCTCATAGTATCCCAAACCTAGCTATATCCGTAGCATTCACTTGGCAATATACCATCTTCTTTCATTTTTCTAAACAGCGCATCTGCTTCACGCCGTAGACCTTTCTTGTGCAATCCCAACATCATCGTAGTGTATGTCCAAATATCAGGCACAAGTCCTTTAAGGCTAAGGCTACAATACAAATCCCAAGCATCTGCCACTTCACCAGCCTTACACATCCCTCGAATGATGATATTATATGTAACGATATCAGCATCCATTCCACTCTTTTGCATATCCTCCAATACCACCAATGCTTTCTCTATCTTCCCGTTATCACATAGACCATGTAACAAAACGTTGTATGTGATAATATTGGGAGGCACACCACAGAACACCATCTGCTTGAAGAATTCTTCTGCGACATTTAGCTTACCCGCTCGACAATAACCTTGAATTATAATTGTGTACGTGACTGTGTTTCTAACTACTCCTCTCTGAGACATCTCAAAGAAGAGTCTCATCCCATGCTCTACCTTCCTAGACTTGCAATATCCATTAATGAGAATACTATAAGTTACTACATCAGGGAAGCAACCTTTGCTTACCATGAAACCGAACATTTGCTCCGCTTCGTAGAAGCGACTGTACATGCAAAGCCCGTCGATGAGTAAACTGTAAGTGACGATATCAGGATCCAGAGATCTTTGGATCATCTCCTTATACAATTCTTCAGCCTCTGAAAGCTTTCCTTCTTTCACACAAGCATCGATCAACGCATTGAAAGTAAACACATCAGGGTTGATTTCTCTCTGGCTCATATAGCTTACCATTCGAGTAGCATCGCTCCATCTACCGGAATTACAAAGGCCACAAATGAGAGAGTTGTAGGTAACAACGTCCGGTCTAACTCCATCTTCTTCCATTTTGTTCAAAAGATCCAAAGCTTCATTCACCTGTTTGCTTTTGCAGAGACCATCGATGATTGTGTTGTAGATGACAACATTAGGTTCATATCCCATTCCCACCATTTGATCGAACATGGACAAAGCATCGTGAAACCTATTCCCGCGACAGAATCCGTAGAGCAGAGAGCCGAAAGTGACAATGCTTGGCATATGACCAAGTTTCATCATTTTCCCGAGAAACGATAACGCGAGAGAGAGCTGAGAGCATCGGCAAAAACAATTCAGTAAGATATTGCAGGTGTAGAGATTATGCGGAATGCCCAAGATTTGCATCTGGTCCCAGAGATAGATCACAACATCGTACTTCTTCATCTTCGAAATAGCACTCAGCAATCTACTAAAATCAGCAATCGAAGGAAGAGGACGACACTGAACCATGTGAAAGAAGAGTTCAAGCGAATCATCTAATTTCATAAAGCGAAGCCCATTTCTCAATGTCTCTCGGTAATCACTGCCACCACCAGAATAAGCTCGTCGTCTCGAGAAACAGAAATCGCAAATGCTAAACGACGGAGAAGATACGGAATTACCTTTCTCCAGAAGATTCCGATGAAGAAACGACTTCGCTTTCGAAGAAATCGATCGCCTCATGCTTCTTCAGCTTCAGTTTCGTTTCTCAATCTCTCGTCTCAGGATTGAATTGGAGCTCGAAGGAGAAGTGTAAAACCCAACTTCGAACCGGCTCATAATTCAACTTAATTATTCGTTGTTGGGGTTTTTCGGTTTACTAACCGAATCAAAGGGTTTAATCCAAACCGAATCAGAATTCATCGGTTCTCACAGTTCTTTTTGGTGTTCTTAAGGGGAACATATTGGATAATTAAATAATGGGGTTATTATGGAATTTATCCTGCAATTCAGGTCAAGCTACCTATTAATATGTTAAGCCTGACGCGAATCCTCTAAGGAAGTCGAGATTCTTGTGAATTTTTAAGAAAAAATTCCAAATATAAATACAATTCTTGTTACCAATGCATTATACATGTTTGAATTTGGATGAAGACATAGCAACAACGATGGTAGCATAAACCAATATTAAATGATGTTTACATTAAAATATGGGCAATTCTTAAAATATCAAGATATTCAACAACAATATTACGCAGAATAATAGTATATATATCATAATAGTACTCCGCTTATCAATGAATATATAGCAAAGAGAGCATTTATAGAAGTTGGCCGCTTATCCACCTCTGAAACATGATGAAGCTTTCCTTAGGTTTATATTCTACTGTATGCCCACCTCCCTGTATATATTCAAACAAATCTTATAAAACCTCTTTTTATGCAATGATAGTGAAAATATTTATATAAATGTAATTAGAGGAGTCAAAATAAAGGACTTGCTTTGATAGTAGCAAATGTCATCTTATTTGCATAAGTCTGAGTGTAACCAGCAACTTGATGATGTATCATCCATGGCCTCCACTCATCAGTAATTGAATAATTGAGTGATCGTATCCATGCTTCTGTTGATATGAAAGGTGCCACCATGTCGTGGTCACCGCTGATATGCATCAAAATTCCCCATCATAATTAATTTAATGTTTATTATAATAAACTCTTGAAACTTTTTGTATTATAAGACTAGAAGTTGAAAAATCAATATCTAACCTGAAGATTAGAGAACGGTAGCCTTTGATGCTATTATTCATATGGTAAGGTACGCTGCTTTTAATGTCGACATTTTATGGCATATCCGAACATCGTACCCAGTTTTCTACACTTCCCTATATTTAACATTGTTTCTTTAATTTGCATTATATAAACGACAACCTCAGACCGAAACTTGTCACTGTTTTTATTTATACCTTTACGACATGAAATGCTTTGCGCACGCTCTCCTCATTGGCCCAATGGGAAGATATCACTTCTGTATATATCTACAAGTGGGTGCAACAGCAATTTTGTGTGAATATTTGTATCTCGATGTTTTATTATAGTGATTCATTATTTTTCTAATATTTGATTATAGAAGCAAAGCACATACGAAGAGATAGACTGAAAGAAGATAGCTAGATTGCTTACATAGCAATCATCAGTAAATGGAATCGAAAGGTTTGCATGGAGGAGTTCTTCGATGTATCTTCTTGGAGTTGACGCGACTTCACACCGCGGTATTGTAATAAGAGGCCAATTTATTCTAGAAACACACTGCAAATTTTGTTTAGAAATGAAAAGATTACTTAAATGGCACAAATTCACAAATTAATCTGTTTATTACTTCGAAGGTATATACACTGGAAACATAATGTGAACCACACCGAAAAATGAAATGAAATCCATAAAATAAATTGTATACTATCTTTGGGAAAACGCACAAAAAATTCCCCAACTTTTCAAAATTTAACGTTTTATTCCTGAACTGTCGATTGCACGATTAATTCCTCAACTTATTAATGATTGTTTGAAATTGAGTTTCGTTTAATTAGGCATTAACGACAGTTAGACGGAAAACGAGTCCGACGTCGAAGTTTATATTCTCAGACACAAAACGCACAAAATATTCTTCAACGTTTCAAAATTAAACGTTTTATTCCTGGACTGTCGATTGCACGATTAATTCCTCAACCTATTGATGATTGTTTGAAATTGGGTTTTGCTTTATTAGGCGTTAACGACAATTTGACGGGATAATGAGTCCGTTAACTTAAAATCAATTTTCGTTGGAGCTTATATGTTCTTCACCGGCGTTATCACATAAGTTCACTTCTTTCCAAAACCACAAACTCTAAATTACCAACAGTGAACAGAGGTGATTTCCAAGAATTAAGACACCAAAACCATGAAAAACATCACAAAGAACCAGCTGCGATTTACTTAAGAGATGTGATGTTTGTGATGTATAAGCTCCGACGAAAATTGATTTTAAGTTAACGGACTCATTATCCCGTCTAATTGTCGTTAACGCCTAATAAAGCAAAACCCAATTGCAAACAATCATCAATAGGTTGAGGAATTAATCGTGCAATCGACAGTCTAGGAATAAAACGTTCAATTTTGAATTGTTGAGGAATTTTTTGTGCGTTTTGTGTCTGAGAATATAAACTCCGACGTCGGACTCGTTTTCCGTCTAACTGTCGTCAATGTCTAATTAAACGAAACCCAATTTCAAACAATCATTAATAAGTTGAGGAATTAATCGTGCAATCGACAGTTCATGAATAAAACGTTAAATTTTGAAAAGTTGATGAAATTTTTGTGCGTTTTCCCTACTATCTTTTAAGTTTATTTGTAATTTATGAATAATACCGATTGATATTAGGCTAGCAAACAATTGAACACTATATGTAAGCATCATATATGATGCAAACTATTAAGAGTGTATACAATATACCTTTAGGAATTTTTTAAAATGTTTCAAGCATTCTGTGTTATGTGGATCTATATTCTCATAATTTCCTTTGCAACTTTTCTTTAACGACTGCAGAAAAAAAGAAAAGAAAAAAAAAAGAGAGTTTAAATATGTTGTTTGTTATCCAACTCCTCCATTAATGTGGTATATTTCAGACCTCGTAGAGTTCATTAGAGAGCAATCCCATTGCATGAGCATATGGAATCCGCTGGTTCTTCTCAAACTCGATGTCTGTTATCGGATTTCCCAACACATAACCCTATTGTTCAGAGAGGAAAGAATTTGTCAATTTTAAATGTTTGTTGCAAAAAAAATATAACATAATAAGAAGCCAAGTTTTGTCAAAAAAAAAAGAAAAAAAAAAAAGAGAAGAAGCCAGGTAAAAGTATATAATACCTCAAGATTTAGTTGAGGTTTAAACCCAAGATCATTTCCTGCATCGTCGTCATCATGTAAGAACTGTTCTTATATAGTGGGAAACAAATAATCAATAAAACGAAACATATAGAGAAAATTAAAAGAGTTGAAACAAACATCATACCTTGGGAGATTTCTTGAACGGTGGCTGGAATAACCTTACCAGAATACGAATCTCCAGCGACATAGAAAGGATTCGTAATAAAGTCTATATGCTTGCTAAGCCACTGTACAGATGCAACAGCAACAACAACACAAATACGTAATGTCTATTTAGAAATAGATGAATGCTTCAAGAGATTGTTAAATGTTGATCTCTTATAAAGTCACATGTTTATCTTCTTCTCTTTTTTACCTTACGAATAAATTCATGGATCCGCTTAGCTTCTCCCGAGTCACTACTCACTAGGTGTATCAAGAAATTGAGTTCTTGCGTAGGAGAAACCAGTCCCAACAGGCTGGTCCAAGTATATTACGCTCGCCACCTTAAAAAACAATGATTCAATATGATACTTAAACGAATAGATATCCAAGAATATTAACATGAGCTACCTAAAGCATTTGTCAGTGTTACCTTCTATTTTCATTTTTTTTTAATTTGTTAGTCATGTTACCTTCGTCCATGAAAATGTAGTAGAAAGCAAGGTGGGGCTATCTCCATTGTAGTCCTCCTCAACTTTAAATTTTAGAGGCCCTGTTTTATTTTTTCAGTTCAAACCATCAGTGGTTTATAAATATCAAATCATACTGCGTTTAGATCATTTGGATTGCGTATAAGTACAAACCAGTCGAATCGCAGATCCTTGGATCGTTAATTTTTTATATATTTTTATTGATAGTAACTAGTATGAAACTAGAAGCTTCATTTGTGTTTAATATTTTATTTTGCTTTTATAATGTTAGTTTTCCGAAAAATACTCTAACTATATAGCATTTGTCAAACAAAAATACACAGACTATATATTATTATTTTTTTTTAATCAAAATAACATAGATAATACTAATAGATGTAATATCCTTAAAAAGTCTAGCTTGAACAAGATTCTTCGTGTGTATCGCGCCTCTCTCTATTCAAATAACTCTGTGACATCATGCATCGTCACTTTTCTAAACGGCTGAACTACCAAAATTTTATCTACAAAACACATAATTAATAATTGTTCAATTTTTACCATTTTCAAAAAGAAGACCAGTGATAGATGAGCAGCCAGGTCCTCCGGTTAACCAGAGAAGAAGAGGTAAAACAATTGATGAAGTAGTAAAACAATTGCACTTCCTCTTCTTCACCAACACCAATATACCTTCATGGACAATTGCACTTTATCTATAGTTTCGATTTCAGTCTCTAACACAAAATAACACATGAGAAAAAAGACGCAAACCCGGTTTCAAGCTCGAAGGGAAGAGGACCTTCAAAACCAGGAAGAGACTTGACAATAGAGCCAGAATTTGCATGTTGACTCAAGATAGTAAGTAAAAGAAGCAGAAGCAACTTCTCACCCATTTCTTTTTAATTAATTTCTCTTTATTGTCTTTTGGAGACAGAGCATCCGTATCGCTGATATGTATTAAAAGTTCTGAAATATATTAAAAATTTTAAAATCAAAATTAATAAATAAATTGGTAAAACAAGTGAAGATATGTGGCAAACTCACATTCAGAATCGATTCTTGCGGTTCTCTGAGCAGAATCGTTTCAGCTCCTTTCATTTGCCACCTCATTTTTTTTTTCATTTTTGTTAGAACCTGTAAGAGTATCAGCGATAAGGATGCTCCAACAGTATCGAATATATATTATATCTATATATATATTACAGATAAATACAATATAAAAAATGGGGTAGGTTAGGTATTTATTTATTTTGTATCATCACGTTTCATATCCAAACAAGGACATTTTAAAGCCAAACAACAGGATGTCAGAGGGAGACCCATAATAATACAACAGGATGGGGTAGGTTAGGTATTCTTGAATGGGGTGGGTTACGTATCCAAATAAACTGCAATCAATATAAACGATGGGGTATGTTAGATATAAACAATGGGGTAGGTTAGGTATTTTTTTATTTTGTTTTTTCATTTGTCAAACAACAGGATGTCAGGATCATTATAAAATCAATGAATAGCGAAACAAAAAAGGATTTTAAAGTGTATGACCACATATCATCCACCTCTAAAACATGATAAAAGATTTATTCTGGTTTTATATTCTACATCTGTTCAACTTGGACAGAAAAGCCACATTTGCAGCGTTTGGTTTTCACAGAGGTTTCCTCATCACACGTTTCTTGCTCATCAAGAAACACATGCTCATGGCTTTCACCTTCACTACGAGACTTTCTTCCTCTCTTAACCCCTCCCTGCTTTTTAGGTGATTTCACATTCTCCCCCTTAACGACCGTCTCTGTTTTCGCTACCAAACTCCTCGTTTCGACATCCTTTGAGTTATCGGCGTATTGGTTTTTCAATCTTTCACGGGTTAAGATAGACAAAAGAAGCTGATACCATCTCGAAGCTGCTTGTGCTTCATTTCGTCTTCTCTCCTCATCTTCTCTCTTTTCTTGTTCTTCTGCATATGCCTAAAACACAAAACCAAAAAGCGAGATAAATCCAAAGATCCATTATCCATATTCAAAACATTTAAATTTCTCTGTGTATTAGATTGTAAAGATATGGAGCTGTGTACCTCTAAGATTGTATCTTTGAACTCGGTACAGACCACAATACCTTCAAAAACAGGAGTAGCACGTCCACTTCTGTACTCGAAACCAACCATTGCAGGTGCATAATCTATTCCAAATCTCTTAGCAACCGAAAATATTCTAGGAATCCTTATGTGGACTGTTCCTGGTGGGAGACATTTCTCAGACCAGACATCAACTTGACCACGCTCGTTCTGAAACCCCAAACACACATAAGAAGTATTTTACACTATCTCAGTCTACGGATTCCATTGAAGTGGATAAATAGGAAGGTTACTTTACCTTAGGCACAATTCCATTAACAGCGTGAGGGAGACACAATGGTTCCATTTGCCACTTCCCATATAGTTCCATGGACTGAGAACCATCTTCAATGACCTTGTCCCCATCTCCAAAATCTTTTACTGTTTTGATCTTCGAGTTACGCTTAAGAATCTAAGGCAATAGTAGATTTCAAGAGTTGGTTATCAAACCGGGAAAAGGAGGAATAGATAAAGATAATCATCAGGGAGAGGAAGAAAACACAGATACCTTTAAGGGAACTTCATTGGCCTTAAGTTGTAGCCCATCCTGAAGCCATCTTTGTTTTGTTTTAAGAGTCTGCACACAGGTTCGTGGATAAACGGGATGACCAGAGCAATAACCAACAACCGGACCTTTTGGGTGAAGTATCTGGTTCTTGTGAAGCCATTTTTCAATAGCATATAGTTCGTGACTTTTATAGGCCTGCAATATTAATAAAGGTCGTAGAGATTAAAGTGAAACATGAGCATCAAACTTGTTTTTTTTTTGTCAAGTTACTCCGAATCTACCTGCTGGTTAGAGGGAAGAGGCTCACACAGTGCTCGAGTAGCTAACTCCATATCTTCAAGAGCACTCCTTATACCAAAGGACGAGCTACTCGAGCAAGCTTTGTTAGCAACAGGGCTTAGGCTACTGGAATTTCTTTGAGCATAGCCTTCACCGTGTCTGCTTAAAGCCGAACCCCCAATTGTGGCTGACTCTAGTTCTCTTAACGGTGCTAATACCATATCCCACCACACTGAACTCACCCGTTTGGAAGAAATCATGTGCCACTTTGTACAGTACCTGGGTAAAGAAAAGTGTCAAAAGGAACTAGGTGTAAATACAAATATCTAGAAACAGAACTGTTTGCAGGCAAAAGAAATCATAGAGTTAAAAATGTGGATTGTCCAATAAGCAATTGTAGTACAGTCAATAGAAAACCTGCGAGTGACATCTTTGGCTCCACCACCAGCAAAGGCGACAACATATCTAAGAAGGGTTTTGCACGCAGCAGCTGCAGCTTCTACAGTTTGCTCTGCATCTATCATTCCATTAACAGCATCCACATGGACCCATTTCCCATCCATGTTTTCTCCACTGCAATACACCTCGGCCCAACAAAGAGGAGAATCCACTTTCTTAGAACCAATAGCCGTGGACATTACATGGTTAGAAACGGACAAGCCATCACTCGTTTTCGATATTTCTGGACTTTTCTTTTTCTCGTTCACTTTAGAGCTCTGTTGGTTGTCTGCAGTTGCAGTCAAAGCCATGGCTAATTGCATCTCAAACTCAACATCTCCTTTCCTCCTTGTTCCATCGGATTTGCTGGACATTCCCGCTTCACAAGATGAGTTGACCATATTATCTTGCAACTGATTAGAACCCAGGGGGTTCCCATGCTGAGGCTCAGAGGTTTCACAGAGACTTTTATTCTTAACATGGGAAGAAGATTTCTTTGGGGATGACGAGATGGTTTGCTGTTTCGGTACCATCAGAGTTGAATTCCTGAATATGCCATGCTTCGTTTTAGCTCTATTTTGACGTGAAGATTCATTCTTATCGGCCCCTGGTTTTAAGGATGCAACGTCAAGAATCGACACAAACCTGTGAAACTCAAATTAGTACAGAAAACTAGTAACAAGCTTGGCATAGTAAGCCATAGGTACTGTAAATCTGCAACACTTCAGAGATATGGTACCGTAAATAACCATCTGACGAAGATTAGTATGGAAAAGCAAAACACCAAATGACAATGAACATTATGGGCCCAAATCTAAAGCCAAATAGGACTGGAGAATCCCCATTATTCAGAAAACTCATTAAAGATGCAAGAATAGAGCCCTCATGAAGCACTTTAGAGACGGTGTCGTTGATACAGGAAAGAAAGATATTCAAATCACGCATAGAAACCAAATATGTATACTATCTTGTGGCAAAAGTAACAAGTATCACATACCGAGCTGTGAGCTTTAATGCTCTAAGCAAAGCAACGACCAGTGCTCCAAGCTGTAAAAATGATCCCATAAGTTTCTTATACGATAACATCGATCAATGATGGACCACTACTTTCCTAGACGGCGGATTAACTTAAGAAAAATCAAACAGATTAATTTTCTGCAGAGAGATTCAATGTACTTTGGAAAAAGGGAACCAACTACTTTCAATATATTAAATCCCCAGATAAAGGAGAATGAAACTACCAACGTAGCGTAATAAATAGGTTAAATCCCATACATCTGATCACAATCTTACCTCTTCAGCTGTGCCTTTACGAGACTCAAGAGCAAATGCTAGGGAAGTACGAAAAGATTTCTCAGAACTGGGAGTACACCTAACAGAAAAGTTTCCACGAACCTACAATTTGAGGCAGGAAAAACTTGCTCAACTTTCCATCAGAAACATAAGAAAAGCTACAGACCATTAGAGCCATACCCAACGGAGAAGAGGGGCTATATCTCTAACAGTAACGTTCTCGAGATTTGATACTTTTGACAAGTATAATGGTAGAAGTGAAACCAAGGAAGCCTGCACATTATATTTATAAGTTAGGTAAATTTAGCGCCGGCTGCAACATAAGTAAGCAATAAGAAAAATATAACTTCAAAGCAACTACACCGCTGTAGTAAGGGATACAATTTATCTACCTGAATCAAGGGATCATTACAAGCGTTATCAACTATCCTTCCTCTTGAAAGCAGACAGAGCAAGTGAACCTTATGGACAAGTTCCGCCCGTTCCTTAAAGACAAAGCACAAGTATCTTAAGCTACCACTAACTTTTGAGGAATAAACAAAAGTAATCATGCTGCAATTCCTAAGATTTTCTTAAGAACAGTGTTACCTTGTCTTCTGCTGTTGCACGATAAGCATTCTTCTGCCTCTTAGTATCAGGTACATGATCGAATTCTATGGTAAAGTCTCTGGCTTCATCAACGTAAGCATCAACCGCAATATCACGACTAGGAATTGGACAGTCTTCCCAGTCTGAATCATTCATTTCATCATCATCACAGCCTGCACTTTTACCACATTCCATGTCCTCTAGATCTTTGTCCGTTAATTTTTCCTCGGCGGCTTGCTTCCCCTTCTCATATTTGCCTTTATCCCGCTGCAATGATAGAAAATAGATTTTACAGACATTAACATGGATCATGAAAACTAACACAGACTCCTCAATGTTCAAGGAAACCTTGCAAGCAATTGATAGAAATCGCTGCTCTTGCCATCTTAAGTACTTCAATAAAACATAGTGAAATCAGCACAACAATAATGTTCTTGGCATGAATAAAAAGCTAACCTTTGCGGAATCACAGTTCTCGGCACTATCATCTTGTTTCTTTTTGCCTTGAGAGCCACGAGCATTTCTTCTTTCTAGAAATTTGTTCACTGCTTCTCTCGAGGCGGCTGCAAGTCTTCCATTCTTACTTTCACTTTTAGGCTTCATCTTAGTCTTTCTCAAGAACACCCTAAACATTAAAGCCAAAATGGAAGAAAAAAAGCGTAAGACAATGCCACTAGATTACCAAAACGAGTCATCGAAACCCTATGCGACTTTGGCCATTGATGAAAGTAATCACTTTTATTTCCAATTCCGATGATAAATTCATGTTCTTGCATAGGTCTCCAGATTACATTACCTAACCCAGAGAATCAGAGACAATTTGAAAGAGCCAAAAAACTAGTTCCCACCGGAATCACATGTCGCCAATACATTACTAAATACTAAATACTAACAATGCGAGCAAAGGAAGGACTTTTCTTCTTTTTGAGTTTCTCAGGAGTCAGGAAGCAAACAACGCAGAGAAATACAAATTCCAAGTGAGAAGATACTCACCCACGAATAGATCACACGCCTCCGCCACTCACGGCCGTCGGAGACAGAGAGTATTCGTCAAACCGCTTAGGATTTTCGCGCGCCGAATCTCCCGCGCGGTTAACACCAACCGACGTACGGCAAAACCTTCTCCGAGAAAACGCTACAAAATTTCGACGGCGAGAAAAGTCGGAACGATAATTTGACCGCAAGGGTCAGAGATGGGACCCACCAGACTATTAAACCGCCTGGATTTCGCCACGTCACTTCCTTTACTAATGCTTTTGGTCAGAGAACAAACGTATCAAACCAAACACCACAAACAGCGGTTTAGAACGATTCTAATTCGTGGCTGCGTTTATAAAGTACCACACAACCGTAATTTCAGTATATAGAGATGTAGATAGATAAATATGGTTTACACAATGTGCGTCTCTCTGATCTGAGCAAAACTGAAGCATCTTTGATACCAAAGAAAAGAAAAACATGTTTTTATTCTCCTACAAAGCTAAAGACATGACATTTTGATCCAATAAAGATATGACTTGAGCTTTCTTTAGCCCGTCATTCCTGGGAAGAGCTGCGAAATCTTGTTGAACACATCCATTACCTGCAGCCAAACAAAACCCCCCAAATTCTTACAAATGTGATGGCGTGAGATGTTAACAATGCAAGAACTAAGTAGCAGAAAATTTGTGTGTTTACCTCTTTGTCGTTTTGGTACTTCATGATGTTCATTGGGTTCTCTGAACACTGCAACACCAACAATAATCAAATTAAGTGTGATCATATAGTATAAATTGTATATTTTTGATTCAAGTTAACTATAAAGAACGCACTTCCATTAACGCTGCTTGGACTCTAGGATTCTGGAATGCCATTGCAACATCAGGGTTCTCCATAATCTTAGAGATGACTTCTTCTGGAGTCAGTCCTATTTGATCTGAAATATCGTTTCAACATCCTTTAGTATTGACTATGTCACAACCACACTAGTATAAACTTTTGGTAGCAGTTGAGATTAAGCTTTACCGAATTGTTGCTTCACTTCAGGACTATTCAGGTCAAAGTTCTTTAAGGTGTCCATCATTCTCTTGTCCCATTCACCACTCCCACTCATATTATTCCTAAATCCATGGCAAACAAACAAGGGTATTCAATCAAAATATAGTTAAGAGATTCTTAAAAGCAATGGAAAGGAATAAATTTGTAAAATGGAGCTTACAACATGTCCTGTAGCTGTTGACGGTATTGAGGATTTTTAAGCATCCCTACAAAATTCCAATCCATAGAAAGTGAATATCAAATCAGCAAAGATTGGATCAACCTCTAAACCAAAGTTCAATGTCAGTTAGAGCATTCTTTCAAAAATGGGTAGATGGAATATTTTCTGAGTCCCCCAATATGATTAGTTCAAGGTTTCCATTAAAAACTGCTCAACGGTTAAAACCTTCAGAAGCAATACTGAGAACAAAGATAATAATAACAGGATTAAACATAAACAGACTTACATTTGAAAGTTTCCGGATTCCTCATCTCCTCAGGCAAATGTCTGAATTCATACATGCAATGTTACCCAAAGTCCACTTAGCAATCAGTTCTGAAAATATACTCAAGAAGAAGCATTGAAACATAATGTGGTAGGAACGACTAGTTACGGGTAAACCATCTTCTGAACTGTTGGATCTTCCATCATTTTCTCTAAAGCTTCTACAGACAAGCCAGGCCCTCCTTTCCCAGCGCCTGTGTATACAACGGACAGACTAAGGATTCTATTTAAAAACTTACGAAAAGGAAAGTGAGAGAGAGTATCAAGCACACTGCTATGCAAGTGATGAATTTATCAACTAACCCAAAGATTGAAAAACCTCTGAAGCAGTGGCACCATTCGCCGGAGCAGCAGTGGCTCCATTTTGCAAAACCTTCACCCAAAGATCAAAAGAGAGAGCAGAGAAACATCCTGGGTTAGAAAACTATGTCCTGTTTTAAAATCACCACTTGTGGTGCTGTGCAGATACAAAAGAAAAAAGAAACTTACATCCTCAAATAAGCGAGTTTTTTCAGAGGCATTAGTTTCAGAGACTTCAGCATAGTTGCTAAATGGGCTTTCCTTTGTGGTTTCCTCTGGGGAAACATCTTCAAAGGCTGAAACCAAAGTTGCAAGTTCCAAATCAGAAGCTTAGAAGATGAGAAAGGAAGATGCTCAAAATTGAGGATACAAAAGAGAAGAGGTTGATTTCTGAAACAGAAAAGAATCTACCGTAGTTCTTTTCTTCTTTCTTCGCTTTGTTTTCCTCTAAAACAACACTTGGCTTATCCACTTCTATATCCTTTACAGGCGTAGGTTGCGGCTTAGTCGAAGGAGGTGTATCTACTTTTGTCGCTGTTACATCAACAGTGGCACCTGAATACTGAGATTGAGATTGGAACGGTGAGGAAGTAGGACTTGTTTGAGGAGGAAATGGAAACGGAAAAGGTGATCCTGATCCTGATCCTGATCCTGTAGGGAACCCAGGATTATTAAACTGGCTATTTTGCGTATTCATTTGGTTCATCATTGTCTTCATAGCAGTTTGCATTGCATATTTCTGAAACCAAAGCAAAAATGTCCAGAGAGAGCAACAGCTAGTTAGAGAATAACGAGAGAAACCATTGAGAACTTGTGAAATATACTGCAATCAATTAGTTATGAAAATGACTATAGGTGTCAATACCTGAGTTGCATCACTTAAACCATAACGGTGTGAATATAGGTTATCTCAAACTTTCCATCTATCAATCAAGTGACTACCCAAAAAAAGAGAAGCAAATGTTCCCATGCTTAAATTTATGGTTCAAAAAAGTGTGAGCAATCAATTCACCTTGTTAAGATAACAAATCTAGTGAATACTATTTCAGATACACAAGCACTATACGCTAGAGAATAGAGATAACAAGGAGCAAAAATTGTGGCTCTTGCACAGGACCTAGTAAGTAGGAACTACATTGGTGAAGATGAAGATACAACACTCACCTTTAAACTTGACGTTACCTGTATTCCAATCATAAAAAATATTAATCAGGAGATTGTTGCTAGATATTGAAGCAAGAAAGAACAAATAAATTACAAAGGAATCTTCATACTCACCCATGAGAACAAAGCTGATAGCCCAACCCCAACACCAATCCAGAAAAGTGGTGATCCTCTAAACAAAAAAAGACATACGAAATGCTTTTTACAACCAAGAATCAAGCATATATAAATTAATCTTTAAAAATTGATGTAATCAGGAAGATATTTTTGAAAAATTACATGGTTGATGAAGATGGAGGTGGCACTGGTGCAGTAGGGTAAGCAACGGAGGTGGTCTGTTGATCACGATTCGAAGAAAATATACTTGCAAAAGCTTTACTTCTGTGCCTCACAGCCACTGCGAAAAGAAGAGAATGAAATTAGACAATTTTTTAGACGAATTCGAATCGCAGATACAAACGACAAATTCACAAGTGTGGATTTCAGAGAAAAGGGATTTATAAGCTTTTGTTCACAGGTCCAAAAGGGTTTACATTTCGACTTTAAATTATACAAATAGAAGTGAGAAACTGGGAAAGTGACGAATTTTTCCCCCGGAAAGTTTTCGCATTCTCTCCATCACAAGTATTGAGTGGAATTGCAAAACTAACCAATTTCTCCAGCTTTCTCCGGACGCGAAGAGGGAGCTTGAGATTGCACGGAGGCAGAGATTTTAGAGCAACGGAGGGTAACTTTAGGAGTCCGACGCGAAAACCCTACAGGGGGTTTAAGCGAGGAAGTGAAATTGCATCCAATTAACAGTTTCGGAGAAGAAGCTGAACAAGAGACTATGGTTAGGTTCTCCATTTTATTCGTTTCCTTGTTAGAAAGAAGGAGAAGACACCTAAACCAATTCTGGTGGAGAAGGAGAAAGATATGATGAGGAGGAAGAAGAAGAAGAAGGAAATGAAGAAGAGAGACTCTTTTGGTCTAAAAGCTAGTGTATCCTTGGAGCACGAGGTTTGAGTTAGTAAGAGGCTCTGAATCCACTGCAACTTAACACACTGAAACATTTTACAGATTAACAGGTGGCCAAAGGTTAGCCGTCAAGATCAACAAATATTATCTATCGTCATCACTACTTACAAAGTCACCCCTCCACCTTTGCTTTTACTTACGTTATAGCCCCTAACTATATATAATAACATTTGGCACCTCATTTTGTATCACAAAATTATATATATGATGTATTATGGGTTAATCAGATTATTTTCTTTGGTCACATCATGTGCACTAATCTTCACTCTTCAGACAATATATTACATCAGTTTCTTTTCCATAGCCAAAAGGCCTTTCCAATTGTTTTCCGAACTAAACATGTCAATGGGGGGGCTAATGCATTGATTTAGTTAAGTATGGAGTAACTTTGAGTCAGGTCAATCAAGTTACTTCAAAACCAAATAGACTTTTCCCCGAAAAGAACATTTTTTTCTAGCCGACGTCCAATCAATCATACACCGAATCATGATGATCATCGTGTTTGGTTGAAACTGATTTACTACAGGTTAAGAGGGATTTTCGTTTCTTATTCTTGTAATGTCAATTTATTTCAACATTGGATAATAGATTAAATAAGCTTCTCTTTCATTTGTTTAAGTTTTGGTGATTTTGACTCATGTGAAGCATTTTTAGTAGACATGCGGGGATATATAACTTCATATCTTCGTGAGTAGCTGATGTTCAGAAAGTCAAAAATGGTTTAATCAGTAATTAAGCAATCCTGAATGCATTGATGCGAAACAAAAAAAAAAATAAGGGTATCAAACAAGACAATCATGATCAAGCATCCAAAACAAACAAAAGATAATGTAGAAAAGATTACAAAGCTGTTCTCAGACAATGGGCCAAAAGCTTTCCACATATGAGAGATTGAGAACAAGTCAAGGTTCTTCAAGATTTAAACTAAGAAAATGTCGACAAAGAGCTCCACACTGCTCTCTTCCTTGATCTAAAAGACGAAGGGAAACTGATCCCATTCAAGCATTCTAAATCAAAGTGTCATCAAGCAATACAGAGCTCAAAATAGACCATTTCTTTGGGCTAAATCATAAAGTACCAAATCAAGTTCACAAACGCATCGTTTCAGTGTGGTTAAAGCAAGTAAATCATCACAGAGCAGCTAAAAACTAAACCAAAAACGTAAATCATAGAAACTACACTTCAAAACAACAAAAACAGAGTTTTGATTATGAGAAAGCTGCTTCTCAGACTATGGGCCAAAGTTTTTCCACATGAGTGAGCTTGAAAATGTGTTGTGACCTGATTCAAACCAGAAAAAAATCGATAAGAGCTCGACGGTAGTCTCTACCTTAATCTAAACGACGAAGGAGAAAGACCATCTAGCAACTTAGATCAAAGTGTCATCAACAAAACGCCGAGATCTTATCCAATCATTCCTTAGTTTGAATCAACAAGTGCCACATCAGATTCTCGAGCTCATTTTTTCAGTGTGGTTAAAGCAAAAGAATCATCATAGAGCAGCCAAAAGAAAATTCAATGTCACAATAAAACGAAATCGTAGAAATCTAAGTTCTAATTTGAAGAAAAAAGGTTGAGACTTTATCATCGAAATCGGAAAAAAAAACACAAAAAACAGATGAAGAAAAAAAAAAAAGAAAACTTTATCAGACAACTTCGAATTTGTCGAATCTCGAGAAAATGATAAAATCCACGGGAAAGCTATTCCCAGAATTGTACATGTCCAGAGATTCAAAACCATCAGTGAAGATGTTTGATTTCGCATCAGAAGGAACGACTCTTTAAAGCTACACGAGAGATAAGCTTAAAAGACTCTTAACGCAAATCTGTTCCCTTAAATGCTAATTTCTTAACCTAAAATTTCTAGGCAAAAATCTCGGATTTTAATGGAAAATGCAAAACAGAATAACGCATATTCAGGTAACAGACTGGATTTTCGTGATGATCAATCTGCGGCGAAATGAAAGACCAAGTTTTTATATATTTATATAGCTTAGGGTTTACTTCCCTTTTAATGGGCCTTTAGGTTTCATTTTATGGGCTTATTGACCCAAATTAACTTTCAAGTCGAAACCAAAAGTATACTGTATACCTCTCTGTCTCTCTCTTCTTCTCCCTCTGTTGGTTCTGTTTCTCTCGATAATTAATAAAAAAAAAAAAAAAAAAAATTGAGTTATCACTACCTGTCAAATCAGTAAGAGCGTCTCTCTTCAGTGTTGTTTCATCGAATCGCAGAGGTAAGCAGTAAGCTTTCATACAAGTTTTTTCAATTTGGCTAAAAACACACATGGTTTTTAATTATTCAGACAAGTGAGTGACCAAAAACTCCTCTTTGTTCGTTTTCCAGGGATTCGACAATCTGAGATTCTCCTACTTATCTTAATGTCCGAAGGAAATTCCTTTCTTCACTCTCCTTACGTTCTCAGAAAAAAACCCTTCTCTCTTATTTATCTTTCGCCTCCATCTCCGTATCTCCAAGCTATTTTTCTCAAAACTCGAATTCGCTTTTGTAATTCTCTACCCAATTAGCAAAAAAAAAACATTTGTGTAAAAATCTTCACTTTCCTCTTTATCTATGTATTTTTTCTGTGCATCATTCTGATCCGAATGTATAAGATGTGTCATGAACCAATCAACATCTCTCCGGCAGAGTCCGGAGTTACATTCCATGAATTAAACCACCTCCCCTTGACGAGACGGCGGATTTTGTTGCAATCGAGTGAAAGTGTCTCTCAACGTATCCCTGCTTCTGTCCCTGCGTGAGTGCTGTCTATGGCTTACCTTTTCTTTTCTTTTTTCCAATTTTCACTTTTTAGATTTCTGATTTCACATAAGTTTTCTTTTGTTTCTTCTGTTTTGTAGATCGAATGTTGATAGTGTCGTGAAAAGTGAAGAAGATTGCTTCAGTGAGACGGTAAAAGAACTCTTTTGTTACAGTCAATTTCACCGTTGTTGCTATTAAGTTTAGAGAACTGATTATGTAGATTTCAGTGTGTAGTTTCAAATTGTGGTACTTCGGAATCTACAAGAATTAGTTGCAGTCAAGGTGCAGATGATTCTGAAAACCTAAGACCACAGAACAACACTCTAGTATGTTGTAGTAATGACGAAGAGAGTTTCAACAGAGTGGAACAAACCGAAGAAACCACAACTAGTGATGCTCTGGAACATCTCACACTGAAAGAGCGTCGCAAAATGCTTCTGGCAAGGTGCTTAATATTAAAATTTATGATGTTACACGCACGACGAATAGTTAGTGTCTAATGGTTTTTATCTACCGATACTTGTTGCAGGATGGCTTTAAGGTCTCCAGAATCCAACTTAGAGGTAACAAAGTGACACGTTCCTCTGCATTTTTGTAACTTTTCTGTTTGGGATCTATTAGAGCTAACTAGTTATTTGCGTTGGAAATGCAGGATAATTCTAAAGATTGCAATGAAAGTGATCTTTATGAAATAAAAGCCGAGATTTCATGCAAAGATGCGATAGCTTCGTCTTCTGGGATCCGATTCAACGGCTTTCTAAAGAAAATTGATTCTTATCTCTTCAAGAAAGTTAGTATAGGCTCAGACTCTGAAAGTAAGCTTAGTGGAATTCAAGAGAGTGATATTCCAATTGCTCACGAAAGGTCTTTTGAGTTATCCAGTATAGATTATGAACACTCTCCATTAAATGGCAATGGTTATGCAGCTGCAGCAGAAAAGCCGAGAAATAGTGTGAAAAGAGTCAAAAGGAATCATCTTCCTTTGGATGTGAGTGAAATAAAGGTTGAGTCTTTAGATGATTGCGTCGTGGAGAACAATGATGAACGAAATCCTGTTGCCTCAGAGCAAGTACATGTCAAGGGAGAGGTGGAAGAAGCTCATGATGAAGATGAGCTAGATTGCGCAAAACTGAGCTATCGCTTGAATCATTGTACATCTGCTCCGAATCTTCCTAGGTTTGTGAAAAACGAAGCAGAGACCGCTAGTGAATTGGATGAAGAAGATGAGATAGACCACATGAAACTGATTGATCGGTTAAAGCTTCGATCTTTTCGTGGTTCTTCAGGTCATCATGAAGATCCTAACTCTCCGTCTTCAGGGTTTAGCTTCTGTGCATCTGATGAATACGTTAAACCTTTAAAGATATTGCGTCCTTGGAAGCGAAAGAAAACCGCCACGTGAGTCTCTCTCTTGTATATATCCTTTTGTCTCTTTTCTCTGTTCTCTTTTGTGATCTTATGGTATGAAAATAAACATTACAGGGACTCAATTGAGACAGCTCTGGAGGAAGATGCTCCTGGTCTTTTGCAGGTAAACTATCATAGCTTTTTTCTCAAGATTTGAACTTAACAGAACTTCTGCAAATCAAAGATTTCTTAAAGCTGTTGTGTTTGAATCTGGTGTTTGCAGATGCTGATTCAACAAGGAGTATCAGTTGATGAACTTAGGCTTTATGGAGAGAATGCAAGTGGGTGTGATTCCTCAGATGATTCACTTCTCGAAGAGAGCTTCTCGGAGCTCGAAGATGTGATTTCGCAGGTGAATACAAAGATAGTTTTTGTTTCCGCTGTGCTGTCAAAAGATTTAACTCTTTTTGAAAAATTTATCAGCTTTTCTACAAACGAGAGACGGGTGTGAAACTTCTTAACTTAAGGTTTTCAAAAGCTTCAAGAACAAGCTATTGCTTGACGTGCTTATTCTCCCTCATCGAACAGGTAAAAATCCGCATCCCGGATCTTCTCAAGCTTTATATACTTCTTTTTCCTGATTAACTTGTTCCCTTTTTGTTTTCAAGGCAAGGTATTTGCGGTTCCGCAAATGGCCTGTTGAGTGGGGCTGGTGCCGTGACCTCCAATCTTTCATATTCGTTTTCGAAAGACATAACCGGTAAATTAAACTCTCTCTCTTTCTCTCATTTGGTCACATTGCGGCTAAACGAAAAGTTTGCTGTTCACAGGATAGTAATGGAACGTCCTGAATATGGCTACGCAACATACTTCTTCGAGCTCAGCAGCACTGCGTCTATCGGATGGCAGATCAGACGGTTAGTCTTGGCCATGAAACTCGCGAGCTGTGGCCGATATCAGCTGATTGAAAACAAGCCCTTACTGGTAAAACTCTGCTTCCTCTCTCACCGGTTACTATGGTTCATTATTCTGTAACTCTCTGTGTAACTCTGTTTTGGGATAATCAAAATAAAAGGTAGGAGAAGATATGACGGAAGGTGAAGCGGAAGTGCTGATGAAGTACGGTTGGGTTACGAACACTGGACTAGGGACGATGCTGAACTACCGTGATAGAGTCTTCCACGATAGGAAGACTCATAAAGAGACATCGGAATGGAGATCTAAGATTTCTAAGCTTCTTGTTGATGGCTATAACAGTGGAACCATTGTCTCTACTTTCATTGCTCATCATGATAATGTTGATGACGTTGATGTTGATGACGGAGGACTTGACATCGGAGATGTTAAGCTTGAGCCTTATTGAAACTCTGAGTCTAATTTCCAGCTCATTGTAAAGGTATTTACAGTAAGTGGACTTCAGTGTATAAGGATGTTGGTAGTGTAGGCGCTGGACGAATCTACTGATGCGTGTGAGATAGTAAATGTCTCACAACAAGAGAGATTTTTGTGTAGCCCAAAAAATAGATGAAGAAGACTCCATTCCATTTACATTTTACACATTTCTTATTCTAATGATTCTTTTTTTTTCATCCATGTTAAAAGAATTCGAGTGAAATTCATATTTTAATATTTTCTATATAATTTATTTAATAGTTTAGCACATAAAAAAACAATGCACCCCCAAAAATGATATTTTGTATATTTGTCATAGATTTAATTCTCATTATGTATAAACAGTTAATTACTATAAACACACAAAAATAAACTTAACTACTACAAAGTTTATGTATCAATTGGAAGATTAAATATATATATATATATAACTATATTTGATAACTTTGCAAAAGGGGTTGTACTTTGGTTTTTTAGGTGTGAAGTGTCACAATAAGTAGGAGAACGAAACTATACTCATTCACCAACTCCAAGTGTATTATAATCATTGTTGTCGTTACCAAATTTTCCTTTTCTATAATTTTTTTTTTTTAATAAAAAAAAAAAAAAGTTATCCACCAACCTAACAATTTATTATTTTTAATTTCTCTGAACTTATATGATTCCTTATCTTCTTTCTTTCTCTTCTCTTTAATCCATCATTCACAGTTCCACTATCACTCCTTTTGCTCTTCTTTGTGACAAGTCATCTCCAAGTAATGATCATACTTGTTATGAGAAAGGTTCATATACATGCACTCTTTTTCCCACTTTCTTTGTATTTTATAATTCTTAATTTCTTATGAAAAGATACCGTAAAGTTGAAAAAAAAAAAACATATATATCATCATCACTTTATGGTATAAAAGGCATTCATATTTTCTATATTCAATCAAAACAAAATTGGGGTATTCGCAACTTTTACATGGAGGTTATTGACCATATATATGACTTGTAAACTTCATCATCAGTATGTACATGTTTTTCCCTACTGCAGACTGATTACAACTTTAATCAAGTAAAATAATATCACTAGAATACATACAACAACTTAGTTCGACAAGAAAATCATATTGATAAACTATATGATAATCAACAGCTTGAAAATTTTATTTTTATTTTCGACAAAATGGTTGGTGAAAAAGAAGTAGAGAAAAGTAGTTTCCACTTGTCTATCAATCCCAATCACTTGTGGTCCAATTTCTAAGACTTCATAAACATACAAATACATAATACACAAATAAGACCGGTCCTAAGGGCACAGGCGCACAGCCTTATGATGCCACCGCAGCCCCAAATTTATGAGGTCCTATACAAACAAGGATGAGTCCACTAATAATATATAGAAACTGCATTCTAATTAAAATATTAATTTAAAACAGTATGTTTTAGAAATATTGTTTACATGTGTAAGTAACATACACTAATTCAAACCCAAAATATATATTTTTATTTGCTTTAGCTATCTGCATATGCCAGCATCGAGACATACGTGTGTTGACGGGAAAAAAGACGTACTCTCATGTGTCATTAGCACTGTATATATATGTAAGTATGCATAACTGTAGTGCGGGTTGATACATGCGTGGGCCGGTGTGTAGTTTTCGTACTTTTTGAAAACGTGTTTAACTAATGGGACCAGAGGATATGATTACTTATAAAAATGTGTGAATAGCTTATGTATTTTCTGGCCAAATCCGAGTTCGACTTTATCAGATCAGTTTTATTGATTTTGGATCATTATATGCAACAAAATTGATTGTACGTGAAATTATGTTTCGCTCTCTAATTTTCTTAAATATATTAATATATTATGATGAAAAATAAATAAACATATGAATAAGTAGGTTCTCGTTTATGAAACACTTAGAAGTTAAAACTATATTTTAAATTTCACTAGCATTTTTATATGGATCACAGCTGATTTTCCGAAAAGATGTTTGTATTTGCCCATCTCTTTTATCTTTTACATTGTTTATATTACACTTTACTTAACTTTGACACTGATACATTAACATTACTAATGCTAACCGCTAGGTATGGAGTTCGTTTAAATTTGTTGAATTGAAATATATATAAAAGGATTGTATATGAAGTGAGTGTAGAGGTCGATGGTCCACCGCAAATGCTTTGAACTTTGAACATGAGATTGAGAAATATTTGGTAGGTGGATTTTATTAATAAATTCTAAGAGATCCAATCATGATTGTGATGTTGTTTTGTTAAAGGCTGCCATATATATCAATGGATTTCATCACCATGACGCCATCATTGTATCATCATTTATAGTATTTTCCACTTTTATTCGATTAATAATATTACGTAACTTGTAGCAATTCCAAACATTTTCTCTTTGTATAAGTGGAACAGTAGTATATAAGTAGCCGGCTACTCATAAATCGTAGAAGATTAAGGTTTAATTAAGAACGTCCATAGGACCATACATATATAGGTATTATCGTGACTTAGTGGAGCTAGTTATAATACATTTGATTTAGTGGTTTTAGATTTTAGGCATCATTATTTTTAAACTAAGGAAACATAATTAATTTCTTTTACAATTGAGGTTGTTTATCGGCTGATTGTGGCTAAAGTTGGACAGCGTGTTAATTAGGCCCCGGAAAAAAAAAAAAAAACAATTTGTTTAAGAGACATTTATTGGATATCCAAAAACCAAGGAAAAACAGATAAAAGGATGTTCAGAATTGCAACCCAATAATTATTACATGTATTTGCACTAATTATCCACTAAATTGCAACACCAAAGCCAAAGCCAAATCCCCCCCACTTCAAAAAACAGAGTCTGATTAAAATAAAAAAAGCATCACGTGAAAACCTAAAAGTTAGAGGAGATCAAATGTCCATGAATCTTGATCTAAAACCATTCTTGAACATCCGTTACCATTTCCAACAAAACCATCATTATGATCATTCATAAACAAATCCAAGCTACTCAAATCGTTGATGTCCCATAAGTTCGTCGTATCGACATTGTTGTTGTCTTTGAAATTCAAGGTATCCCCCGATGAATCATCGGATGAGAGCCACTTGAGGTCAAGTATCTCCATTTCATCCATAAACTTTGAGAACTCATCACTCGGTAATACTGATGATAGACACGACGAAGTAGAAGAGGAAGAAGGCGAAGTAGTGGAGTTACTAAGGTTAATCTTGGCGTTATCATCATTACTATGATGATGAGAAGAGGAGATGTCCATAAAGATCTCATGTGGATTGAGCAATGGGACTTCATCAATGCAAAACCCATCACTAAAATTTGATGAGGACTTCTTCTCCAAATCTTGACCTAATTCATGTGGTTCTTGTTTGTCTTTGGTTTGTTGATCTTCTTGATCTTGTTTCGTGTTCTTGTCATCACGAGGCACTAAGCTTTTCTTGGTCTCTTGAGCCTGTTGGGAAACTTCTTGCTCAGAGAGAGGCTTATGGGTCAAAGGATCAATACCCATCTTCCTTAATTTTTTCTTTATGTGTGTGTTCCAATGGTTCTTAATTTCATTATCAGTTCTTCCCGGTAGATGAGAGGCTATCTTTGACCATCTGCACAAAAATAAAAAAGAAGATTCAAATATATATGTGTGAGAACTTAAGCAATGATTTTTACTGCTCACTCATTTTCACCAGACCCGCAAAATTAAACTATTTGGGTTAAAAAAAAAAACGACTAAATATATATATATGTGAATTCGTGCAAAAGGAGAAATAAAGGTGTGAGTGTTTTTTAATTTCTTGATGAATGGGCATAATCTTTAATTCTTTATATATTGTTATTATGAATTAGTTACAATGTCAGTATGCAGGGAAAGTAAATTGATGTTTCTAAGTTTGAAAACAATATATGCTTTTTATTATTTTTAAGAGAAAGAAGGTAAACCTATTGCCAAGTTGGGCATGAAGATCAATGACCATTTGTTCTTCATATTCCGATAAAAGACCTCTTTTTAAATCAGGTCGTAAATAATTTATCCATCTTAATCTGCAGCTTTTGCCACACCTCAGTAGTCCTGCATTTAATTAATTAACCAAGGTAATTAAGTTACCGAACAGTTTGTACCAGTGAAAAAACAAAATTGATCAAGAACAAATAATAACGTGTGAGGACCACGAGTATCAAACACTATGATTAATAATCTAATCATATGTTCTAAGTTTTCTGAAGTCCGACCGAAAGATAGATATTAATATTCCATTACGAAAAGCAAGATACACACACACACACACACAAAAAAACAGTAAGATTCTCCTGCATTGGAAATATGTCTTGAAAATAATTGCTAAAGGTATATTGTTTGATTATTGGTGCAAAACTATACTAGTATATACCTAAAGAACTCATGAGAATTAATTAACAAGAACAGGTAGAGAAAACAGATATCAGTAAAATCCGAAAGGTCAATAAAAACCAGGGACGTTTCAAGAAGTGAACTTTAAAATAAATAAAAAACGAAAATATATTAAAAAAGCATCGTTTTCGTCGGTAAGAGAAAGGATAACAAGTGTTTAGAAAAAGTGAACTTTCTGACCATGAGTTATCCGAAACGGTGACGGAAAGAAAGAGAAAAAAAGAGAGAAAACAAACCAGAAAGCTTGGGAAGAGCTCTCCAACAGCAGTGGCCATTGGTGAGGATGAAGTTGATGAGCTTCTTGTCTTCTTCAACAGTCCATGGCCCTTTCTTCAACCCTACTTTGTCACAACACGGTTGCCTCCCCATCTCTCTCCTCTCTCTCACACACACTATATATATACTTTATGTAGAGATATGTGCGCAAATAGGTACCTAATATAGTTAGAATGTTGTATTTTCATGACTTGAGAAGCTACACAACAACCTATATATAGAGAGTAAGAGATTTCAAAACCATATTTGTGGTTTGTGGACCTACATTTCTTCTCGTATCTTCTTTTATTTCTAGTTTTTTTTTCCAGCCTTATAATGTTTTTAAATGCATATTGTCGTAAGAGCTTATCGATATTTAAATCACATATCGGTTTACGAATCATCGAATTTGTACCTAGATAATATACGGTTGTAACCTAATAAAAACCACCAAACTGAAAATTACATAAGTAGTATTCAAGGTGATGAAACTGTGGATGCATGATGTATAAACTCATTTAGTCCAATTCATGTTCATAATTCAGAGAGAAAAATACGTAATGTGGTGGGTATAAGGAAAATAGAAGTTGATTGCTTGATGGGTAAAAGACACGTGTAAGCGAGTGTGATCACGCGCAAAGTTCTGTATCATCAGACAAAAACACCTCACCATCCATTTTTGTCTTCTTTGCTTATGTCTCATAATTGAAAATCAAAGTTTAGTTTTTTCTCAATTAATCAACCAGTTTAACATAATATGATTGGCGGGTTTTTATTGGCACTACTAAGTGAGTGCTATGGGTTTTGGCTTTTGCAACAGAAACCTACAGTACCATGACGTCATGTCGTCATCATAGACTCGTATAACCCCATCTTCGTCATGATTTCGATTGGTAAAGTTTAGAATCACAGAATTATGAAAGTTGTAGAAAGAATGTGAAATGGAAGAATCCAAACCAGAACCTAAACTAATCTTCGATATCTATAATTCGGTGATTTGGATGTTTAGGAAGATTGAAGATTCGGGATTTTGGAGGAACTTCCTGCGAAATATTGTTCAATCTTGTTTCTTCCTTTAGGCTTTTCATAATTCTTAGGCTGCTTTTGTAATGGGCTAGACCCATAAAACATTGCCTGGATGGGCTGTTCTGTTTTATTCCTGGGACATCATTTATGGACAAACAAAATTAACACAAAACAATAGATTATACAATATACTTATATATCTTAGTAACAAAAAAGAAGGCCAATTTACTCGGATGTCCTCAAAAGAAAAATAATTGATTTGATGTTCGAACCAGAAATTGGCCCATGATAATGTTTTTTTCTTACAAGGCCCATGATAATAAATTAAGTTGCAACCAGCGTGAAACCTCTTGCATCAGATTTCAAGAAGTTGAGTTTTGCATAATGGATCCGTATATACAAGTATAAAAGTCCAAACTCATGGTTAGACAAAAAAAATGATATAGAAAGAGAACAAAAAAATCTCACAACCACAAAATCCCAAGAAAATTAGTAACCGGACAAATTGTTTCAGCGGATATTATGTAAATGAATGATGTAACATGGAACAAGTTAATGTAACCATCTTTCTCAAAAAAAAAGAAAAAACAACAGTTAATGTAAACACACATTTTGTAGAGATCGCTGAAAATGTACATCAACTGTTCCATGTTACACCATTTCTCGAATTTATTACTGTATGCTACCTTTTGGAGCATTGCTTTACTTTTACCCTTTTTGTCAACAAATGTTTTTTTTTCCTTTTTATTGCTGTTATTTTTTATATTGTTGGCATAGATCACGGCATTGGAGAGAAACCGCGTCCAGTCCTGTCCCGATGAGGTGGCCATGTTGTGTACTCCTGTCGGTATTAAACAAACTTACAAATACTTTAGTTCTTCATCAATTAATTTAGAAATCTCACGCGAAAAATATTTTTACAAACATAACGACTCTGTATGATTGTTTTTATCCATATATATGCATCTTATTCATATGTTGACGCAATAACTAAGTTTTGCTAAATTTCTATTTGATTGATGTGTTTATCATTGTTTTCGTGAATGAACATTAGATGGCAACTCAATTAATTCATTTTACATCTCAATAGCTAAGGTATTATTAGTATGCATAATATTTAAAAACATATTGTATTATTAGGATTTTTTGCCATATACGATAAAGAAAAAATTATTATCTCTTTGGCAATCATGTTCAAACAAACTTTGTACTATAAAAATGCAAGGGATAGAGATGATCGATTGACGATTTTTTTGAGCTGGCAAAAGTTATAATTTATGATTTTATTTTCAAATGAACAACAAGTTGTAAAGGCTTAACTATTTTTATATGGATTTGACAGGGTAGCCAAAGATAAGATATGTGGCATATTCTTGGGCAAAGGTATTGTCACAATAAAATAAAATAAATGTGCATGTGAACCCACATGGATATGAGTTAGATAAAGAGTAAAAATGCTGTGTCCATGGCTAGGTGTAAAATGATTTATGCCACCTGATCAGCAAGTAACCCACATGGATTATGGATATGAGTTAGAACAAGCGTATAAATGCTGTGTCCATGGCTAGGTGTAAAAATTAAAAGCTAGACTCTTCAGTAAATGCTACAACTACGAGACAATTAATTAGATTTATAAATTATTTTGTTTGGATGTGATTAATTCAGTTGAAAAAAAATAATGATTTGACTCATTTTGTCTGTCATCTCTAGCCTCTAGGTCAATTATAGACCTATGAATCTCATTCTCGTACAAGGGTCACTTATTCATAGCAAAAGCCAAAAACTATTATTCAACGGAATACTCACCGTCATAATGCTTTGCTAGTTTAATCACTAAATCCAGAAGTCTAACGAAATAACTTTCAAAAATCAATATCCAGAGATAATATAGATAATGAAACCGGCTGGTTGAAAATTTTCTGACTTATACCTTAATCGGTTCGAATGACCCAACAAAAAAAAACTTTGTTTAGTGTGGAGTATAGCATTAGACGCAATAGCTTAAATTTGATTTTAATAGTGTGTATTCGTCCCTCGTAAGAAGTCACAGCACACATAGTTTATAGTTATAGACTTATAGCTAACAAGTAAGAGTATAATCATTATTTTTAACAAATGTAGTTACGTTTAGTTGTTGATGTATATTTGATGCTAGCTTTAATGAAATGAAATCTAACAGGATCTACCAAACATTTTAAGTGTAGATGTGGGGGCATCATCACGATTCCCATCGATTTCGCTTAAACTTCCAAACTAAACCATAATCAACATCTAACTCTTACCAAACATTTTATTTACATTTCACCAATACAAAAAGGATATTCTAGGTTATATATGTTTGTTGCACTCAGCTAATTATGTCGTACGTTGAATCCTTAAATGCTTTATGAACCTGTATGTCTTGATCAACACTACTAGTTTTCAAAATAGATATATAGCCGTTCTTCTGTTTTTTTATTCTTAAAGAATGCCATCTGATTTTAATTTTTTAAGTAAAAGGAAATATGAAAGATACTTTCGTTTCAATGGCCTCACCAAAACATAAGAATTTGAATGTCAAAGGTGGGGGCTAATTTGGCAGATTCAACTAAGAAACTTGAATAGACTCGACACCTAAAGTGATATTTATTTCATGGAATTTGTAATATCTACAGTCTTATTCAGCTATAAAAATAAAACTTGAAATTGAACAAACACAGGATACATCTGTCGTTGACTTTCTTATGATTGGTCGGACTTGGGAGAAAGAACCAAACAATATATAAAAATAACATATTGTCTCACTTTTATTAGATTTTTTTCTCAATTTTTGTAATTTACAGTAAGTGAGATCCAGATTTTTTTTTTTTTTTTTTTTTTTTAGCCGTTTTATTGCATAGTTGGTTAGAAAGAAAGAGTCAATAGGTTTTAAGGGGCGGCCAATAGAAAGGGAGACATACTTTTTGTTCCACACTCAAACAATGATATATTTCAACAATTTATAAAATTCTTCAAACTATATAAAAAAAAATTAAGAAACACAAACAAAAGAAAAATTCTTCAACGTATATCTCAGCTGCCTTCAAGAATCACCGAACAAACTATTCTAAAAAATTCAAATTTATAACCAAACAATTTTTGATATAGATCAATTTAGACCCCACCTCAGAAGAAAAAGAAAAAAAAAATCAATCAATCAGACAAAGGAGCTGGCGAACCAGCTGAAGGAGAAACCTCCTCGATGAGCCTCGTGACTTCAGGCATCGTAGGACGACTATCTGGATACTGAGCCGTACAACTTATACCGATCTTCAAAAGCCTGATCATGTTCTCATTACCATCCGATTGATATCTTGTGAGCTCTGGATCAAACACATCTGATGGTGATTGTTGTTCAGTTACCGACGAAACCCATCTCGGTAAATCTACTCCTTCTTCATGTAGCTGCTGATGCGTTGGGGATTTCCCTACAAAAACAAAATCCAATTTTTAAATCACATTATGAATACACATCAGCCGTTTCCAAGATCTTTCTTTCTCTTTTTTTTGTGTGTGTTTGTACCTGTGAGTAATTCAAGCAAGAGAACACCAAAGCTATAAACATCAGCCTTTTGAGAGATTTTGCGAGCATCAGTTACTTCAGGAGCACGGTAACCATCAATGCGGTTAGGTGTAGACGTAGGGCTGATCATAGGAGCAAGACAGTAGTCAGAGACCTTAGCCTCATAAGACTCAGACAACAGAATGTTCGAAGATTTAATGTTGCCATGAGATGTTGTCGCGTCACGCGAGTGAAGGTAACTAATCGCTCTCGCAGCTCCTAAAGCTATACCAGCTCTTGTTTCCCAATTCAATGGACTTCTTCCACTTCCTTTGTTCCCTGCAAATCCCAAACAAAAAACGGATTTTTAACTAATCTGCGATCACTAAAGAATCGAAATTTGAAACATTAAAAAAAACGAGTCTTTTATTTACCGTGTAAAAGCGCAGACAAGCTTCCTCTAGACATGTACTCGAAAACAACGAGCTTTTCGTCACGGCTGAAGTAATAAGCAATCAATGTGACGAGATTGACATGGCTGATTGATCCAAGAACCTGCAGTTTCTCTCTGAATTCTTTCTCAGGCACCACCACATCTCTCAATCGTTTCACAGCCACCACTAGTCCGTGTTCGAAGCTCGCCTTGTACGACGATCCGAACGTTCCTTTACCGAGAACTTCCGCTGAAGCCTTCAACAATCCGTCGAGATCGAAATCGCCGAATGATTTCACGAAAAAGGTCAGATCTTTACTCACTGCAGGGTTCTTCGATCCACCGTTTTCAGATGGCGGTGGCGCACCGTTAGCCACCGGATGTGGGGCCTCCGATTCCTTGGCTACGGCGGCTGATGAGGTGGGAATTGGTCCTGCTTCGATGTTTCTCGATTGGACATTTTGGTCTTTCTTCTTCTTTCTGCAGCAGAGGCAGAAAAAGAGCAGTAAGAGCAAGAGAAGCCCGAAGAAACAGGCGATCACTATTCCGGCAATGGCTCCGGCGGATAACTTGTCGCTTTTGCCTTTTCCGGCTGTCTCAGTGCCGTTTCCGGTGACGGGGCAAGCGTCTAACGGCTTCCCACAGAGCGAGTTGCCTTCAAAAACGGCTTTGGGCATACCCGACAACGGATCCGGTATCGACCCGTTTAACTGATTCGATGAGACGTTGAATTGCTGTAGCGGAATCTTGATCTCCGGGATCGGACCGGTCAGCTGATTATCCTGCAGATAGAGAGTAGCTAACCGGGTCGCCGAATTGACATTATCCGGGATCCGACCCGAGAACTTGTTCTGGGCGAGGTTGATCCGAATCACGTTAGGTAAAGTGAAGAGAAACGAAGAAATCTCGCCGGAAAATGCGTTTCCCTGGAGATACAAGTATCGGAGGAGAGTTAGGTTAGCGAAATCCGGCGGGATTGGACCATTGAGGGCGTTGAATCGGAAAGATAAGGTTTCGAGCTGGGTCAAGTTTCCGATTGCGACTGGCAACGGACCGGATAAACCCACACCGGGTAACCGGAGAGCTGTAACCCGACCGGAATTGCATTGGACTCCTCCCCAAGTACAAGGTGGTGCGGTTAGATTCCAGAGCAAAGGACGGCCATGGACGCCGTCACGGAGAGCGATTAGTGCTCGTCGATCAGCTTCTAGATCTGATGTCACGGCAACGAGACAGAAGAAGAAGAAGAAGACGGAGAGACCTAAATTGGTCTTGTTCTTCATCTTCTTCTTTCCAAAGTTTAATCCTTTCGAACAGTGAATGAGTGCGTCTCTCTCTCTCTCTCTCAGATCGATTCGGAGATGGGTTTTCTGAGATTTTGTCGGAAAATCTTTGTATTTTCTGACTACGAGTAGAACAGTGTTTGGAAAGAGACAATGCCGGAAGAAAATCTTCTCAGATGAAATTCAGCTCTTTCTCTCTTTCTCTCTCTCCCTCTCTCTCCCTTTCTCTCTCTCGCCGGCTATATGAGAAGATGATGATGGAGGGAGAGAGGAGGACTATAATTGCAGACTGCAGTGAATGTAAAAAAAAAAGTTAATTGTTGTATTTTACCTAGAGAATCTTTCTATTTTAATACTCGTTGTTTAATTTAAAGCAAGAAGAGAATCAACAAAAGATTATCTTTCCTTTTTGTTATTCTCTTTTACTATTGAGTAATTTAGCAGTCTAGGTAATAAATCGTCTGGTCCCTATATTCAACTTGACCTTTTCATGTACTGTAAAATCTAGAGAGATTTATAATGTTCTAATAAATACATTAATTAAATAGAATAGTAGTTTAATGCGAAAATTGAAATATTCTCCATTTTCTTAGCTTAGTTGTTTTTTCCTCTCGATACGTTGAAGTAATGTTTTTGTTTCGGTATGTTTTAATTATGTACTGATTGGGGTCTGATGCGAAATAAGCACCCTTCGATAAAGTTGATATGACTAAATTTACTAATGTCTCGAGGAAACAATCAAGGTGACAACACAACTATAAAATTGTTTTTTATCATTTGTTATCAAAAAGCAAAAAAAAATTATATACAATTATTATGTTAAAATAAACATATGATAAAAAAAAATTACTTCCGTTAATTGGTATTTTAAAAACATAAAAAATCGTAATTTGATAACAATCTTTTAATTTGATTATACAGCTTGACATATCTCTCCTACTTTATATCAAGATAAATTAAAATAAACTATTTTATCAAAGCTCAGGAAATATATACGTGTGTATATACAGAATAAGATTTTATAAGTTTCAACTTTTACTTCTTATAAACATAAAATATACTCCTCTTTACTAGATAGAATATTGTGATCGGAATTTTAAATATTGTTAATCTTAAAATATCTCAATAAGATATTTAGTAATGATGACATAATAATAATATTAAGATACATTCTCAATTCGGCTTGACGAAAAAAAGAATTGAAATTGATGGCCCGACTTTTTTAATTCCAGCCCAAACCGTAATTGATAATTCATAAATAGCCTGATACAGAAAGTAAGCCCATCAAATTATATTGGATTACAACTCCATAAAATTTACTTTGTACCAAACTAAAGATATTGGGGTCTTACGCTGTGATTGCTAACATAGTATGGTTTATTTATGAGTTTAACCTTAAATTGTTATGATTTATTTTCAAATTTTTATATTAGATTTTGAGTTAGAATGTGGTATGATTAAATTAGAATTTTAATGTATATTTTTTGTAAAATAGTTAACTCAAATCAAATTTCTACCATATTTTTTTGCTTTTTCTTTTTCTTTTTCTTGAAGCCCATTTGGTTGCAAGGAACAATACTACTCATCTAGAGTTAGTTGACGTTACAAAAAAAATTAAATGGTTCTGCTGCTTCTGCAGCTTCTGCTTGTGTCATGGACCCTTTTCTTTTTTTCCTTTTTCATAGTATTCTTTTTTACAATGAGAATTTATAGTTGTCGTGTGCGATATGTTTTTGTGATGTTAATTAGCGTTTGCGTGCTACCAAGTACCAATTATATTATACAACAATATATCCACAAGGAATTACTTAAACTTGTACTTAAATTATCTCAAACTATTTTTATGTTTTTATTTCTTCATTCGTTTCACCATTGTTCTAATAAAGATAGAAACAACTATGACCACAAAAATCTCTCTAACTATTTAGGAAAAAACAGGACCACCAAATTGTCCATCGCCAAAAAAATTGATATTCAATCTGAAATGAGAAATTTATCATTTTTGGAAATTTATCATTTTTGGAACCAATAGGTAGCAAATACATCGTACTCCACCACTAGAGTGGTAATATATGTAATTCAAAATAAATCTCTTTCTATGATGGTAGAAAAACATTAAAATGAAGACTTCGGTTAACGATTACGTATAGTTGTGTATACTATATGATTGATTTGGGGAAATTAATAATAGCTTTTGGGTTTTAAAATATTAATAGTTGGAAGATATGAACAAAAGCTTATTTGTCATTTTGATTGATACAACAACCCCATCAGTCCAACTTATTATCACTATCAAAATAAATGCAAGTTGGGACTATGCGTGAGGATTAGGACTCCGCCACCAATGACGATAAAGAGTTAGAAAAATGTTGACAAAAATACAAAATACCCCCGATGTCACGGGAACATAATGACTCACCCCAACCAATTGCAATAATTGGTTAATAAAATTGTTTAGACCGATCTCAATTATAATTGCAATATGCGGAATATAATAGTTGCAAAACAGAGATAGGGGACGAATCGGATACCATATAATTTTAAGTAGTCTCTACATTTGGAGAATGTAAAACTATTTTTAATCGACAAGTGTAAAGCGCGCAGCAACCCGTGCAAACAAAGAGCGTAGTTGAGATTGTGACTTGTGAGGGATTCCTTGAAACAAGAATCTTTAAAAGATAACGTTTGGATCTTACGATTAGTGGAGGCTTACCACTCAAATGTTAGAGCCCCACGTACGGCTTAGGCAAAAAGTTTAGTCACGCATTTTCAATGTACACACAATTAACTTCTTATGGTGATTATTTTATCCAAAAAAAAAAATGGTGATTATTCAAGGGTGAATTAGCAAAGTAGGCAGTTTTCAAGTTTCATATTAGCAAAAGAGGCAACTCTAAGTTTTTATTTGTGAAAGAGGCAACTTGACAGTGGGACCCACGACAAAGAGGCTTCCTATTGGTCAAAACTAAACCCTATTCACGGAAAAAGCAACCCAAACCTGGTGGGACCCACCAAAACTTGCCTCTTTTCCCAATTACAAACTTGCATTTGCCTCTTTTCCCAATTAGCAACTTAAAAACTGCCTACTTCACAAATTTTTCCATTATTCAAACTAAGGGTCCAAAGTTAAACTTAAATCATACTTCTTAATCTTATATATAATAGGAGAGTTTTCTCTCCACCTAGCCTATCCACATTATCAAATTTAACATTAATATTTATTTAACACATCAATTTATATTAATTGTTACTTTTTAATATATAATTTGATATTTAAACTAATACAAAAAAATAAACTAAATAAATACCAAAACTAATAAGTGGTTTTTAAAAAAAAAATACTATTAATTAGATTCAAATTAACATTTTTTGGAAGGGTAATATAATATAGTTAAATTTTTAATTAAAAATTTATTGAGATGTATCCTATATAAAATGTTAAATGTAGTTCCATTGATGTGTTATGGAAAAAAACAATAAATATTTTTATGTTATCATCATTTCAGAGTTCAAAAATATATAATTTTGTTGTAAATATATTTCAAAAGTTGAGAATATATAAAAAGATAAAAGTAAATAAATCACATTGTGGATAAATAATGGTAAACAATATAGAAAAATAAATAAAAATTAACTGATTGTATATAAGCGAAAATAAGTGAAAATAGTGTTACAAAAGTTTAAAAAGAATAAAAATAACTAAGTTTTCATGAATTTTTTTTACAAAGTTGTTATAAGAAAAATATGAAATTCAGTTATATCTACATTTTGTTACCCTGCTTATATGTATAGTAGTTCAAAATCGAGCTCTTAGAGGTAAATATTAAATTTACTTCATAAACATTTTTATGACTAAAAATATTGAAGTAAAAAAACTTAGAGCAAATACAATTTAGAGCAAACATTTATTGTTTCATTTTCTAGTAAACATTAATAAACTAGATGAAAACAAAAAAATTGAAGAGAAAATCTCGTAAACAAAATAAACAGATAGTCAAATAAAACCCGATTTACCTTTTAAACTTTAACACAAAAAAAACTCATTCGGTAAGATTTTTGTTTTTTTGGATTTTCTTAAAAACGAACTCTACCATAAAGATTCTTTAAAAGAATATATTCCCAATAACCCAGTTAAGAAAATGAATCTAAATTACCAACTTCCCATATAAACCCCTTTGGTCAAAAGATTCTTTTTTTCTTGCTCGTTGTTTTTCCTATTTATAATGATTGCCTTTTGGCAACAAATGATAATATCTGGCTGTATAATTTTTCCAAAGTTTTGTTGATAAACATGTAATTGTATTACACGAGAACCATGGTTAGGTGAGAAACTTCATATGGTAACTTTGCAAAGACATCAGGTCAATAATACTTAAAAAAAGATACTGCTAAGTAGAATCTTATAACGCCAGAATCAACCAGAATCTCCTGATACTTCTCATTACCAATAATAGCCCGATATTTCCGGATTCTCCATTTTTTTACCAATCATTTTCCATAATAAAGTCAAGCACACACCTACCCCAACCTCTCTCTCCCTTATATAAACAAAATTTGCAGGAATCTCTTTAGTGTTACAGAAAAAGTTGATTATTTTTCAGATTCGTAAGAAAATGTCGGCACTTGCAGATTTAATCAATCTCGATCTCTCCGATTCCACTAATCAGATCATCGCCGAGTACATATGGTCGGTACAAACTCTTCACCGATCTCTGTCAAATAATAATAGTAGATCAAGTGTTTTATTAGTTTATATTTGCTTCGGTGTGTTGAGTTGCCGTCTTGTGTCTAAAACTTATCTTTCGTGAGGGTTTTCTTAAATGTTTTCTTATATCGATATACAAATAGTTGAAAGATTTTGGATTGATTGGAAATTTTGATTCAATGTTTTGTGGTTTTATGAATAGGATTGGTGGATCGGGCTTGGATATGAGGAGCAAAGCAAGGGTAAATATTAAAATTCGATTTTTCTGTAGAGCATAATACGACGAGTAAATGTTAACGTAATATTAAGAATTTTTTTAAATGATTTGTTTTGTTTTGTTATTGCAGACTTTGGCGGGACCAGTGAAGGATCCGTCGGAGCTACCGAAATGGAACTACGACGGTTCAAGCACTGGCCAAGCTCCCGGCGATGACAGTGAAGTCATCCTCTAGTATGTTTCAACATATATTTAAATAAATTTGAAAATCGTGGATTATCAACTTTGTGGTGGTTTTGTGCGTGTGTGTTTTCTTAGCCCTCAAGCTATCTTCAAGGACCCCTTCAGAAGAGGCAACAACATCCTTGTAATAACTCAACTAGACATTATTATTTTTATAAAAAAAAAAAAATCATCAAAAATATGTACATTAATTTATATTGTTTTGGGATTGATTTGGAAATTAGGTGATGTGTGACGCATATACACCGGCCGGCGAACCTATTCCAACGAACAAAAGGCATGCGGCGGCCAAGATCTTTAGCGATCCCAGCGTGGTTGCCGAAGAAACATGGTAAACATTTTCATCAAAATGAGTTGTTTTGTAAATGATCTTCAAAACTGTAATCTTACATTGATTTTTGGTTGTGTTCTCCATAATTTATCAATCCAATTATTTCCCCCTAAATAAATTAAGTATTCATTGAATAAAAAAATGAAAATCAGGTACGGAATTGAGCAAGAGTATACTTTGCTTCAAAAGGATATCAAGTGGCCCGTAGGTTGGCCGGTCGGCGGCTTCCCAGGTCCTCAGGTAAAGATTTTTCCAGCCAACCTTTTCACATACTCTTTTGTTGTTTCAAACCAAAAAAAAAGAAAAAGATAATTTATCTCTCAATTAAACAGGGACCGTACTACTGCGGAATTGGAGCAGACAAAGCCTTTGGAAGAGACATCGTAGATTCTCACTACAAAGCCTGTCTTTACGCCGGAATCAATGTCAGCGGCACTAACGGCGAAGTCATGCCCGGCCAGGTTAACATTTGCCCCTTATCTTTGACTCTCCCGATTCAGTATCGTAAACAAGAATTCAAATCCGTGAAACTGATATTGTGTGCGAGTTTCAGTGGGAATTCCAAGTCGGTCCAACCGTTGGAATCGCTGCCGCCGATCAGGTCTGGGTCGCTCGTTACATCCTCGAGGTATCTTATATAAACACACCAAATGTCGAATGATACACATATTGTTTATCAAATACTCTGTTTGTATGACTTTGTTTCTTGTGTATGTGAAAACAGAGGATCACAGAATTGGCTGGAGTTGTTCTGTCTCTAGACCCTAAACCAATTCCGGTTTGTATTAAAATTAATTACCACACAATCTTTTATTCCGTAAGACTCACTCACTTACGTTCTCTTTTTTCCTACTTCAAGGGAGATTGGAATGGTGCAGGAGCACACACAAATTACAGGTTTTTCTTTTTGTACAAGAATGATTTTTGCTCTGTGTTTTTTGTTTTTCTGAATTGTGATTTTTTATTTGTTCTTGTTCTTCTGCAGTACGAAGTCGATGAGAGAGGACGGAGGCTACGAGGTCATAAAAAAAGCGATAGAGAAGCTTGGATTGCGTCACAAGGAACACATCGCTGCTTACGGTGAAGGCAACGAGCGTCGTCTCACCGGAAAACACGAGACTGCCGATATCAACACTTTCTTATGGGTAACCAAGAATCTTACGATCGAAACCCATAAGCTGTGGCATGAATCGAATTACCTGTTCAATTGAGAAACTACTCATCACCATTGTGCATTTTTCATTTGATCATGCACTTATACATGCATGAGCCTAAACCCGCGATCTAATAAAAAAAACCCGGTTTGTACAGGGTGTGGCGAACCGGGGGGCATCTATCAGGGTTGGGCGAGACACTGAGAAGGATGGAAAAGGATACTTTGAAGATCGTAGGCCAGCTTCGAACATGGATCCTTACACTGTGACCTCCATGATTGCCGAATCCACAATCCTCTGGAAACCATGAAAAAATAAACCTTGAGCTTCAAGGAATCTCGAATATCAGTTCATGTTCATTCTTCTATGTTTCTCTTACTCATTATGAAACACTTCTCATGTGTTCTTTGTTTTAAAAATGTTTGATTTCAAGTCTTAAAAGTTGTTTATCCGAGAATGATAGTTCTGATCCAGCTTTTACTTTATTTTGTTTTTATTACAAAAATTAAATCTCGGTTTTATTAGATGAGTAGCGACATATGAACCGATTCGGTTTGTCAGAAACCAAAACGAATTTTGCAAAGAAATACTAAAAACTTTTCCTGTAATATCCGGCCCAAAACTAGACCCAACTAGTCAATTAATATCAGTAAATCAAAGTACGTTAATCTTGTGCTATTTTGATACTTGGAAAAAATTTGATATAATCTTTTCGTATTTAGCTTCGAATTATTATTATTATTATTCATAAGAAACAAAAAAAAAACGGTTCAGCTTGGTTTCATTTTCTATAGAAAAAAAAAAATTAATAAGGAACGAATAAAGTTTCGTTTCTATTCGTCAAATTTTTTGTATTGTTTAAGCCAGTTATTATATTCAAGAACAAAAATGCCATGATTGGTTTGCTTAGAGTCAGGCTTCAAGCCCAATTCTAACTAGGCTTCAAACAAAAATGCCATGATTGGTTTTTCTTGTATTTATAATTTAACACGTATAAACCTTTTTCATAATGTATTTGATCCGACTAAAAAAATGATGTTGAAAATACAACGGTTGAAAATTCGTCTTGTGGATCCATATTAAGAAAAAATCATGATCAAGTCTCATTCGTTAGTTGTGGTTCCACAATTATTGGCTAATTGGTACACTAGACTTTGGATTAAAAATTTACCCAGACAAATTAAAACAATAAACATGCAAGCATGTTTTTAAAAAACAATTATAATACTTATTTAACCCTTAAAGCATTAAATTCTTCTTCTTATCTCAACAATGTTCGGTGTTCTAAAAAGAAGAAGAAGTAAATGCCAAAAGGGTTGAAATAAGTCAGTCAGCAAAAGTTAGTAAAAAGTTACTGTGGTATGTGTTGTGTGTATATAGGACAACGCAATGCATGCATGCATTCGATTATCATTTAGTCATTATACCTTCATCATCTTGCAGCTTTTTTAACTTTTGCTTTTTTCTTTCCTTGACTTTATATTTATTTTTATATGTCAGAAAACATAATACATTTATTTATGAATATAAGTGAGAACACAGATGGGAAAAAAAGCTTTGGGAAAAGCGCTTTACTTATTGAATATTTACTTTTTTTCTTCTCTTCACTTTTCAGCAGCTTTAGAGAAAAAACAAATTCCAACCCAATAATAAACTTTTTCACTTGTTATTAAATGCTCTCTCTCTAAGAAAAAAAGGAAAATAGAAAAAGAAAGGAGCAATCATAAAGCAATCGATTACAAAATGATTTCATCACCTCTCACATCAGGCTATCTTTTCTGCAATGGGCAGAAAAGTCCTGTGCCCTTCTGTCTCTTCACATTTATCACTCTTTTTTATTGAATTCCTCTCTCTCTCTCTCTCTCTCTCTCTCTCTCTCTCTCTCTCTCTCTCTCTCTCTCTCTCTCTCTCTCTCTCTCTCTCTCTCTCTCTCTCTCTCTCTCTCTCTCTCTCTCTCTCAACCTTAAACTTACATCAATTAATTAAGCTTTTTGAACCATTTATGCTGACTTTGCATATTGGAATTTGAGATATTCCTACACTTATGTCAATTTTTAATAGTGCCTACTTTTTAACATCTTGCGAAAAAGCTCATTTAGATTTCACACCTACTTAGACAAATCTATATCAACAATGTGATGGGTTTATAGATAGAGTTTGTTGTAAAACCACTCATACATGTGATGTGCGTATAGATTGTGTTTGTTGTTGTTATAATCGCCTTTCTTAGTCTTTCAATTGCAACACATGATCAACTTCGCGATTGAACATTAGACGATCAATATACGAGAAAATATATTTGTTCATTTTTGAAATTTATGAGAAAATATCTTTACGTACCAAGTGACTAATATTTATAAGCGCTTGAATCATTGCCGGTTCGTATTCGTCTCCAAATTCACCTCATCATTATTGTCCTTACAGAGAATAATAATAACTATGCAAAGTGGATTCATGGCATAAAAAAAAAAAGTTTCTTCACATGAAAAACCTTCAAATTAATCAAAGAATGTAGACCCTCAAAGAAGTGAGAGAAATCGGTTTGGTATTTAGGAGGAGTTCTAAGCATATTTGAGCTAGTTCTTTGTCTTTGAGCTGTCCTTATTCGAACTTTTCAAACATATCGTTTATGCTTACTTAGCAACTTTACATATAAATTAAAGCTCTAGTTGTTTTTGGTTGCCAATTCAGCTGGTTTGTATGGCGCCACTGTAGCCACTGCCTTCGTTGCGACAATAGAATATTACCTTTCTCACTATCCAAAACCTAACTGAAAAGAACTCTCAAAGAATTGGTGTTCTTGATACACATATAATTAATGTTCTGGTATGATAAAAACTATCGGCTGCATAGAAATTATTTCATATTTGTGGACTCTCTCATCACTTGATGTTATCATTCAGAAGAGAGCTTATAATTTAAGGGAGAACCAACCGAAAATGGTTTTTGAACTTATCCATCTTTAGTTTGCAGGATCAGCCTCTCAACACCATAAAATATTTAGCATATCTGTGGTTCTTCTTGGGTGAAGTTCTCCTTCTCTAGCATGCTTCAAGTTCAATCTCTTCGCCTTCCACGATGAGGTTGGAAGGGATTAGCATAGCCTCTAGACCAAATTCTTAGTGTAATTAATCCCTATTGTTGGTATTAATCACCTTGTTCACATTCAACATTTCCGTGTTGGTTTTCATCTGATAAATTGGATATACACTGGGCTACTGTAATGATTTTGTCCTTTCTCATGCAATTTCAATTGGAACCATATAAAATATGAATATAAGATAATTGGTACAATGGTTTATATTTTCAGGATTTAGACTGTGGATATAGTACCCCAGGGAAAAACCAGTCCTTACAACTCTGTAATTCTATTCTTTCAAAATTTGTGTTTTATTTTATATATGAAAATTTAAAGCTATAGTCAAAATATGTATAAATAATTATAATATTTCTTAATCTACATTTAGAGCCATCATTCGTTAGGTTTGTGGATGTCTATCCGTCGATATATGACAAGCACATGTCAAACTTGAATACACACAATCATTAAACAAAAAACCGATCAGGACATGAGGTTGAAAGAAAAACCAAAGAGACAAGAATAAATGTTAAACCCGGTATGGTTTGGAACCTAGTCGGTATGGTAAGTACAATATATGTATCATAGTTACGAGATGTTGGTGGGTGTCACAGTACATTCTTTGGTGTTGTGTGCTCTTTCACCCTCATGATATTCTAACTTTATTTATTAATCATAATAACAATATATAGATATAGAGAATTTGACGATACATATATATTCATCACATTTATATATAAAGATATGGACCCCCTCGTGAACAATGTACATCACATCTCTCTCTCTATGGCTGTTGTTGGTTAATGAGACAACTACAACACCTTCATGCCACATCTCATTCTTCCCCAATCTTCGGTCTTGTCCATTGCATTTGAACCAACCTATGGTACAATTTGCCAATTCCTTAGGCCCCATCCTTTTTTCGTTAAATTTATTCCTATAGAAGGGAAAACAATTGGCATAGAGTGGCGATAAAGACTTTACTCGAGATGAATAATATAACAGGGATTTCTGTTCTCGTTATTGACGTTAATTTTGACAAAAAGTATATTTTATTTTTTGTTTGAATTTCTTTCATAACAAAACTAGCTTTAGCAATCGGAAAGTTTAACAATATGTTATATGATACATAAGAGTGCTTTTTTAGTTATCTTTGTTATATTATTTGTTCGAATGTTAGCTTTCTTCCATTTTTTTGTTTCTTTTTGATACTTACCTTACAAAAATAATGTGTCATATTATATTGGTAGATAGATTACAAGCTAGTAATCAAACCTTTTTTTCACTTGCTTATGATAACCTTTTCGGTAAAAAATTTTCGGAAGAACAAATACCACTAAAAAAAAATTTTTAAATTCGAAGGCATTTTAATACTCATTGTTATTTCATGCAATTATCCGTGCAACTATATCATACTGTAATGTGTTAGAAAATATATATAACTTCTTAGCTAAAACCTTACAAAATCTAAAAGGGGATAATAATGTCAACCTTTTTCTTGTTCCCTTCTTTTTGAGATTGGAGTGGAATGAAATAATTTAATTCACAGCTCTAGAAATTTTGCTATTTGCATATCATAAAGCGGTGGGTCCAAAATAACCCTGAGATTATATTTCAAAATGCGTAAAGCTTAAAAGTAGTTTTTGGGTGTTTCTTTTTAGAAAATATATATGGGAAATTTTAGTATTCGCTTTATTCTCCGACTAAAATGGCCACTTAGAGGTTGAGAGGGATATTTTTGCACGGTGAAAGTGAAGGGGGAAAAAATATAAATAAAGTTGAAAAGCATATTATTATATATCATTGTTAATGAGATATAGATGAATAAATCATGTTGGGCTATTCCCATGTAAATACCAAAAACCAATTAATGCCCAAATAGAACCAGAAAGAAAAAAAAGGGAAATTTCAATAGTACACATTCTTGGATATACATTTTCAAAACTACATCTCTATAATGTTTATTTTCAAAACTATACTTTTTTCATTAAATAAAAGAATTTTAAACCCTAAACCCTAAAATCTAACTTTAAACCTTTAAATATAAACCTAAACCCTAAAATCTAAACACTAGTTAGGAATTAGTGAACCCTAGATATTAAATTTAGAAAAATGTAATTTTCAAAATTAACACTTTAGAGATGTAGTTTTGAAAATTTACACCCCAATAGATTTAATTCTAAAAATTTCTCAATAAAAAAATCAAAAGCTTGACGCATAAGACAAAACAAATTACTCACCGTGTTTTTAATCAAATCATTCTAATAATTAATTAATACATTGAAATAAAATATCTAGGAGATGAAACCAAGTTTCCTTTTTTTTTTTTTTTTTTTTTTTTTTAACACAAAAGTTGTTTGTGAGAACTTTTTTATAACTTTCTTTGGAGTATACTACAATCAGATAGTAGAGAGTCAATCATACTGAAATTTTTTTGAAAATAACAGATTGTTTAAATTGAGCACTTCTAAATTTTACGTATATTAAAAAATAAATGTTATGATCATATTTTATAAGTTTGTAGTATCAAACTTTAACGTATTTTCAATAGGTGCGGAAATAGTCAATACTAAAAAATTGAGGATCATGATTATATTTTGTTAACTAAGAATTTGATATGCTACACAAGAAAACACTTTTGCAAGACGCTCTGATGGGGTCGATTATCTCTCTTATATTCCTTAATCGGTATCTCTTTGATCTTTCCCTCTCTCACTAAGAAAAGTGAGCAAATAATATTCTTTAGTCCATAGTTTTTTTTCTCCTTCCAATGTGTAGGACAATTTTTCCATAATGGTAACAAAATGCAAGAAACATGTGGGTCCATATAAAAAGTTAAATTAATATTCAACATACATATAGACAGAGGACGACAGCTGGTGTATTAGGCAGCTACGAGTCTTTCTTTTTGCCCTACTTGAGCAATGAGCATTTTTTCACTAAACACTCATTTTTCGTGTATTATAAGCTAAACATACTCTCATTTTGAGCAGTATTTTATCTATTTGAAACTAATATGAGTATATGACAGGTTTAAAAAAAAAAAAAAAAAATTACGTTAGTTAGATTAATTGATTCGTATCGGTTTCAACTAATTTAATCGAATGAAATGTTAAGATCTAATCATAATTTATAAGTGGTACTGTAGTGATTAAGTGATGGATTCGTCAAATTGTGAAGTCGTGGGCTTGTTGTATAAAATATGCAAAAAACGGCCTTATTTCTAGAGAAAAAAACAAAAATTGTTGCGAATATTCTTTGTTAATTCGTCTTCTACAAATTTTGTCACAAAATTAAACAAATATATTTAAAAGGCAAACCTTACAAATCTTTACGATATTTTAAAGAAAGTTGTAAATGAAAAATAGGAAAAGAAGATAGTAAGATTTAGGACAAGATGCAGATTATATAGACAACGTAAGAATATATAAATAAACAAAATCATAAAGAAAAAAATAGAATGTGTGACAAAGAGATATGAACGTCAACGGATTGGTAGAATCAACGGAGACTTTCATTCTCCGATATATTCCAAAAAGGTGTAAATTATCTATTTAGACAATATGGAACCTCACGTTCTGTTGGATCCATTTAATGCGTGCAGTGATAATTGATTTAAATTAATAAATAAAATAAAATCAGTAAATAAATAAAAGCAGCATTAAGTGTTTAATTATCCTTGTCATATTGGATCTCACTCACCGACGACGTACATTAGTGTCCATGCATTATATTATCACACGTTTATAGATCCATCTAGTGAGCACTTAATCCGGATTTACTAGTTATGCTTTTCTCTTAATAGTTCCTTAATTCTTAATGTACTTTATTCTTCAAACCGTTGTGACAAGAGAACTCTCATACTTATCACTGACAATTAATCTATACAACATCGAGTGATTATGTAATCTAGCTGGGTTGGTAACGGAACAAAATATTAAGTTGATTTTTTTTAGCAATTCCACAACTTAAAACACTACCTAATTAATTGAAGTTATTCCCCCTTAATTATCTCGCTATTCCATTCCATTCCACAATATTAGTCATGATATGGTTTTTCGGTGAATAAATAATGAAAAACCATTAGAAATAACGGATGGTATCCGGTTTACGCATCACATTTTTATATTTTCAGTAATTATTATAAAATTGAATGCTAATACTGGAAATTAGTATACTTTTCGTTAAATCCCAATCTACTGACAATAGTCAAAACCATTAAATTAAAATGAAATGCACGTAGCAAAAAGCATATGGAAAAAGCTATAGACTTATAAAGACATACATGCAATATGATGGACCTACATCAATTATATCTCCAAATTTAGCAACAAATGAATGGAAGACACGTGGGCATTAATTTGGTAGAAAAATAATCGACTTCGTGCTATTAAACAAATAGATGTTTTTTCTAGAGAAAGTTAACTAAGCCATTTTCGTCAATTTTCTATATGAAAATAATAGACTTCCTGCTATTAAAAAATCCGGATGTATGTATGCAAATCTCGAAAATTAGTCTATGTTTCGGCTTAAAATAATCTTAATTATAAACAATTATAAAATTATAAAATGTCATATACAGGCCAAATAACTTTATTGTATAGCGAACTAGGCCATGAGGAAAATTGATATTGCGCAGGTTTGGAATATAGGAATGAATGAATCCAATTTTCTTTCTATCAACTACATTAGTACTTATAAATTAAATTTAGTGTAGCCTGTGGGTTTTAAAACCCAATTGCAAAATTATAAATCGACCTCGTTCAGAAAAAGAATACTAGATACGTTTGTAAATTTGGGTTGCCCGCTCTTAGCCCCCCAAACAAAACTGTTTTCTGTCGGGATCCACCTGTTTTTTTTTGCTCCGCCAAACGCCACCCAGCGTTTCCGATTGCTGTCGCTTCCCCCATATCGACTAATTCGCGTTTAAATCACACAAAACACGATTTAAAAACAGTGATTGCCCAATTTAAATCCTAAACCCGACCCATCTCTCTTCTCTCCTAAACCCGACAGACTCCTTTCACATTCAAAACTAAAATCGAATTGGGGAAAAATAGTTTTTAGGGTTCTTACAACCCAAATCGATTTGGGGAAAAACAGGTGGAGGAGAGCAAGCTACGGAGCTTTGAAACCACATCAAGCAAGATTTTTATGGAGAACTAATTCGTTTCAGACATCAAGCAAGAATGAGCACTTCATCTTCCGCCTCTTCTCGTTTGACAAACCGAGGGTCAGTCACTGGTGTCCCATTAAAATGTTGGTGTGGATGAGAAGATGAAGGAAGAGATTATGATGGCAAATGAAACTGTGCAGCAGATGGCTCGAGAGATGGCTAAACGTGTATGCAGAAAGCTGCCATCACAATATTGGTTGTAGGAACCATAGGATGGATTTGTGGCAAGCTTGTTATGAGCTAAATTTGTGTATATTGGTTGTAGGAACCATAGGATGGATTTGTGGCAAGCTTGTTATGAGCTAAATTTGTGTTAAAGTGTCCGGTTCTATGTGGTTGAATATTTGTGTTTGTGTTTCTATGAATATGTGTTATGTACTTTGTTTGAATCCCTTATTGGCTCCCTTGGATAGCAGAATTCATAGATAATGTGGTACTGAAAAAAAATCATTCATAATTCAAGAAATCATTCAAAAATAAGAAATCATCCAAAAACAAGTAGCAATCTTCATAGCATTCATGATAGACAAAGAAGTCATCACAAAGGGGAAAAAAAAACAGGTAGCATTCATGCTAGAGCTCCACTTTCACCTCCTTGAGATGGTTGAGTGAGTGACATCGTATCATGTCCCTGGGATAAAACTAGAGCTCCACTTTCACTTCCTTGAGATGAAATCGTGCCCTGAAATGGAGAAGAAAGAAAGCAAGAGACAATTCAGATACAACTCTAAGTAGACAATCCAACAACAATCCAACAACAAGACGTGAATAACAATATCGCTACATGGTCACTGACGTGAATAACAATATCGCTACATGGTCACTTACTTCTTCTGTCATCCTCATCTTCTTCTTTGGGTGTATCTTAAATCCTGCTGCATTGTGTCCAGCTTCACCGCACTTTGAGCAGTGCATTACTCGTCCTTGCTTCCCAAGTTTTTGAACGTCCGTCTTCTTCTTCTTCTTTGGTGACTCAAACTTTTCTTTGACTCGCTTTCTAATCTTTTTGATTTTCTTTCTACCAGGTGTTTGAGGTTAAGGAGGAGCTGTTACCAGTCTATAAGAACCGCTGCGCAACCAGAAACTTGGTCCTCTCATTGGTTCGAGGTTGTCACTGTAACAATCTCGCCACTTAGTTGTTGAGAAGCACTCATTGCCATAGTCGTCTGTATCAAAACCTTGATCCATAATATCTCCATACGCATGCTCACACGGGATTCCTGAGATTTTCCACTTAACACATGTGCACGTCTTATTTCTAAGGTTGACATAATGTTTCTGATTAAACAGATCCACCTCATAGCGTCCATGTGTGGTAGGAATAACTGAGCATTTTTCTGCATTCTTCTTCTCATCAGCAAGAACCAGCTTCACATATTTAGAGTATCTTCCATTCCATCTTTCAGATTTCTTGTTTCTCTTTGTATTCCTAGCCATTGCTTGCCTCCTAATTGTCTCAAGCATAGGTATGAGAGCTTTACCTCTTGCCTTTGAGATGCTGGAGTTGAAAGATTCAGTTGAATTGTTTTCAACGTTATCACAGTAGCTCCCAAGCTTGTAAAATGCCAATTACCAAGTTTGTGGTTCTTCCTTCATCACAGAATCAAACAGATCAAGATCATACTCTCTCAGCTTTTTTATATTATCACGATAATCTATCATGTTACAGCTCCGAGCAATGTTCCAAACCAACTTTTTTAGCAAGTCCTTCTTTGCATGGCCCTTGCTCTTCAAGTTCTCCACAATATGTTTCACACACATTTTGTGCTCTGCATTTGGCAACACATCTTTCACAGCAGTAAGTAGTCCCTACAATTACAAGATACAAAATACTAATCAGTTAAGTGGCAAATGAAGACATCAAGTGGAGATAAAAGGAATGTAATACTTACTTTTGATCTGTCAGAAATCATGACATAGCCGCTGCCATCTTCAATACCAAGGTCAGCTTTGATTAATTTGATAAACCATGACCAATTCTCTCCAGTCTCAGCTTGTACCACAGCCCAAGCAACTGGATAGATCTGGTTATTAGGATCATGACCAATCGCAGTAAACAAGCATCCTTTCACGCCGACCTTTAAAAATGTTCCATCTAGACCAATCATTGGCCGACAACTAGATTTCCATCTGCTCCTGAGCTTATCAAAACACACATAGAACCTATTGAAAACATCCATTTTCATGGCATTTTGATAGGTTTCAACAATGGCTGTTGATCTCCCGTGCCCCTTGCGTATCTCTTCAACATAACCACGAATATGGGCAAACTGTTCCGTATACTCTCTGTCAAGCCATTTCAGAGCTTGCAACCGTCTGTTATGGCATTGATCGATCGTGCTCACTATTCTCCAGTTATCCTTGATAAGATCTTGAATATTTCTAGGCATCAAGTCAGGCTTCTGCCTCAGTTTATCCAAGAACAACTTTGCAATGACAAGTCCCTTAAGCATAGTGCATTTCCCATTAGGTGAACAACTGTGATGTCCATACTTAGTCTTCAAAACCCATTTCTGGCTGGACTTATCATAAGAGCAATATACCTTCCACTTGCACTTCCCATCTGCGCCACATTTATATTCTAGCTTTGTCTTATCCCATCTAGATTGCACGATGTTCATTGCTTTGTCCAAAACATACTCTAGAACTGCTTCCTTAAATTCATAGCCCGTACAGAAACTAGTTCATAAAGCTAATTTATCACCCTTTTTCTTTCTCAAGCGCCTATTTCTCACAACCAGATCATCCTCTTGTTCATTTTCCCATGTATCAGGAATTACACTAGTCAAAACCTCTTCCTCATCAACAAATTTTTCTACGGCTTCCTCAATCTCCACCTCATATCGTTCACCTATATCATCTTCATTTTCTAAACTCGTAGCCTTCTTCCTTTTTTTTCCCGGCTCTTTCTTTTTAGGATCCGTACCTTCTACATTCTCTGCATCTCCTGTTTTTGTCTGATGTTCATCAGTCTCTGTCCCTTTCTGATTCTCATCAGTCTCTGCAGCATCAGGCTTTTCACTTTCTTTTTTACTTCCATTCTCAGCTTGTTGAATGAAGATATCAATTTCACCTCCTCTTGACATAGCTTATGCACACATCTGCATAAGTTCTGCATCAGAACTTATATAAGCAATACTCTTCACTGATTCCATATCCCGTGTCGAAGCTTATATCAAAATTTTCCAACAGAACCGCCTACTTCATGCTTCTTACAAAAATCGTCAAAAACAGTCCAAGTCATGAAATCAGGATCTACTTGTATGTCTTCTTCCCAAGCTCCTCCAATGTACGAGACCTTTGTCTCGTTAATCTCCATTTCTCCTCCATAGTAGATGTTGGCTTTGAAAGTGTCACTGCAAAAACCAAGGCAAAAAAACAAAAAAACAAACTGAGTATGGAGCAATCGAATTCAAAAGCAACATGAACAAAATAATCATAGAATCGAACAATGCAGTGAAAATCAAGTAGAATCTTGAGCAATGTAGTGTATAGAATCGAACAACCCATGCCTAACAAAAACCCACGAAAACGAAACACATACCTCATCGCAAAAGAAATAGATGAAACTTTCTTCTATCTTCGTTTCCGTAGCTTGCTCTCCTCCACCTGTTTTTCCCCAAATCGATTTGGGTTGTAAGAACCCTAGAAACTATTTTTCTCCAATTCGATTTTAGTTTTGAATGTGAGAGGAGTCTGTCGGGTTTAGGAGAGAAGAGAGATGGGTCGGGTTTAGGGTTTAAATTGGGCAATCACTGTTTTTAAATCGTGTTTTGTGTGATTTAAACGCGAATTAGTCGATATGGGGGAAGCGACAGCAATCGGAAACTGTGGGTGGCGTTTGGCGGAGCAAAAAAGAACAGGTGGATCCCGACAGAAAACAGTTTTATTTGGGGGGCTGAGAGCGGGCAACCCTTGTAAATTTGTAATATTATGTTTTATTAAATGTACTCACATGCTTAATATCTTCATTAACTCACAGCAAAACGTCTAAAAACTGCAAGCAAAATTCTAAAACAACATAATCAACGACATGAAATCTCATTTATTTTGATTTTAGTGATATGCGTATTTTAAAGGGAAAATTGGCAATTTACCCCAAAAAAAAGCTCTTCTTGTCCCTTTACCCCTTTTTGACTTTTGCTATTTTGTGCCAACATTGCCCTTCAATATAGTTAATAACTCATACAAACTTTTTTTGAAAGTGAACAAAATTTCTAAAATTCTTAAAAATGATGTTAAAACTGTGTAGAATGTTTGAGATTTTTTAGATTTTTTTTCATGTTTATAAAATTAATTAAAGGTTGAGTCTACGAACTTCGATTTTCAAAGTAGAATACGTTTTCTACTGTTTACGTAGACGTCTAGCGAGCGTAGAAGATGAAATCTACAAGTTGTTCATACTTCTACCGTTTCGTAGAATTTGCTCCAAACATATTCTACGTAATACACTATCTTCTGCTAATTGTAGATTTCAAGTTCTACGGTAAACACTGACATCTACCGGTCGTAGAGTCTGTGTTCTACGTATTACATTATATTCTACCATTCGCAGAATTTGTGTTCTACAAAAAACATATTGGCTACAATTTCGTAGAATGCATATTTTCGTTACATGTTCTACCAAAATAACTAACATCTACCATTTGTAGAATTCGTCTTCTACGAGAATCCAGAAAATATTGCAACTGAATATTTTTCAAATCTTTACATATTTTTTTCTCTCAAGGCACGAAAATATTCTTCCACAACGCCTCTCTGTCGATTTTCAGCCACCTCATCTTCCTCTTTGATACCCTAACTCTCCTTTTCTTCTGCTAAAGTAATATGTTGCATATCTATGTAGCTTGTGGTTCATGGAAAAGGTGTGCAACCAATGGGTGGATATTTGTTGCTGATGAGAATAAAGGAAGAAGATTAGTTTCTCTGGAATCTACTACTAGTTTTGAGGAGTTAAAAACGATTGTTTTGGAGGACTTCTCAATCGAGAGGGGGATTGACGTTGAGTTTAGCTATTTGCCATGCGGTTTGATCAATGACGCTATGTCTCCCCGAATTGTCGATGTTCTTCCTCCTCACATCTTCCTCTCTCTATACCCTAACTCTCTTTTTCTTCATCTAAATTAATATGTTGCATATCTATGTCACTTGTGGTTCATGGAAAATGTGTGCAACCAATGGGTGGATATTTGTTGCTGATGAGGAAAAAGGAAGAAGACTAGTTGCTTTGGAATCTACTACTAGTTTCGAGGAGTTAAAAACGATTGTTTTGGAGGACTTCTCAATCGAGAGGGGCGTTGACTTTGAGTTTAGTTATTTGCCACGCGGTTTGATCAATAACGCTATGTCTCCCCGATAATGATTCATATGGCAAACCTTATCTTGTTCGTGTGATGATTATAAAGACAAGAGTTCTCAATTTTTTTTTTTTTCTGTCAACGTGTTTATCATTGCCAAATAATTCTCTTTTTTATTTTTTCTCTAAAACTTTTTACAGTGTCAATTTTGTAAAACAAAACAGAGGAAATTACACATGAACTCATGAACATCACAGCAAGAAACACAACACACGAGCATAATGCTTCACCTTCTTCAATCTTCATCTTCCATATATTTGCTTTTAATAACTCTCTAATCAATCACAAGCCGTTTGAAACACTGAAACTGAGCCAAAAACTAGGAAAAAGGAAGAAAATCTGTAGCTTTTTCCCTTTAAACAGATTGAATCCATCAAAAAAAATGTTTGCCACTTTGGTCTTCTTCTTCTTCTTCTTTCTTCTGTTATCAATCCTTTTGTTCTTGTTCAGTTGTTAATGAAGAAGAAGAAGTGGGAACTGGTCTTGGAATGCTGGAACCTGTTACAGGTTTCTCTAACCGCTTTAGACAAGCCATTATCTCTGCAAACTTGGCCTTAACTTTGAATCCCTACCAAACACACACACACACACACAAAAACCACAAGATATATCAGCCAAACCATAAGAACAAGATAGCTTATAAGCCCCATTGTCAAGGCTTGTTACAGAGCTATAAACCGTAAAAGATTCAAGAAACTGTTTAACTCACGTTTGCCAGCATTTGCTGATGAGATCTGCGATAGCTGGATCGACAAAGTCGGGAATGTCAAGATGCCGATGCTGAAAACCAACTGCACCAACAACTTGCATCGGATTCATCTTTCCCTACGGTTGCTGTAACGTAAATATTTCCCATAGAATCACACCGTAGACATCGCACCTGTTTCACATATCGTTTTTCATCTAACCTCAGCGAACAATTGAAACATAATCAAATCCAAATGAAAACCTTAGAAACTCCAAATCAGTTTTCATGTCACCAAATCCCCAATTGCATGTCCCAAATCTTCAATTACAACTCTATCTCGAAACATTCTTAGGCAAAAATCGATTAATCAAGGAACCACTATTGCAAACATAATCAAACCCATAATCAAACCTTAGAAACCCCAAATCAGTTTTCATGTCTTAAAATCCCCAATTGCATGTCTCCTCTCTTCAATTGCAAACTCTATCTCGCAATTTCTTAGGGGAAAGTAGATTAATCAAGAAACCAGCATACTACTAACCTTGTGAGTTACTAGAGGAGGTGATTGACGGATAACAAGGACGATGGGAGCAGAGGACCACTGATGACACGGCGAAGAGAACGGAGAGCAGATGAAACACGGCGAGTGCGGACGAGAACGGAGAAGAGAAAAAGAAATCGGGGAGGAGAGAAGAGAAAAAGTAACCGGAGAGGAAGAAATCGGCGAAGAAAGGAGATGAGGGGAAGAGGAAAAAAATCGCCGTTGTCCGCTATGTGAGAGGAGAGAAAATGAGGGGAAGAAGAAAAATAAAACTATATCTAATCAATTTTCCTATTTTAATTATGATTTTAATCAAAACTTTATCTAATCAATTTCAAGGTTAAAATTGGATTAATTGTCCAAAAAAAGAGTAAGGGGACAAAGTGGATTTGTGAAAGTGTATATGGACAAAAAGAGGTTTTTTTGGGGGTATTTAGCCAATTTTCCCTATTTTAAATTTGTTACTCCATCTAGTATATCATAATAATTAATAATTAATGTTCTATCAAAAGAAAAAAAAAAAACTAAAGTGATGTTTTAACTTTTAAAGAACTTTTCAAATGTTTTATGTTCATTTATATTCTGCAGTTTTATTTTCTTAATTGGTGAAATTGTTTTTAGTGACATTATAAATGATAATTTACTTTAAAACAATTCTTAATTTGCATGCAAAATTTTGATACTTATCGTTAGCTGTGATACAGAAGGAATATTATTGTTATTACATGCATTTATGATATATCGAGATGGTCAATAAAGAAAAGATTATGTTATATTGATGGTCATGTGAGGAGAGAGAATAGCTGATTTTTTTTCTTATAAAACAATTCAAAGAAAAATTGAGAAGGAATATTTGGGAGAATGAAAAGGGAATTAGAAGCAAATCTTTAGGGTTTACTTGTTTTTGTTTACTCAAGGAAACAAACAAAATCTACTATCTGGCTGAATATTTTCTTAGCTCTAATGTATATATGTTAATTTGATGTATATTCTAAAACTATTATACGTGACGACAGTAGATTGTAATTCTTATAGACACATGCATGGTTTATGTACACACATATGGACCGCCTTGTATTGTACACAAGAATGTGTATGTGTAGAGCTATGTGTATCACCATGCAGGTCTTTATGCACTTGAAGAGAAAGATACTTCTTATAAGATACTCTTTACGTTTCACAATATAAGATGTTTTGGTTTTTTCACAAACATTTAATGGTTCATATGTATTTCCACCCAACTACTTTTAGGTTAATATTAACCGATAGTAGCTTAAGTATTCAGATAATCATAATTAAATTTTCTTAAAATTTGTAATATAAAAACATTAATTAACAAAAAGTAACTTAGAAAGTCTAAAACATTTTATATTGCAGAATAAGAAAAAAAACTAAAATATCTAAATAATATTTAGGTTCTATCTACCTTTGGAAGGCAAAACACAAATATATTATTCTAAACAAAACTGGAGATAAATAATACAATTTATTACATGAAGAATTATCGAACTATTAATAAACATAACATTTTAAACATACTAAACTCGAATAAAATAATTGATAGAGTAAACTCGACAAAAAATTTGGGGGTTAAATTATGAATAAAAAATAAAAAGAGAACTAAGAAAATATGAATGTGAAAATGACTGCATGAAAAAGTACAACAGTATAATGCATATAAGATCGAGATAACAAGTCAAATATATGGAATAAAAACATAATGCTAAAACATCCATAATCTATAAATCTTTTTTTTTCCATAATCTATAAATCTGCTAGCTATAACAAACAAACAAATCTATAATCGGCTAGATAAATAAAGTTTACGTGTTTAAAGCGACATATCACTTTGACTTGGCTCTAACTAGACTTCACAAATCGGTCAAACAAGTAACCGGTTGATTTTAGTCTATACACTCTACGAACTAAATGTCTATACGAGCTATTCATAAACTAAAGAACGTACTGATATTTAATGTACGTTTATCTCTTTAGGTATAGTTGAACAATCTACGGTCCGAAACTTGAATTTATTTGATTCCAAAATCGTATAAGAAATTAAATAAATATGTGAATAAAGAGTGAAGTGGGAAGCGAAGAGAGTGGGGGAGAAAATAAAAAGGAGTCAGAGAGGAGACAGTCTCTTTCTCTCTCTCAACATATGTATCCCGTCGTCTCCGGGGTACCAAAATCAAAGCACCCAATTTTTATATTTTATTTATATATATACTTTTATTTTATATGTTTTGTGCTTCTTTGTTTTTTTCTTCTTGTTTTTTGTTTATTTATTTTTAATTTGGCTTTTGCTTTGACTATAGATTAGATAGGACAGAAGAGAGCAACCCTTTATTCTCTCTCCTCTTGTACTCTTCTCCAACATTTTTAAATACTATTCTTCATGATAGTCTGTGAACGTAATAAATAGTAATTTTAAAATGTTTACCGAGCTTTTTACTGTTAAGGTATAGTATAAGATAACTAATATTTTTACTAGTCACTCTGTTTCAAATTATTATACTATGTTTTAGTTGTTACACATATTAATAAATATTTTGAATTACAAGTGTTTCTTCGTTTATACGTTTCACTAAATTTTGATTCAATTTTCCCTAAATATAACAATGGTAGTGGTAGATAAGAACTAAAATAATATTTATTAATTGGAATAGAAAACACCTAAATCGTGAAGCACAAAATTAGTGAACATATAACATTTAAAAACAAGAAAAAAAAATGGAGAAAGTTTTAGTCTTTCAATTATTTTTGGTCTAAAACTTTTGTAGTCTCAGTATAGTCACTTACAAAACCAAGTGAAATTACATCATTTGAAACTATCAAGCTAGCCGTAAAACATATTGCATTGTTTTTTTGTGTCATTTACTTTGGTAAAAGGTGAAAAAGACAAACTGAAAATATCATCCCCAAATAAAAGAAATTCTTACAATATTGGGAATATAACAAATTACAATTCTACCCTTTCTCAACTATCGTTTTCCAAGATATACTCTCGAGGAACATCTCATACATACACACATACATACATGTACATAAGCACACATATCTCTTTCTCTTGCCTGTTTTAATTTTCCTGGATTTAGTTTTATTCCTTTTTTCTCTTCTGCCTTTGCTTCACAACACACATACCTCTCTCTCTCTCTCTCTCTCTCCTCCTTATTTCTCTCTCTCTCTGCGTCTTACTTTGAGCATGTTTGTTTCTTCAAGAAAATCATTACTCAACTTCTCTCTCTCTTATCCTCCATCATCTTCTTCAGAGCTCCTCTTTAACTTCATTCCCCTCACTTTCTTTTTTCTTCTTGAGATATAGAGAGAGAAAGAGAGAAAAGAAATCTAATCTTTCAGACACCCTTTTGACTTCTTTGCCCAAAGAATCCCTCTTTAATCATTTTAAATTCTGAAGCAAACCCTGAAGAGAAAAAGAAAAAATACAAAAGAAAAGTCATCATCATCATCATCAATCATCATCATCATCATTATCATCATCATCAGTAGCAGCAGCAATAGGTTTCTTTAAGGTTTGATCAACTATGTCCATGGAAGGAGTTTTTCTAGAGAAACCAAAACCAAACAGAACTACTACTCTCCCTGATCTATCCCTCAACATCAGTCTCCCAGATATTCATCATCATCATCACAATGAATCTTCTAAAGAATCTTCTCGAAGATCATCTCAAACCGACAACAACAATCTCATCAACAGATCATCAAACTTCGAACTCTCTTTGTCTCATCACAATCACCCAACCACAAGAATCTTCCAATGTCCTGATCGAAGAAACCTTAATCTTCCTCATCATCAGCATTACAACCACATCATCAATGGTGGAAGTCTTCATCAAAGGGTCGATGAATCCGAGATTAATAATCTCCACCGTCCGATTAGAGGCATCCCGGTCTATCACAACCGTTCATTCCCTTTCCACCAGCAAGCCTCTCCTTCTTCTCCTTTGCCTTCTCTTGGAGGAGGAGACTTGGATCAAATCTCGATCCTAAACTCATCTCCCGGCTATAACAACGCTTACCGATCATTACAATCTTCCGCGAGGCTTAAAGGTGTTCCTTTGCATCATCATCATCATCATAATCATAATCACTATGGAGTCGTTGGATCTTCAGATTCTTCTTCTCCTCATCACCATCATGGGATGATCAGATCAAGATTCTTGCCTAAGATGCCGACAAAGCGAAGCATGAGAGCTCCGAGGATGCGTTGGACGAGTAGCCTCCACGCGCGGTTTGTTCACGCCGTTGAGCTTCTAGGCGGTCATGAAAGTACATATTACATATACACACACATTTTATATAATTATCGCATTATAAAGAATCTTTCCTTTTTCTCTTCAATTTTCTTCTCAAAGTGTTTGAATATTTACTTGCTCTTGTTGTTGTGAATCTAGGAGCAACTCCGAAGTCGGTTCTTGAGCTCATGGATGTAAAAGACTTAACTTTAGCTCATGTTAAGAGCCATTTGCAGGTAAAATCTACACTCTACTTGAAATTAAGTTGAACAAAAAAACGTTCATATGCATAAGAATGACTTTATTCGTTCATTTTGGTTTGTCTCTCTTCGCTTATTGGTTCCTTTCCACTGTTATGAGTCTAGTCAATATAGTACTTTACCAATCAAATTTTTCTAATTAGGGATATTTCATAGTTTTCATCACCATCGTAGCTCTCTCTTCTCCTTTGCGTTGCACAAAAACAATTGAATCAAGAAACAAGATTTCTGTTTACATATATATATCACCAGAGAAATGAATAGTGTTAAAGTTTTTAGAGCTTGTGCTCCGATTCTAATGTTTTGTTTTTATTTTCTTGTTTTGTCTTTGCTTCAAGTTTAGTCATTTTTCGTAAAGAGATGGCACAATTGCCAAGAAAATTGAAGCAGTTGAATGAATTTAAAGAGAGAATAGATAGAGTAGTTATAGCTTTAAGAGACTTTCAGAGAATTATTAAACAATTGAGACATTGAGATGATAGAATTCTTTTTGAGTTTAGTTTTATTCTTTAAATAAATTAGGAAGAGGGGACAAAAGTAGTCATCATTACTCAATGATAATAATACAATCTTTCAATTACTCAACCTTCTTTCAGACATCAACCTCGTGGTCTTAAAATGATAAATAAATAATTAAATGTACAACACTAGTTCCAAGACAAACCCAGAAAACCACACAATGTGTATATATTATTTATTTATTTATATAAAGTTAATATGTGTCTGCATATATGTCTCCAATTTTGTCATAAGTATAAATACAATATAGAGAATATAATTTATATTTAGTTTATTTGGATCTTTTGTCCGTTTTGGTTTGGTTTTTCTGTATCCTTAATTAGATTTATATATGGTTTATTCTTTAGTATAGAGCTCTAATGCCTTTAATTTTGTTTTGTAGATGTATCGAACTGTTAAGACCACTAACAAGCCTGCTGTTTCGTCAGGTACGTATTATTCGGAACAATTCGACCTGACTTTACACACACGAACACACATATATGCATCATCATATTCACATTTCTTTAGTATATATAGCTTTTCAGCTTTATATATGCTAAAGAGATGGCACTGGTTTTTAATATGAAAAATATACAATAAAGCTTACTCGCTCAGGATTCGCCAACGAAATATAATCAGAATTTGAGGTCCAATCAATATATATATAGTAACCTAAATATTACAGTGATTATAATTAATCAAGTAGTTTTCAATCAGATTTGAATATCATATATGGACTAATATTTTAATGTAATACCAGTACTACTAGCTACTCCCTCCGTTCTTTAAGATAATTTACTAGCTACTCCCTCCGTTCTTTAAGATAATTTTCTTTGAAGATAAATTTTATAGGTTTTCAATGTACTTTTTCTTGATTAAAATAAAAAGACCAGATTCCAATATATTTCTTGCATTACTATTAGTTTAAAATTGTTTAATTTAGAAAATTTATTAAACTTTTACTTTTTCTGAATATGTGTAAAAAAACTAGAAAATTCATAGTATTATTGTTACTTTTGATTAATCAATTACTTAGTTTCACTATTACTACGTACTGTTCCCTTTTCCCAAAAAGAATTGAAAAACAAACCCTACTATACTGGTCAGTCAAGCTCAAGGCTTTATCTTTCTTTTGATTGAAAAACCCTAAAGTTACGTGGTCAAGGTACAAAGCAAACCAAACAAACATTCATGCCAATATTTGGTATCCTCTAAGAAAACGAAGAAATAAAATCTGTACAAGAGTGCATTATAAAATAGTGAATCATATCCAAACCAAGGATCATAGATTTTCACTTTAAAGAAAAAAAACATTAATTTGTTTTAAATCATTATTATTTGGCACAATTTCCGAGCATTTAAGATTTTTTTTTTTTAGTAATGTATTGTAGTCAAGCCAAAAGCTGAAAAACATTGAAAGAAAAGCAATTTCTTCACTGCATTGTCTTTTTCAAAAGCTTACAATAATTGTTTTAATTTAATTAAGCAAGAACCCTTATAGGGTAAGAAGAATTGAGATGAAACTTAATAAAAAAATAATTTTCAGATGGGTCAGGAGAAGAAGAAATGGGCATAAATGGAAACGAAGATCATCATCAGTCATCGACAGATCAAAGGGCACAATCTGATGATACTTCTCTTCATCAAGAAATTGAGTTTCCTTCCACTCAACCTCGTTGGAGTAACTCTTCACGGTACGCTTACGTATTCCAATCTTATGATACATAAACACATGTATAACACCCGAAATTTATTATAGGGTTTAGGGTTCTCTCACCTAAGTTTCCCTACTTCCTACCAAGTTCATATAATAATTCTTTTTTTTTTTTGGTATTAACATATAACAATTCTTTGGTTTATCCCATATATCTATTACAATCTAACCAAAAAAAGTTTAACTAGTAGGTACTTTTGGTTACGGTGAGATGAAACTGTTTAGGATTTAGGGTTTGTATCTGATGATTCATAATATGTACGGAGTTATTTTAATTATTATTTGGTATAAGTCCTTAAGGTTCATCTAGAGTAAAAGAATTTTGGTTCATATGTATCATGGCATGTAGATCGTTGGATCACATAATAACATGCACAATACGACTAAATATCCTATAGAATATGATTTGAACTGAATAGATGGGGAAAAAAAACGAGTCAAGTGATTCTCCTTTTCTTTGTTAACTACGTTTTTGTTTCGAGAAAAAATTATACAACTATCATTAATTGTTACTGATTTTAATTAGCAGAATTTGATGTTTCAGCTAGAAAAAATTGATTGGAGACTTTTTGTTTAAGCGGCTTCTCTAGTTATTTCGGAATAAAAGAAATAATTTGTTTTTGTTTGTTTCTTTTCTTAAATCATTTAATAGAGAGACATGGCCGTTAAGCAATAACTGTTCAAGCGACATAGATACGATGATCAGAAATTCATCAAGATCCAACCTTCAAAATCAGGTTCTAATAATTCTCATATAACAATATATAAATAGATATTGCTTTCTATATATATATATATATATATATATATATATATATATATATATATTATAATCTAATTAAATTTATAACTCGTAGGAAGAAAGGTCAAACGATCAAGCAAAGAGGTGTGGAGATCTTAGTTGTAACAATCCAAGTTTGGAGTTCACATTAGGCAGACCAGATTGGCACGGGAAATGACTTTCTTGATCGATGGAATATATATCGGTTTCTCTCTATATATATTATATACTCTGAAATGTATGCATTTATATCGTTGTGAAGAAGAAGAAGAAGAAGAAGACGAAGACGTAGAGCCAAGCTGCTCAAGAGTGTTGATTTTTTTGCAGAAACGTGAATCACTACAAAAAAAAGAAGAAACGTTGGGGGTTCTTCTTCTCGAGTTCCATTGATGATTTCATTATAAGTGGATGATCAATGTAGGAGTTTTTGTTTTTTCGTGTTTTAGTTTTCTGAGGTTGATCTGGTGTGATCATAAGTTATATAATTGGAAGATCGCCACAATCTGGTGAAAGTTTGGATTTTTTCGAAAGCCTCTTGGTGGGTTAGAGGGTTTCTGTTTATCTTGTTCTTGATTTTGCAGCAGAAATGTAGAGAAAGAGATCTGAACATTTCATATGTAAATCGATGATCATTCTTAAGTACATAAAACACAAATGTATTACATAGATCCAAAAGCAGACATTGATCACAAAATGTTCAAGATGTGTTTTAAAAGATTCTTCTGGTTCTCTGCTTCTCTTCATAACAAACTCAGTAAATAACATTTATATCAAACTTCCATTAACAACAAACTTGACCAAAACTCAGTGTTTATCTACAAACTCGGTAGAGAAGGATTCTCAGTTGGATGATTCAATGTTCACCTCTTTGTCTTGGTGTGGATGACGACTGAAAGAGTTACCTGAAATGGCTGATCCCACTACTGACGCCGATTGCTTCGCCAAGCGCAGGCTTCCTCTTGTTCCCAACCACACAACATAGAAAAACCCAATCCAACCTGGATCGATACCGAAGATAAAACTCAATCAATACATAAGGTAGGGAGCAACCTTTGATTTCATTTCAAGGTTCCAAAACAGAAACAGAGCATAGTATAACCTGAAGCAATCAGGATTGAAACAACGGCTGAAATTGTAGCGGTAGAGATGACGAATGCAGCAACGGATAAGGCTCCGATGTAAATACCAGTCAAGCAGAGAAAGAAGAGAGCCAAGAAGCCACCAGCAACAGCAAGTGAAATCAGAAGAGAGATTATGATTGCATTCGCTGTTGCAGCTACAAAGAAGAGCGTGAAGACCACCAAAGCCATTGTTGTAAGAAGAACTATTGTCCCAATCTGCAACAAACAAGATATCTCACTCAAATGGTTTCAATAAAGTACCAAACTTTTTTCATCAATATCGCAAAAGAGTACAGAACCAAGACGATTTGTGGCACAAGGTGTTAGCTTTCACTATAGGAATCGAAGATATTGTGATTGGACTTGAAAATCGTCAAATTTCAGTCAAATGGCGTTCGATTTAATGGTAAGAGTTACCGAACCAAAAACCAATTTAGGGAACACAAATGTTTACTAACGTCATGAATATAAGGCAAATTGAAATGAACAAAACCAATTTCGATATTATCTAGAGAAGAATCAAATCTATCTGACTATTAATCAAAAAATCAAATCAAAGCCCACTTACACTGATGACAAGCAGAGCACGAAGCGGGCTGCCTCTACGAGTCCAGAGGAGAATCTCGCTTGAAGTTTTTCTCGAAGCGTCTCGTAGCTTCGGGCCATTTTCAGCGACGGAGTTTCTTATACGTTGAAGCAAAGAAGACGAGGCATCGCCGGATTTCGAATCTGGAAACAGAATCGAACCGATCGTGAGGCAAATCAAGGAGTAGAGACTCTCCGAATCATCCTCCTCCACAACCTCCACAGGCTCCGTTTTGCGACGACCGTTTATCGTCCCTCCGTTTACGATTTCTCCGACATCATTTCCATCGCCGTCTCCACCTGCAACGTCAGCGTAGGATTTCTTCTCCGCCTCGTCGTGATCTTGCACCATTGTTTCAGAATTCAAACTGTTCTTCCTGAGATTTAGAAAACTAACCAAGCTTGTTTCTTCGATTCGATCTCCGAATTCAGAATTTGGGATTTTTTAACAGATAATGGCGGACAAAAGAAGGGACAGGTGTTTAGCTTTTGTTAAAAGAAATCTGCCATGTGTATCACCCACGTGGCCTAGAACCCCCTATCACCGGAATTAATACTTGTCAAGTGCGTCTCCTCAACGCGCGCTACACATGCGAGTGGCTAATTCTCTCTCTTTTTGTTTTGTTTTATCACTTGGGCTTGCAAGGCTTTCTATTTAAGCCCATTTAATATTACGGCCTTTTAAATGTAAGAATTTTTTATGTTTTTTTTTTGCCGCCCACTCAACCGTTTTAACGGTTTTAAGTAATTAGCAAAGGATAATCTGAGCATTTTTCCCAAAACTCAAGCTGAAGGTCAAAACGTTGTGTTTCCTCTTTTCCCTCGGATTGAATTTCAAGTGGTTTCCCAATACAAAATTACAACAAAAGGCGAATCAGATTTCATCAAATATCACCTCCGTACATAAATTGCCTGAGAGATAAAACAATACAAGAAAAAAGAAATGAAAAACAAATGTTAAAGATTCTTCAAGACAGGTCAGGAAAAACAAAAGCTTTCAGTGTTGAGCATCAACAATGGTGTCTTTAGCAGAGGTTGTTTCAGAGACAGAAGGGAGTGTTGTGGGTGTTGCTTCCACAGAAGAAGAGATTAGGAGATTCCTGAGCTGTGTGGTGATGGTAGTAGTCTCTTGATGCAGAGAAGAAGAAGAAGAAGAAGGAGATGCATTGTTGTTGTAAGTGAAGACTCGCATCGGGTGATCAAATTTACAACTTGGACCGAACTTGCAGATCCCATACCGCGAGTAGAATACACACAGCGGTTCTCCCTAAGAAACAAGAACAAAAGGTAGTTCAGATACGAGACAAGAACAACCGGAGAACATACTAATTCCATAAGAGAACCTCGTTTAAGTTGAAGTATAGTATACAGTTTCAAATTAGTTTTGTTATAGCTTACCGGGCGTAACGGAAGTCCAACGGGGCTTAAGACACAGTCAGGATCAGGGGTTTGTCTGTCTCTAGGATGGTGAAATTTGCAGACTGTTCCAAATTTGCAATCTCCTGTCTTCATGTAGAACTCGCATTCGGGCTGGCCTGGTCTTTCCGGGAACACATTCTCTCTCGGTAATGCATAGTATCCTGAATGAAAACCGGACGACAAGAGACCTCCTGAAGACTCTTGTGCATCGCTCTGCTGTTGGTTTCTGTAACTGAAGTCACTTCCCGAGGGTGAATGACCCTGATAAAAAAAACAACAAAATCAAAACCAAATCGTAAAAAGGTTGACAATTCGATCGATGACATAGTGGAAAAGACTTACGGTGTAAACGTTCCATCCTTGAACAGATACAAGACCACCTTGAGGGAGAATTAAAGAGGCGAAACTAGAAGGATCTTGCCAACGAGGAGGGTTTGCGACTCTCGGCCAAGAATAAGACTGTTGTTGACCAGTTGGAGACTGAAGAGCAGAGTAAACCGGAGAGCCTCGAAGAGAAACCATCAGGTTGGTTGATTGACTCTGAGGGTGAGGGTGGTTTAATCTACAAGCTCCCCCAAATTTACAGTGTCCAGTTCTCAAAAAGTAAGCGCAATCATCTTTGTTCTGCAAACAGAACCATGTCAACGAAATTGTTTTGCAAAGTAGTGATGAAATAAGAGATTTATAAAGGTACTGTATATACCGGACGTAGAGGATAGCCTAAGACGTTAAGTGATAATCTTTCAGCAATCACAGCTTCGTTTCTAGGATGATGAAACTTGCAAGTCACTCCGAATTTGCACGTTCCTGTCTTAAGATAAAACTGCACGGAACATAAAAAGAAGAAAACTAGTAAAAAAAACTCGATAAAGCGAGAAATATCTTGTTCGTGATAACAAGAAGACAACATGGTTAAAAAGAAGCATTACCTCGCACTCAGGCTGACCAATTCTTTCAGGATATTCTCCTTTAATCCTCGCTGTTGCTATAACCTAGAAATTGGACATGAAGATTGATTGTTTTTCATCACCCAAACCCTTAAAGCTACAAACTTTGAGCCAAAAAATAAACAGAGCGAATCACAGGGTAAGCGAGATAAGAAAACAAACAGTACCAGTTTCCGATCGCGAGGATGATTGAATCGACAAGTTAAGCCAAATCTGCAGAGTCCAGTCCGAATGTAATAAGAACAATCTGGCTCACCCGGCCGCTCCAGGTACGACCGATCACCATCTGACCCCAAATTCATTTGCCACATTGCATCTAAATTCACAAATTCGAGATCAGCCTATCAATTTTAAGACTGAATCAGAACATGAGTGAGAGAGAGAGAGAGAGAGAAAAAGGTCAGTACTTTGGTTTAGCAACGGGGAAAGAGAAGTTCCTTCCCGTGAAATTGGAACTCTGGAATCAAAATCCATGGAGATGAAAAAGAGGAATGCCTGCGTCGGTGATGATAAGCAGAAGACACCATGATTCTCACTCTAGAGATTTTCCGACGAGAAATCCCATCGTTTCTCCTCCCGCGAATCGTCTTCCTCCGACTGTGAAAAGTTTTGAGGAAATGGCGACGGAGGAAGACATAGAGAATAGTCTACAGCGAAAGAGATAATAGAGAGAGATTGCGAGAGAGTAAATCGTTCTCGTCTCACCTCCACACAAAAAAATACAGAGTTAAAAACACTTCAGAGATTCGATTTCGAGTAAAAGGAAAAAAGAAAAAAGAAAAAAGAAACGGCCCGTAAATGACTAAATTAGCCTTGACGATTAAGTTGCCCGTTATATCTACCCGCCAAAAACAGACGGTAAGAGCATGATCAACGCGGGGATCCTTACCCCCGTTCTTAACTTAAAATTGCATTTAATTAAATGAAAAATACAATAAAATTAAAGCAGCCGTGTTTAAATAAGCATTTTAAGCACCTAATCCTTAGAGCATGATCAATGGAGGATGCTTATGGAGGTGCTTATAAGCTTTTTAATATTAAAAATTGTATTAACACCTTTGTTAAATTTTTTTTTTTTTTCAGTTCTAATGGGAGAAGCTTATTTTGGGGTGCTTAAGAAAAAAAAAAGTTTAATAGTTGGGATAAAATTAGCTGATGAGATTATGAAACTTGAGCAAAATTAGCTGAGGAGATTAGGAAAGATATCGACATTGACTCACCACTAATCGCATTCTCAAATCCATGAATAATCACTTCTCCTACAAATATCGACATTGACTCACCACTCAACAGAAGCACCGAAACTATGTTCTGTTTGAAACATTGTTACGTGAGGACTTTTGTGGTCTTCTCCGTAAGTTGTAGAAATTAAAAAGCCATAGAATCTGATGTGAGGAGGACAAATGAATATCCGGATGTCTTGGTACCAACTCTGCAATTTTCTGCATCCGTTACTTCCCTGCAAATATAAGGAGAATGTCAATTTACTGCAGGAAACATGTAAGCAATCATTCAAAGTCATCAAGTTAAGGACATAGCTGTTTATCAACTGTTTTTAAGATTCATCTTAGACACTTAAGAATCAGAACAAAGCTCAAAGTCATCATCTTAAGGACATAGCTAAGAAGGTAGAAGATAGCCAATTAACAAGCTTGTGAAGCTACATCACATAATAGGAGTCCCCATTAAGTAAATAGGAGACTGCATACGCCAAAGCACAAAGATACCACAACGCATAACTAACCCGAAGGCTTGCTACATAGCTAAAAGTATTTGGCAAGATAATATTTTATCGGATCCATTAGATAAGTGTGGTAGACCTCAAAGTAACTTTATAACGACGTCTTTGCAGACCAATTTTCACCATCAACAATGTCAATTACAAAGAGCAAGTACACCTCAAAGTATTCGCAACAAAAGAGCTATAGGTTTCAAAGGTAAAGGTGCATCAACTCTCAAATTTCTCTAATGCTATTGCCAAATACAAAAGAAATGCCTACACTAGCCAAATCAGTCAAATAAGGAAGAAGAGAAAAAATTGAAGAGCAATGAAACAAAACGATAATGAAACTGATCTAGGAGTCGTGATCCTTGCATCAAAGAGCACCTAATCAACGTATATAGGAAACGAATTCGTGGATCGTTCTAGAGATCAACACATCAACACAGAGAACTTAAGATTCCACCAAGACTAATATTCGGTTACTATACAATCTCGTTCATCGGAAGAGATAGAAACAAAGAGGCATAGATTGCAATCACTAACCATTAGGAGTTCGATTGGAAGGAAATGAAGGAACAGCGAAAAATCCTCCATGATCGGAGCGCAGCAGCGACGGAGGCCGCCGTAGCGGTTCGGCAGAGGTATCTTTGAAGCAACATCTTACATTTCGATTGATTTCGTCTACAGAATCGATTCAACACTTGAATCGCAGTTTGCAAAGAGAGAGAGAAGAGAGAGAAGAGAAAAAGAGAAATGAGGAGAAATAACGCAATATTTTTTTCTCAATAATCTTCAGGCTGCCACTTGTCCCGAAGCTTCGGTGCTTAAACTGCTTAAATAAACGTCGATGCTTCGTAAAAATCATATTTTTGATTTAATTTTATTACAATTTCGCCTAAGCAGCCTATTAAGAAACATGCGTTGATCGTGCTCTTAGTGTCACATGGCAACACATGATTGACCACAGGAAAATGAGAAAAAAACACACTTTTTCTGTCATTTTTCTTATATCTCTTCTCTATCTTCTCTATTGGCGATTGTGGCGATTCAAAGGTGAATCGAAACTGAAGTTGATTTTGTGACCAAATCAGTCGGAAATCAAGATTTTTTGTGCTGGACGTTCCTAATCAGCCTGTGGTGATACGAATTGGCGAAAAAGAAACGAAGATCAATCAATTTCAATCAGTGTTTTTTTTTTTTCTTTGCATGGGAAGATTTCTTCCAAAATCGGCTGTAAACAACAATTAATTAGCCCATTTTGGCCTTATGTAGCCCATCCCTTTATTATATGAGTTCGTGAGCCAATATTATTTCCAAAATCATTTTCCATGATTTATATATTCTTCTGATGTTGTTGGGTTAAAAATCATGACAATTTTGATTGAATTTTATGCTAACAAATTTATAGAAAATTTTGATTAAGATTTAATATACACTTTTTGGTGTAAAAGTTAATACTCTATTTGTTCCACAATGTATGCTGTTTTTTTTTTCCACATAAATTAAGAAACAATCACATAAATTAAGAAATATTTAATGTTTAATTATTAATGAATCATTTTTTCACACCAACTATTTTTTGATTCATATTGACCAATAATAATCCAAGTATTGAAATACTTTTAATTATATTTATTGAAGTTTGTAATGTGTTAGCATTAATTAAGAAAAGTTAATTTTAATAACCTAAAACAACATACATTGTGAAAAAAGGCTAAAACATATATTGTGGAACAAGTACTTAATTAGTAGACACTTCTGACAACAAGACAGTACAAAAAGTCATACAATAAATTATTATAAATGTTCTTAATAACAACTAATTAGTTCGATTAATGGTTTTCCATATCTCAAAGACACTTCAAAATCCTCTTGAAAGGGGAAAAAGAACATATAATTTCTTCTCTAGAGCGTGTAAAAGAGAGGGAAAACAAAGGAAGAAGAGTAATGATGAAAGATAATGATCAAAGCCTCAAAGGAGACCATTGATATATAATCGAAATTATCAATTTTAATCAACGAATGAACTCCAGAGCTGCGTAGTAAGCGACCAGCACAGGTAGAGAGACCAACATCCCGAATATCACTCTACATTTATCACAATTATAATTTAATTATCTATATAAAGATTCTCAAAAATAAACTATACTTGATTTATTTTCCAAATTTTAAACTTACGCTGTGCTTAGGACATCTGCATGCAATCCGTATTCCTTAGCAAAAATGAACGAAGTGATTGATTGTGGCAAAGCAGCCTGTAATTTCATAAATAATTTAGTCATTAAACTGAGAAAAAAAAAAGAAGCAAACCAAACCTTGATCAGACAAAGTGACAAACCGTATAATTAATTTTTAAAAACACAGTAAAAGGACAGTGATCACCTGAATGATAGCGACGCGAAGGACATCGCCGTGGAGACCAACGGCAAGAGAACCGATGGCCATAGCGGCGGGTCCAGCAATAAACTTCAAGACCATCCCAATCACAGTCAAGCTTGTTCCACATACTATCAATTTCTCTTGGAGTGCCATGAATATCCCTGTGTACATGAATACGCACTCAAATTCTCAACATGGATACGTAATATTTACATAGATAGATATATGCATGAACAAAATAAATAAACGTACCCATACTGAACATGGCAGTTCCTGTTCCTGCTTTAGACAGTATAAGAATCGATCCCTCCATTATACCCGGCATCTCAAAATGCCACCTATTTCCATCAATTTTTTTTTTTAAAAAAAGTTGGTTTCCCAAAGGCTTTCTAGGCCCAAAGACTATTTCCATCAATTATCAAAATATTTTAAGTCTTTGGCAAATATATAATGTCGATCGTATATATTAGCAGCGAAAAAAAATAATAATCAAAACCCTAGACCCGTTGTTTTTAGAAAATGGTTCAACACTCTAGATCATGGCCATTTTTGTTTCTATGCATTTAAGTTTGCGTTTATGTTACCATGCTAAACCTAAACGAAAATGTAAATATGCAAGGAAACAATATAGTTCTGAGTTCTGACACAGGAAAAAAATATTTTCGATGATTTAAATGTCAAGTTTTAGATGCTTTAAGGCAATATATACGGTTACTTAGATGTAAGACGTCGAGTTTGGTGTCTCCTGATCATAAACACTCAACCGATTTGTTATATACGTTTCATAGACCTACTATATATATATACTTCAAAGATTCATATTTACCTCTTAGAAATAAAAGCCCATGCGATCCCAAGGATACAAGAATAGCAATTCGGATTGGTTGCGAGCTTTAACCACACAAGGGACAGGACCTCAGCGAACGACTTCTTCTCTCCCACAACCACAGTTTCTTTTCTCCCACTTTCGATATTGGTGTTATCTTCTATACTATTACTACTAAATCCGGCTCTTCTAAACTCTAAGACAAACAACAAAAGTGTGAGCCACACGATGGCTTGAAACACCGAGGATTGAACCACGAGATCAACAGCCTGTTGTCCGTACATTGCCTTAGCCAATGGCACACCGACAACAAGAGAGTTAGTAAGAGTGCATAGAGAAAAGCTAGTGATGGACCAGCAATAGCTTCCTTTGTTGCTATATTTGGCCCAAACCGCTATGACCGTGACTATGATGACCTTGGAAAGGACATCAGCCGCAATGAACCGGTAATTCATGTTGAATGGGTCGATATGAGCCGTGAACTCGATGGTGAAGAGGGGTAGGGTGAAATAGCAAACGAGCTTGTTTATGGCATCGCACTGATCACGAGTGAAGATTTTCCACCATTTCACGGAACCATAGCCTAAGATTAAGGCTACGTATAGTGGAACCATTGCTTCTACTACCTTGTAAACATCTCCCCAACTTATCATGGTTTGATTAGAAACAAATGATAGAATAATGAGATATTCGTTTTTTGTTGGACTTGGAAGAAGTTTGCAAGTATTAAGGGAAATGAAACAAAATAAAGCTTCTTACGCTCTTTTGTGGAAAGTGAATGTGGTAAGAGCTAACCAGCATGTTTATATTTATATATACATTTTCAGTGATTTTATTTGATGAAAAAAAAGGATAGAAATATACGAGATATCCATGAGTAATTTTCCAACAAAAAGCAAAGCTTTGGTATAACAATAGTATTTTTTTTTTTTTAAACAACTGATGGTTATAAGTATTTATAAGTCATCATATATGGCATAAATTCTACTCATATAGTTGCAAGCATTTAATGCTACTCAAATAGTTGCAAGCATTTAAGTATCTGAAGTAATTAAACTGATTAAAATTAACCTCTTAATTGAGTTGAGAAAAGAGAGTTATCATTATCAATATAATTGACCAGACCATGCCGTGGCATATGATTCTATTCCAATTGTTTCCTCTATATATGTATTGCGTTTTATATTTGTAAATATGCCATAACCATTTCTTTATATTTGACTATCTTTCTAAATATATTAATAATAATTAATGATAATGTCGCAGAATGTAGAATGATGTAAAATGCAGTTTGATCCCCCAAAATCGCTTTTCGATGGGGCTCATAGTTCTTAGACGGTTGATAATGCGATTATATTGTAGGATGAACCCTATTCAAGAACATTTACACCAATGTGTTTGATAACATTTTATATAGATTGCAAGTTTGCTACGTAGATTTAGATTTTGAATGGCGATTGGCTACAACGGTAATGAACACATTAGTATAATCAATCGTATATAGACACGCCGTAACTATAAAACCGTCTCTGTCTTTAACCCTACAAAACACAAAACAAAACTGTGATCTGTCAATATATGTTTTTAGCTGTCGTAATCACAACCACATATGAATATTACCAACTACTTTGATATCAGATTTATAAACTAGATTAACCCAATTTTTTCTTTTAATAAATTATTAACATATTTTCCATCGTTAAAAATAGTTAAAATCAGTTAACCGCTTTCAAAATAAATGGGAGCGCAGCATATGCTATATATTGCATGGAATATATGTAAAAGTGCATGGAATAGTTTGAAATACAAATGCCGAATTGAGTATTTGTGCCCTACGCACCTGGCGATAGAAACCAATTTGGCAATTTCATATCCGACAAACTGAGATTGTACGTACTTGCCATTGTGATTTAAAACTTAAACAGATATTACTTATTTATTTGACATTAATATATCAAACTTATTAAACTGAGATTAGATTTCACTTACTTACTTGTATAATCACGACACAATTTACTACGTGTAACATCGACATACTGACACTGTATGTAATTTTTTTTATAACTAAGGCTTATACTGTATGTATTTTGCCAAAAAAAAAAACAAAAAAAACATAACGACATATGTATTAGCAATTTCTATGACATGTATTTGTTTTAAAACCACATATATCAATCACGACAAAGCCTTTTATATGACATATATTCATGATAAGAAAATTGATTTAACTTAGTTACTAGAGGATGTAAATGATGAGGCATAAAATGATCTGGAAAGCTATTTATATTTTGATTTGATAATAATATTTCATGGTTTTGGAATGAGAAAGAAAAAATACCATATTTTCCAAGGATTTGGAACGAACAAATAAATATATAAACAAACATTATCGTGTGTGTATAATATATTTTGACTGACAGAACAAGAATTAAAGTTGGTGGATTAGAGATATGGGAGAACGTGGAGGATGCGTCTTCACTTGTGAAATTGATGGATCACATATATAAATGTAACAATAATGCTATTAGAATAAGTTCTATTTATCACTTGATGTCTGCAATCTTATAATATGCTTTCGATTTTTTTCTGATATGTACAATCACATTAATATAAAAAAAGTTTTGTTTTCATTCATCCATCCATTCATATTTTCTTTATTCTTCTTCAGTTATGTCGAATTAGCTAAGATTGATTTGAAAGTTTATTCCAAATCCATCTTATTATTTTGGACTTTTGACGTCATGCTGTTATTTTTTCCAAATTTTTTTTTCCAAGTTTTTGATTTAGTATAACATTTTTTAGAACAGAAAAACATATAATGATTAACCATCTTCCTAACCTAGAGTTTGAAAAACATATAATTTTCGTTTAAAAAAAGATCTCATTTCACCAAATAAGTTGCACAAATTATCTTGGATATTTTCATAAATGAATCTACATTATATGGTTTGAATTTAGCTTAAAAGAAACGAAATCATGTAGTTATATAAAAGTTACAAGTCAAATCAGAAGAAACAAAATTAAAGGAGAGGATGTTTTGAGTTTGGTCGAAAAGATGTTCACTTTCAATCATTAAAGTATAATTACAACATGAAATATTCAATATAATTATCAATATCCACACAGTAATCTTTCTTTCAATTCCGTATTTAAAACACAGACAAATTTTATGAAAGGCATTTGTTCTTTAGACTTGGGAAAAGAGGAAGCTCCACCAAGTGCAGGTGGAATAAATCCGCTGTTTGAAACGACTTCACTTCTGATTTTTTATTATTCACAAAAAGAAATCTTCGTGGCTCACAAATAATCTGCTCCTTCGTGCTTCATCACTCAATATATGCTACAGCATGCACCTACGTACTCGTACTCCTCTGCTGCACGTCATGTTTTTTTATTCTCCGAACATTCGTTTTCTCAGAGAAAAGAGGAAAGAAAGAATATGAATGACTTGCATTAAGTATGAGCCACAACAACACTCTTATGATGTGAGTACGAGTCTTAAAGCTTAGCAAAGAAGAAGACGTGTAATGATGGAAACAGAAAAGAGTCACTTTTCTAAGTTTGCTTAGTTAGTGAAAGAACAAGTTGGTCAAAAATTGAGCAATAGGATATAGTTTAGATAAAAATTTACATCATTCTTGAGCTTAGTAGTGCAGATTATAAAGAAGTTGAGCTAATCATCAGAATTTTATTTTCCACTCCCACATCAATATCAAGTTTCTCAAATCACTTACCCTTTTCAGAAAAATGTAATCATAGAGAATCACAAAGAAAGAAGAAATGCTATTATAATTGTATTTGATTAGAAGACAAAACCATATAGACGTCGTCAAATGAGGACGTTGACGAAATTCATTTTTGCGGTTTAATTGGTCTGGCGGGAAAATTTGATGGGTAAACCGCACGGGATAAACCAAACCAGCCGGTTCTCACTTACTTACAGGCTGGTCCTTCCTTCGTGATCTGTTTCTCTGACGGCTGACGCTGGAGAAAAAATAATAAACAATTTAAAAAGAAAAAAGGAAATACCTTTCTTGCCCCTCTTGTTTTCTCTCTGACTCTCTCTCTCTCTCTGGATTTTCGTCGGAGTTCCTTCGTTTCTTTGTCGACTTTCGAAGCTCTGTGAATGGCGTGCCCTAGAAACTCTATTACTTACAACGCCACGCGATGCGCTTGCGGGGTTGGTCAGCTTCTAAACCGACGCTCAGGAAGCTGCGAGATCTTCGGATGGCCATCGACGATCTCGTCGGACAAAGATGTCAACTACAGCGGAGTATCGTTCACCGAGACGATATTCGCCTTCGATAGGATCCGGAAGTTCACGCAGTCTCAAGCTGTCTTCCTCGAAGCCACGCTTGTGATGCTTCTCTCCTGGCTACTCTTTTGCTTCTTCCTCAGATTCACCAAGCTCGGCGACGGTCGTAATGTCTGGTTCAATCTCCGTTGGTGGATTACTCGACTCGATGTCTTCTTCTCCACTAGGCATTGGCTCGTTAGTGCTTTTCTTTCCTTTTTGCCCAGATTCATTGCTTCGTTCATAGGGTTTTCTCATAACCTGGTTACCAATTTGGTTTAGCACACTTTGAATCTCTCAGGATGATCAGCAGATTGTGAAAAAACGGAAAACGGAACTAGGTGGAACATTTTCTGTTGCGAGCTGGATCGTCTTCATAGGATTATTCGCTGCGTGAGTTTTTTTTTCAACTTCAAAATTCAAATCTTGTGTTTGATTTTTGTTCAAATCCAAGAAGTTGACTTGCTTTTCAGTTTCTTTACAGGCTTCTTTACCAAATCATAACCAAGAGAACCATTGAAGTTCACAATGTGAGAGCTACTGGTTCTCCAGATCTAATCTCATTCGAAAACGATCTGGAGTTTAACATCACTGCCGTTTCCGATATGAGCTGCTCCAATTTACGCGGTATCGGGAATTTAGTCACCGGTAATCCTGGATTCAGCGATTTCAAAGTTGCTTCTCTTTCCAGTTTTGGAAACTACACTTGTAGTAATACAACTTCAGGGCCAACTGTGAATTTCAAGTGTACCAAATGTCGTCTCACCAACGATTACATCTATATCTCTTGGCATTTCGTTGATCTTCCTAATTCTCCAGCCGCTGCTGTTGGATTTCAGTTTAACTTCACTTGTAAAAATGGAGCTAACAAGAAGCATATAAGTTATGTTAGTGGTACTCTGAGAAACGGAAGCATCCTTGATGAGAGACCGGTTACTTTCCGTGGAACGGAAGGGAACATATTGAAGTTTAATCTGTTCCCTCGGATTTATCATCATTTGCATGATCTTAAGCTAATCCAACCTCTGTTTCACGAGTTTATCCCCGGCTCAGTTTACCGGGACACTGCTCAGCTTCAGGCATCTTTGGGGAGGTCAAGCGATGGCGTACTCAACACCACATTGTTCATCAACTATCTGTCTGCTTATATTGTTGAGATCGACCATGAAAATATACTCGGTCCTGGTAAGTAAATTTACTCCATTTGCTTTGTCCAATCACTTCTTGTGAATCCCTGTTACTTGATGTAACATGTTCAATAAGAGAAGACTAGAGCAGCTTAATTTATTACTGAGTGAGTTTTTCTTTTCTTTCTGTTTGCTTTTTTTACAGTTAGCTTCCTTGCTGATCTTGGTGGTCTATATTGCATCAGTATTGGCATATTTTTCTACCTACTAGTGCAGGTTAAAGACCTTCCGTCTCCTTTACTTAAAATTTCCCTCTCTTCGCATTCTTTTTTCTCTCTTCTTGTAGCTTACTGTTCGACATACTGGTTCACAATCTATCAATATAAGAAAGAGCATTGAGCATGAAATAAGCGAGTGTGTACTATAGTGTTGAAAGATCTTAGGAAATTTTCTAGTCCTTTTTGAGAAAATCCTGGATGGTGGTAACTTGGCTCTTGGAATAGTGTGAGTACAGGATCAAAAATTTGCGAAATGAAGATACCGTATTCAGGAGGATACGGCGTCGTCGTAAAGCTCTTGACCACTGGGATAAAGTAATTGTCTTCGCCTCTTTTATGTTTTTTTTTTGGTTTTTCTTCTCGCAATGTCCTCTTACTATGAAGTTCCTCATAGAATACTCCTTATTTAGCTGAGAAGATATGTTGCATACACATGGGATTGCAGCATATTGGTCGATGATGCCATCAAAACGACAAAGATGTCAGCAATCTGTGGTTTAGCGAGACCTTCAGCATCTCCTAATAGCTCTAATAAGGAGCGTGGATCACCAAAAACAAAAATGCAGCATTCTAATATGTCGAACAAGAAACCTGGCTTAAGTATTGAGAAGGTACTAACTAACTATTCATTTGGGTTTTCCCTTTCCTTCCGAGCCCTTAAGAGTTCCTAATTGTGTCTACATCTTTCCAGAATGTAATTCCACAACCTGCAAGCCTAGAAATGACATCTTTCGACTCGGCTTCTTCTTTAGCTCATGGAGACAATATCTCAAATAAGAAGAGCATAAGCCAGTCTTCTCAAAGCCATCCACTTTGTCGTAGTGATGATGATATGATCCCTCCACCTCCTCCAATGGGTATGGCATACATTTATACCATTGTTTATAACTTAACCCTCCACATTTTCCCTATTAATCTTGATTCTGTAAGCAGTAGCTGTGTCTTATGATTTATGTTTTAGAAGTAGAGGTGAAAGTTAAACCTATCTAAAAATGAGCCTTGGGACTGGTACTGTTACTATTGCAGAGTTCAGTGAAGGGTCTTCTGGTTCAGAAGTGGACGCAATCGACATCAAGAAGAAATTTCAACTTCTCTACGACTACAATGTATTGCTCAGGGAAAAACTTATAAACACTCAGTCTTTACTCAATAATTTGGCAGCCAAAGCATCAACATCTTCAACCACGGAACACGGTAGTGCCTAGAAGTCTAGAAACTAGAACCATGAAGTTCCCTAACATGTATTGTTTGTATTCTTTCTCTGTAACCTCCACATTTATAGAAACAAAAAGGAATGACTAATGCTCGTTGTATCTTTGTGAATATACCAAATTGCTAGTAGTAGCAAAATTTATGTTTATTATTCTACAAGATTGACACAGCAGGATCGTTCAAGAACCAGAAGGAAAATACTAAGCAATGGATAATATCATCATTGAAACGAACAAGAGTCAAGGTTTACATTATTGAAAGTCTAAACAAAAACATGTTTATAATTAGATAAAAAAGAGGAAAATAAACATGATGATAAATCCCTGTGACATGATAATAAGCTTAGAAATGATAAAAAGGAACCTAACCTCGAAAGATAGATTCACTGGTTCCAACTTTTAAGCACTGGAATTAACAGAATTCCAGAGCTGGACCCACTTAACCATAGCATCAGCAGCTTGCGTGAATGCAGGATCCTCAGAACCTAACTGCTCTTTCACAGCTTTAGCAAGCTCAATCACACAATCTTCAACATTAAGCGCAGACTCAGGCAATTTCAGCGACTCAAAAAACGGAACACTTTTCTCCATCAGCTTCATTCCTTCCCATTTCTTCCTCAAACTCTCCACAGCATCTCCTCTCTCGTTTCTCCACACATAAGGCAGTCCAGTCTTCACACCATAACCCAAATGATCAGAGATGTGTTTCAGACACATCCCACACCACACATCTTCAAGTGTTTCCCATCTCACTTTCCCTTCTCCAGCCAATCTAAGTGCAGGCACAAGAGCTGGTCCCACCAACTCACGGTTAAAAGCAATGTTGATTCCGCTTATCGGTAGCATAGCCTTGAGTGGGACAGTCATAACCGCATCAACATAGGAAGTGTTCCTCTTCTCTGTCTTGAGAGCTTGTGTTGGAGCATCAAGATCAGCTAGGTTAAGCCAAAGTCCACAAGACGCAGCACAAGGGACACCACTTCTGAGGCTGAAAGGGTATCCACGGACGAAATCCGCTCCCTCGCTGTAAGGATCGTAAAGGGTATTGAAGAAGAGAGGCGTGGCTGGTTTCTCGAGGTTGTTCACATGTTGAGAAACAGCATCGACAAAGAACCCCTTGGGATCTTTAGCAGGGACACAGTCGTCATCGATGGAGACAATGTACTTCTTTTTAGATATGAGGTAACCGAAATATCTGCAAGAATAGCCCGAGAACATGGTGGAATTGGACGCGCCCACGACTTTCTCCATGTCGGTCTTTGAGTAGACATCTACGTCAAAGCCTTCTGGTATGTTGAGTTCGTCCTTGAGCTCAGGGTCTTTGACAACAATCAGATGGAATCCGGAGAAGAAGGGTCTCCAGCTGCTCAAGAACTGTGTTAGGTCAGCGTTAAGAGCGCCGATGACAATGTCGACCTCATTCTTGTTTATCTCTGCCATCTTTGAATTTCAACAATCTTCTCAGCAGTGTAAACTTTAAGAGTTCACAAGTAGCAAAGTTCCGAGGTAATCTTCAAAAGCTTAATCCTGCAGATACATCAAAACTTGCACTTTGTAAGGAAACCACCAAATAGCATCAAAAATTTTAAAATATTTCCATAGTTTGAGCTTGAAGCAGACTCGAAAACATTACCGATAGTTTGACAGGATCAAATTTCCAAAACAGATAAGAGGGCAAAAAAATCAGCCTTTTAAATATCCTCAGTGATTATTGGACGAATCGAAACTTATCCAAACACACGATCGACATAGCACACGATCCATAAAGCCTAAAACCTAATCAAGATCTACTTCTCAGTCAACTTATTAGGATCGTATGAAGAAAAAATGCGATCGATTGAGATCAACAAATGGAACATTATAATTGAAAAGCAATTAAATCTACTGAGATCCTGCTATTAACGGAACAACAGAATCATCTCGTCTATACGACACAGAACAAAAAGACGCACATTTATTTGTTCAAAGAAGGAATCGAACGATACCTTGAAAGAAACAGACAAATTAGCAGATCACACAAAGCTATATATCCACAAGTTAAATAATAAATCGACGAGAAAAGCGAAATCAAGAGACGGACCTGACTCAAGCTATGGAGAGAATGCAGCAGATCCGAGGATTTTTTCAGAGGGATAAACACAAATGGTGGTGGGTATGTAGTAGAATTGGTCCAAAAACGTCTCGCGCATTTGCTGCTGCGTCCCGCAATTCACTCTTTGATCGTGCGTGTCGTAACGTTAGTGCGCGTCAAAGTGTCAGAAAACACTCGATTCTAAACCAACCGAAGTCCTAAACCGAGTCGAACCGATCAGTCTGATTTTGGGATATTGAACCGGGATTGAACTAAATCTACTTATGAACCGAGTTATTATTTGGAATCATGTGATACTGATACTGATGCTGAAATATTAAACCATACCCGGATCGAACCCCGTATACCAAACCTATCACAACCAATTTCGATACCCACTTCTAAACCAAAAGCCAAATTAATACCAAGAACCGGATCTATTTACAAAGAAAAAAAGATCAAGAACCGGATCAATTATTATACTCAAAAGTCAAAACCCATAGCGAACCTCACAAATACCAAACCTATCCTAACAATAATTAGACTTGAATTTATTCAACTTACACTTGCACTTGTAAACCAAAAACAGATCGATCAAAGAAGTGGATCAATTATTATACTCAAAACCCGGTTACGGTTACTAAACATCAACAACTCTTTTTATCATTGAAGAAGACAAGTCTAAAAAGCAGTCGAACTTAAACATTACAAGTTACATCAAAAACAAGAAAGAAGAAGAAGAAATGTAAAGTAGTGAAAGTTTCATCATCAAATGGGCTGTGTGCATTTTTTCTGAGAATGTCCAAGCAAATGACACCTTCCACACTGCACAATCCTCTTGGGTCTCTTCAAATTCTCAACTCGAACCACTTTCTTCTTCGGTCTTCCCGGTGGCCTCCTCGTTTTCGGCGGCCGTATCCTCAAGCTCCCTCCTCCGACCACCTCTTCTCCTTCCTCCTTCCACAGGCTCCTATCCGGAACCTCCCCAATCATCTGCGAATACGTCTGCTGATAACACACCACAGTAAAACACGCTTCCGCAAACAACTGCACATTCTGACCACACGAGATCAGCGCCGCCGCTGCGTGAGCGCACGGCAATCCGTAAATCTGCCACCGCCGGCACGAGCAAACCCTCGTCCGTATATCCACAATATTCGTCCTCTCCGTCGAAACAATCTCAAACTCGACCTCGTTTGCACGCAACACTTGGTAACACCGCGCATCCGAAACAGCTTCCGTGATCCTTCTCTCCGCGGAAGGGACAAGTATCGAGTTCCATCTCATGCTCATATCGCGGCGAGAATCGAACCAAGCAGATATCTGATGACGGATATGCTCCATCATCTGTATAATCGGAAGCTCATGGCACTCGAGAGCCCAGTTGTACAACACCTCAGTGATCCCTAACCCGAAATGTCCGTACCTGACGCCTTGGAAATACGCAACAGCCCATAGATGCGGAGGGAAGAGCTCGAACCACTGCATCACATCTTGCGATATCTCAGCCATCTCGTTGATCTTCGATTCGAACTCCGCCGCCGTGAGCGCGTAAACCGCATTCCAGAAGATGTTAACCAGCTTCGTGTTCTTGAACGTATCCCTGAAGTTATCGCTCACGTAACGGAGACAGAAGCCGTGGAAGGCGTTCGGGAAATGCGTCTCCACGGCTTCCACGACTCCGCTCTGTCTCTCAGAGAGTATCGTCAGCCTCGGCAAGATCTCAGTGTTCATCCCAAGAAGCTTCCTCAGCTCCGAGAGAAACCAAGACCAGTTCTCGTTGCTTTCGTTATCGACAACCGCGATCGCTAACGGGAACAAACCTTCGTCCGCGTCAACAGCAGATGCACAGAGGATCGCACCAAGGTACTTCCCTTTAAGATGAGCTCTATCCAATTCAAGAAGAGGCCTACGAGCACTGAAGAACCCGGAGATGCAAGCTCGATACGCGATAAACAACCTCTGGAAACAATTCTCAGGTCCCGAAGCAGAGACAGACGCGAAGCTCCCGGGATTGACTAGCTTTATCTGCTCACAATACAGAGGGAGAAACCGATAGCCTTCCTCATAAGTCCCGTGAAGCGCAGCCATGCTCCGCTCTTTCCCTCGCCAAGCTTGCATATACGAAACCGCAACGCCGTGCTCATCCCGTATATCTTGCAAGATCTCCTTCGGTTTATACTGAGGATTGTCTCTGATCCGTGCCTCTACCGATCTAGCAACCCAACCAACGGACGCTTGCTGGTGATGGAGATCACGGACACCTTCGCATGTGTGCTCGCCGTTAAGCGTCCTAACCGAAAACGTCGAGACGCCGGGGCATTTCGCGGCGTGGATACGCCATGGACAGCCTTCTTTGGAGCATTTGGCAATGAATCGACTACGGTCTGATTTCACAATTCGGAGATCGAAATGCAGAGCTATAGCCAAATCTTTCAGAGTTCTTCTACAAGTTTCCACATCGGGAAACTCTCTACCGACTGCTAGAGTATGTTCTGCTACCAGAATATCGTCGGAATCTAGAGTAATTAAAGCTCCATCAGCCATTAGGCATTGCATCTGAAACGTTTTTCTTCTTCGTCTTCTTGATTTCAATGCGATACACTTATCATCGTCTCACAAGGACACACCTGGTACCTACTGAAAGAGAGACATAAAAGAGGAAAAGTAAAAACTTAATCGGAACACACCAAACCCTAACTCCATGCTTGGATCATGAGCTCAATTAACAAAAGTATCATCCTTTAGGACATTAAAAGAGACCCATTTCCAAATTGATAACATTTCACAGATTCAACACAAGGAATTGAGAGGGTTGATTAAAGGAAACCACCTTTCCAGAAATTGGAAAACAAATGGGGATCTCCGATTGGGTGTCACTCGTGTTAGCGACAGCGATCGAATCACGTTCGTTTCGAAGTTTCGGACTCGGCGACCGACAAAACTCGGCGTTAAGCGACCATTAAGGCGCTAGGTTTTTCCAGCGTCGGGGAGCAATTGCAGACGGCGACACGAGAAATGAAAGAAGGAGAGAGATGGGAAAGTGGAAGGTTAAACTAAATATTCTACCACGTGTCATGTTTCAAATGGTGCAAAAGTGACTCTAATTTTCTAGTATAGTAAAGATAATAAGATTTGTTGCCAAAACAAAGTAAAGATAATGATGACTGTATCATATCTTAAATCTAACATTTCATACGTTTTGTTAGAACGTTAACAACAAAATCAAATGTTTTGTGATGTCAACTAATGTTTTGTCACAATAATATGTCCCATCTATTTTTTTATTTTTATTTTAAATTCTAAACAAATCTGAAACCAAAATTGTTTAATGAAATTCATTATTTTGGTCCATTTTTTGTTCTGAAAAAAATAACATTTTAATTAAATTTCTAAATATGCATTCAGTTGAAATATATCTTTTATTTGGAAAAATCATTTGATGACAAATGCAAATTAAGTTAAGCGAATCATGTAGGTTTTCTCAACTATTAGTTATAAACATAACTTAAAAATAAACATAAACAAATGCATATGGAAAATTATGATTTTATAAACAAACCAAAAGTCTAAAACTAGATTTAAAATTAGATTGAAGAAAATGGTAATAAGAATGGCTCTCCATGCTTTAGGGATTTGAACAAAGTTGCCAAAAACAAAAAATAGAAGTTTGTAAAACACAAAGAAAAAATGTCCACGAAAAAAAACCGAAACTTGTTCCCCTTCTTCTCGCATGGTTCATCGGAAAACTTTAATCGTTCATGTCTTCTGATTGGTTTCAATTTTTTTTCCTTTTTCTTTCTCTCTCTTCTCTCTCCTTTCGCTTTCTTCCTCTGTTTCTTTTCTTTTACAATCTCCCAAAATTTCATCCCCTTTAACGTGGGTCCTTCAATCTCTTGAAGGACCCCGCCATTGTTAATCCTCATTTTTCCCTCCTTTTTATTTTTGGTTTTTAGGCTTATAGATTTTGAATAAGCATGAATTGTTTTCCGTGTTTCACTTCACAAAGGAGCAGAGACTCTCCTAGAAATAACGAGACTAACGATAACGATGAACACGAATTCAGACCACCACCTGGTAATCATAATTTCAAGTTCTCGGATTTTACAGATTAAAACCCATTTTCTTGGATTGATTTGAAGAAAACGTGGTTGGGTTTGTTTGGTTTCAGTGGCAGCGACGAAACATATAGAAGAAAGAGAAACAAAGCAAACGCCGGTGAAAACATTCAACTTCCGGGAACTAGCGACGGCGACCAAGAATTTCCGGCAAGAATGTCTTTTAGGAGAAGGTGGATTCGGTAGGGTTTACAAAGGAACCCTTCAATCTACTGGCCAGGTTTGTTACCAAAATCAAACTAGAGAACTGAGTCAATTTCATCTTTCCGACAGAAGCAGAGAATTATTACATTTCTTTCTCATTTGTTTTTACCAAACTTAACTTTATTGCTCTGTATGTGTAGTTGGTAGCTGTAAAGCAGCTAGACAAACATGGACTACACGGTAACAAAGAGTTTCAAGCTGAAGTCTTATCATTGGCTAAACTTGAACACCCGAATCTTGTCAAGCTTATAGGTTACTGCGCCGATGGAGATCAACGGCTCTTAGTCTTTGAATATGTCTCCGGAGGTTCCCTTCAAGACCATCTTTACGGTATATTTATTAATTAAGCTTATAAAACAGTTAAGCTTTGTTTAGAGAGATTAATTGATAATAATGGAGTTTGATATATATATGCAGAACAAAAGCCAAGCCAGAACCCCATGGATTGGATAACGAGGATGAAGATAGCGTTTGGTGCAGCGCAAGGCTTGGACTACTTGCACGATAAAGTGAATCCACCGGTGATATACAGAGATTTGAAAGCTTCAAACATCTTGTTAGACGATGAGTTTTACCCAAAGCTCTGTGATTTCGGTTTGCATAACCTAGAGCCAGGGACAGGTGATAGCTTGTTTCTCTCTTCCCGGGTTATGGACACTTACGGTTACTCCGCTCCTGAGTACACTCGAGGAGACGATCTCACAGTCAAATCAGACGTTTATAGTTTCGGAGTTGTGTTGCTCGAACTCATCACCGGTAGAAGAGCTGTTGACACCACTAAACCTAATGATGAACAAAACCTAGTTGCTTGGGTAAGAAGTCATTAAACCCTAACATCTCTTCCTTGTCTTGGAATCATTCAAAGTTTGGATGGGTTTTGTTTGCGCAGGCACAACCGATATTTAGAGACCCGACAAGATATCCAGATATGGCGGATCCTCTGCTGAGGAAGAATTTCTCGGAGAGAGGGTTGAATCAAGCAGTGGCGATAACATCAATGTGTTTACAAGAGGAACCAACGGCTCGTCCTTTGATTAGCGATGTGATGGTTGCGCTTAGTTTCCTTTCCATGTCTTCAGAAGACGGTATTCCGACAGCTGTTCCGATTTTGTCCTTCAGGGACAAGAGTATGTCGATTGCTTTGAGCAGACACGGTTCTTGCTCTGTGACCCCTTTTTCTCTTCTGAAAGAGGATGAGGACAAAGCCAGTGTTTCATCAGACTCAGAAGATGAACATGAACATGAACATGGAGAAGAAGAAAAAGAAAAAGAAAACGAAGAAGAGTTAAGAAAAAGTATGAAGAAGCAAGAAGAGGAAAAAACCGCAACATATGAAGATGATGAGTCGTCTGATTCAGACTCTGAAAAGGGTAAAGAAGAGGAACGTTCTCAGGTAGAGAAACCGAGAAGCTCTAGTAGCAGCAGCTCCTCTGAGTCTGGAAGCGAGAAGAGAAGGTCCATTGATGAAACGAACGCAACTGCACAGAGTTTGAAGATAAAGTACAGTTATAGCTCTGAGGAAGAAGATGATAACGAGAGGCTAAGCAGTAAACACAGTAGTGATGAGGAAGAAGAAGAAAGCTTTGCTTTGCGGTTTGACAGCGATAGAGATCATCATGATTCGCCGGGGAACACAAGCAGCCGAATCAACAGTCTTGCTCGTGATGATCATGATCATGATGATGATCATGATGATGATCATGATGAGGAGGAAGACGAGGAGAAGGAGAATCCTGAAACTCAGCTTGAGCACATTCACAGCTCGAAATCCGAAGTCCAAAGTGTTTATTCAGATGATGACGCCAGCGAGGAAAGTGGTAGCTCCTCTTTCCATCGGATCGAACCAGAGGAAGAAGAACACATTTCTTCTGATCAAGATTGAATCTTCTCAACAATTTTTGCTCAGAATTTTGATGATCATGAGAATGTCATATTTGAAAACACGTTTGCAACACGAAAAAATGTTTCAGCTTTTTGTTTTGAAACAACTCAATTGTCACATAAATCTAATATACATTTGTCTGTATTTCTTTTGAGAAATATGAAACTTAAACAACTTTTATGTATATATATATCTTTATCTTTAACACTACCTGTTAGAATGTTAGGAACAAACTTTAACAATAATATTAATCTAACCATTTTGTTTTCCATATTGTTTTTATCCTACATTTAATATTGTAAATTAAAAGAAGACTCTGTGGCCCAATGGATAAGGCGCTGGTCTACGAAACCAAAGATTCTGGCTTCGATTCGAAGCAGAGTCGTCGATTTGTTATTTTTGTTGACAAAAAAAAAAAGTTAATTCATCTGCTTACTACGAGACTACGAGTTTATTAATTAATAGTTATACAAAAAAAATACTCTGATATAAAAATGAATTCTAAATGAAATGTTGAATGAGTTAACCTAGGAACATTTTTAGATTTGCTTATTGTAATGGTGTTAGCAAATACCATTTTTTTTGTGAACAAACTGAGAATGACAACTATTGTGATGGCTAGTTGTACACTTGTACAATACAATTAAGGTTCCACCGTATGTATTTTTATAATAAAGGGTCATGGTATCAAATGGTTGAGTAAGCGACGAAAAGTATATATCGAAAATTAAGAAAGTATAAAAAGAAGGCCTTGGCATCATATCGTTTGATGATTACATTCAGCAAAAGAAACTGTTCAAAAGATCAAATAGATTGCTTTGTTGTCAAGGGGATGAAACAATTTATGTACATTCTAATCATTTAAGCTATCATTATACATGCATTGTAGAGTTCTTGAATATTCATCACAGACAACATCTACAATATATAACCAACGGAATTTTTTATCCTTGAAACTAATAACCAACGTATAATTTGAAGTCATCCTCTCATTCACAAGTCCATTATTGTATAAATACCCATATACAAATTACATTTTAGGATTCTCCATATTCTTGTTTTAAAATATTTGATATGTATAGTGCAAATGATACTTCACCGAAGAAAACAATCTACCAAACAGTAGTTGAGCTCCCAAACAAAACAAAAATATAGAATCTATCACTTTCTTCTCTAGCTAACCGCAACTTCATATGCACACGTAAACATCATTGTAACTTCACAACGAAGTCAGAAAAACACATAACACGACCACTACCAAATATAATTCCAACAAAGATTACAATTTTTTTTAAAAAAAATACATTAAAACATTTGGTGGGTTGTCAGTTTCATAGTATAATACATATACACACATATACTCTTATATATAAATATAAGTATTGTAAAAGGAAAGGCTTGGTAGAAAATGAGAGATAGAATGGAGAGACTTGTGGTGCTTCCTTTCTCCGTCGGATGTATCTCCGACTCAAGTGTTTCCGTTTTATCTCCTCTCTCTAAGTCTCATCATCACCACTCTCCTCAAGGTTTTCTCTCAATCACTCTATATATATTGTGTATACATACATATATATTGAATTGACATCTCATGCATGTATCTTCAACGTGATCTCATGATGTGTTTTTGAAAGGGATTCGTGATCAAGAGGAGGAAGAAAACATGAAGAATGTATTCAAGTTCCTAGCGGTTTCTAAACCGGAGATTTCTACCGGTATCAATCGGCTTTTCAAGAGCTTCAAGACCATTTCTCAACTTTTTGGTAATATTCTCAAAGTTTTCTTTTATCTATGTATATTTTACCCAATAATACAATAAAATACGTATTGTGACAATTGATCTAAATGTACACTTTGCTATAATATTTTTGTTCATATAGATTCGAATACATGCGTTTTTTATAAACTGGTTAAAGATATTTTTCAATGTCGATATGGATTTATATGATTTTAAAAAGTTTATATTAATATTATATAGCTTATAAAGAAGAAGAGAATGAAGAAGCTGAGACATCAGGAATGGAGATAGGAGGTCCGACAAACGTAAAACACGTATCGCACATCGGTTGGGAAAGCGGTTTAACCGCAGTCGCAGGTCCCGGTAAAGGATGGGAAGATCTGATACCGCCGGAGTTGCTTGCAGCCGCCGCTATAAATCAAGATGTTAATCCTCATCTTCATCCAACGTTTTAATTCACTATCCTAGCCGTCTATTTAATTTTATTTTATGTTTGTTTACAATACTAGACATATTTTGATAGACATATGGATATGGGAATATCTGATCTATGTAAAATCGTTATTGGAGTGTCTGTACATATAATATAGTGGTTGTATACTGTGTGAATGTTTTATGATTAAAATTTAACCGTAAGTATCATCATTTAACAGAGAGGATAAAGATTAAAGCCGATTTAGTTATAGAAACAGCTGAATCCTCCTAAACTAACAATGGTTTGTGGGGCCCTTAATGAATCTTTGATGTTAAGTGAAAAAGAAAAAAAAATAATTAGAAAATTCTAAAAACTGACTCGCAGTCAATAGATTCGTCCAATCAGTTAACGACGGACTAACGAAGAACGAGGGATGGGACACGTGTCGTAATCTGGAAGATTTACAGAGAAAAAATTCCTTAAACCAAACCCAAAACCTCAGAGGATCCAAAAAGAAGAGTCTAATGGCGGTTTTAAGTTAACTTTTTTTTGCCAAATCAGAAGAAATCTATCAAAAACTCCTAACTTGGTCATCCCATTTTCTGTCTCCTTTTAAAAATTAAATTAAAAACCCCACTTGATGATTATCCAATTAATCATATAAAAAACAGAGTTTGATTTTGGGGGGTTTTGCTCTCTCTCTCTCTCTCTCGTATTTTCTGTCTCCCAATCAAGAGACGGAGGGGGGAGAGAAACCATAACCATTGATTGGATTTGATTCGATAGAGAGACGTAGCTGAAATTGATGGGTTTGATAGTGGATGACAACGACGGCGAAGTTTTGATTCCGCCGCCGAATTTCTCGATGGTGGAAGACGGAATTTACCGATCTGGGTTTCCTCAGCTTGAGAATTTCGGTTTCTTATCAACCTTAAATCTCCGCTCCATCATGTAAGATTCGTTTTATTGATTCTGAATCTTGTGTTAAAAATAAATAATCACGCATCGTTGTCGTCGTTTAAATTCCTCAAATTACATAATCAATCACTTTCACTAGAAAGTTTTGATCTTTGTTGGGTTAACAGTTATCTGTGTCCTGAACCATACCCTGAGGAGAATCTCAAGTCTCTTGAATCCAACAACATCAGCCTTTTCCAATTCGGAATCCAAGGCAAAACGGTAATGATTTCTATTGAATTGGATCTTTTGACTTGTTTGTTCCTGTCTATTATTATTATTATTAGCTTATAATAGCTATTATGCCTTTGATTTCTGAGTTTGGATTGTTTTACGACCATAGGATCCTCCAACTCCTATGCCAAAGGATACAGTCTTGAGTGCTCTTAGAGTCCTAGTTGGTAAGGAATCTAAGAGAGACTCTCTCATGTCTTCTTATTAGCTTCTCTTTTAGATGTCTCATTACTGTTTGTTTGCTTCCAGATGTAAGAAACCATCCAATTCTCATCCACTGTAAGCGCGGAAAGGTAATTCAAAGCAAACCAAACCAAACTAAACTCTTGTCCATTGAGCTAACAGATTGCGAGTCTAATGGTGTTTCTGTATATTTTGGGTGATTGCAGCATAGGACAGGTTGTCTTGTGGGGTGCTTGAGGAAAGTACAAAACTGGTGTTTATCATCGGTTCTTGAGGAATACCAAAAGTGCGCGGGTTTGAAATGGAGACAGAGAGATTTGAACTTCATAGAGGATTTCCAAGTGCTGAGATTGAGGCAGTCTCTATACAGCATTATCTATCAGTACAATGGTTATGGTCTCAAGAGAAGGAAGTTGCTCTATCAAGAAGAGAATGTCGTCCAAGAACACCAAAAACCTCAAGCCACCAGAGGCTGACAAGATATCTCAAATCGGATTATAGTTTTTTTTTCACTTTCTAGATTTTGATTCTTTACATTTCTCGTGATGATGATGATGATGATGATGATGAGTTTAGGTAGTTGTAAACCTTAAAAAAAATGATTTTTTTTTTTTCCGATATAGTTAGAGAAAATTACAGATGGATTCTTAATTGTTCTTAACAAAGATAAATAACAAACATGTCGCTTTTTTTTTCCGTGGCCTTGAAAGTTCTTTGTAGGCCTTAACCTAGAGACCCAATGTGAGCCTCTAGCTTTCTGAAAATTTTATATCTCTAAATAGGTGTTCTTCAAAATAATATATTGAATCGAATACACGCCAGGAGTTGAATCTGTGGAGTTTTTGATTGCCCTCCGCTAAAAGTGGTTAGAAGACAACTCTTCCGGGACAAAAGTAAAAATCTATACAGTAAAATTTGCATTTCTCCACCTAAGTAACTCAACAAGAAACACACAAAAATGCTATCAAGTCCATTTTCATTTTGATTGGGATTTAAAAAAAGCCGCATGCGCATTCTGAAGATGCACAAGCACAATGAGAATTAGAATCTTTCTTTTTAAATGTTTTGAAAGCTTGAAAAAGCAAAAGCAAGTTTATGCACTGAACACAGACACAAAATGTTTGGCTAAGCTTTTCGGACATATCAAAGTAGTAATCTCTTGTTTGGTTCTAAAATGAGTTGCATAAACTTTCACTCTTCCTAAGATCTCCAAACCAAACGAATTTGGCTCCACTAATCAGAAACAGAGATGTTAATTTGAAGCAAAGATTCCGACAACACATATATAAACAGACAGATTGAAATCAAAGTACCAAAACCATAACTCTTTTCACCAAAAAAACACCAGATGAGATAATTTGCAGGTAATGGATGATCCAGAAACAGGAATCAAAAGCCATCAAGTTAGAAACACAAAGATTAATAAGAGATATCATCGGAGATATCAGTTACTTTATATCATAGCATCATTGCAGTTTATATTATCACACCAAGAAACCCATAAAAAAGAGATGACAGCTTTTTTTTGTTTTTAAAAGGAATTCGATACAAACCCCATAATTAAAGACAAGACATAATCCAAATCACTTCTTGAGGCTTCCTCTGATACCGGGTTTTGGTTTGGACGATTCAGGTGCAGCTAGAGCCTCGTGGAGATTCCTCGGCTCTTCGTAAGGCATCTTCGGATGCTTCGATTCGTGATGGATCTGCATCGTCTTCAGATCCGGTGCAGTGATCTTGCAGTGAGGACACTCGTACTTAGCGTGACCACCTTTCTCCTTACCGGTCCTGTCTGCGAGCCCGGCCCTTCCTCCGCCTCTGTTGGTCAACGCCGCATCGGCCTTCGCCTGGAGCTCCTTCGCCGTGTGCTTCTTCGGCTTCGCCTTGCCTGTCATCGTTGAGGGCGGCTACGAGAGAAAGAGAAATCGAATGGTGGGGGTTGATGGAGAAAATCCTAAACCCTAATTTCTTCAATCGAGAGATAGAACAATTTGGGGGCTACGAGAGGTTCGATGCGAGATTATTTATCCCTCTTTAAAGTAGGCCCAAAAAAAAAAAAAGAATAATTATCCTCTATTGTCAAAGGTCTTTATTGAGTGCAGTACGGTGCACATTAAGACTTTTGCTCCACTTTTATTTCACTAATTTATAATTTTAAAATATAGTTAAAAATGATAATAACTCTTGTGTAACATGATTTTATAGAGACAAATTGCAAGAGTCGTAACATAGAGAACCACCAGGCGATTGACGGTATGATGGTTTCTGGGCGAAAAGCCGGTTTGAAAAGGCGATCGTTGATCTCCACTCCGGCTCCGATCAATCAATGTTTTCTTCTTCTCTTGCTAGTAGGGGAGAGTGTGAAGGGGTTTGCCCTAACGGTGGTGGTTCATGGGAATCCGAGTCCCATCCAAACATCTTCAGGAGCGGATCTAACACACACCCAATTGGTAAGCGACGTTTTCTTTCACGATAGGAAATCTTTTCGTTCCCGTCGTTCCCGGCTACGTCTCACGATTGTGAAGACGGTCTGTTTATGGTTCATTGGTGTGGATCGGTTATTTGGCATCACCCAACTCGAACTAGATATCTCCATGAAGATCTCTAAGTTTCTTCATGATGGCCACAATTCCCAATCCAATTTCGGTGAAGGGATTGGATACCAAATTCAGAAATTATTCTGGAAACTTGGCCGGCAGGTATGGGATCCGGGAAAGGTAGATTCATGGAGACGCCATGAATCGGAGCAAGAGATTATGTACTGGTATAATTTATCTCTTGGTGCGAGAGATATTGGGTTAGATTGCGATGTAACAGATGGATCGCAATCATTCTTCTTCTAAGAAACAACTGGCTTGTTATCACAATGATGATAGCCACTGAAGATGATCATATGAGACCGAGGATAATGATGGATAAAGCACATAACAGATACGGTTATCTGTTCGCGTGGAAGTCTTATCTGACAACGTGTAATTGTTCTTATTCCATTTTAAAGTTCTGCTTAAGCAATGTATCGGTTGTAGTTGTTGTTTTTGTTTCTTTGATTCATAACATTGTAAACTTCGGTTCAACTTGATTATAAAAAGATGTTACAAAAAAAAAAATTGCAAGAGTAGTGGATACGTTCACAATAAGGAGAAATCAGTGACATATGTGTAGCTAATACTTTGTTGTAAGTATTTGTTTATATTTACATGAAATGAACATCGGTTATCTAAATATAAACTGCAGAAACCCCGAACTATATATCCAACACTTCAGAGGATATATAAAATAGTTTAACAATACAAATGATACGAATATTTCCTTCCTTCGAGCTCATTTCTTCTGGTACAATATTCAGTATGATCTCATTGAAGCAACGTGGCACTACTCAAGAACACCAACCAACACGTTTCAACTTTTTCATGCAAATGTTTTCATAAATACATTTTATATAAGACAGCGACGTTTATCTATTTCATGTCATAAAAGAAACCGTGAGAATCTTGAATCCCCCCCCCCCCCCAAAAACAAGAAAACATAGAACCAAACAATGGAAGAATTAGACGTGGACCTCAAAATCCCTGAGCCATTACGAGCCGACTGGTTCATGGTTCTAGTCAACATCCAAGCCGATCTCATCTACAACGCACTCGTAGTCTTAACCTCACCTCTCTTTCTCCTCTACCGCTCCTACCGCCGCGCAACCGATACCATATTTGCGGCGGAAAAAGCGGTTAAACGAGCTCCATCGCGGATAAAGGGTGGTGCGGCGCGGGTTGTAAGGAGGACATGGTTTGGGCTAATGGGTGCCTGCCACGTGTCAATGGTGATGGTGGTGGCGATGATCATAGCGGTTGTTGTCGGTGTCGGGGTTGTGAATTTATATGTAGAAAAGCCTGTGGTTGTGAGAGAGCGATTGTTCTTCGATTACACTGAAGATACCCCAAGTGCGGTTTTTAGCTTCGATAAGAAAAAAAGACCGTTTAGCGTCCCTGTTGGCCATATGGTTCATGTCTCTTTAGTTCTTTGGATGCCTGAATCTGATTTTAATCGAAGACTTGGGTTATTTCAGGTAAAAGTCATTTTGATTATTACTAACTAATCATATTCTGTGAAGTTATGTTAACTGATTTATCAAATTTTCTTGTGTGGGTTTACACAGTTGAAGGTAGAGCTTCTGTCGTTGAAAGGCGAAACGATTGCAAGATCGAGCCAACCTTGTATGTTACGTTTCAGAAGCAAACCCATAAGACTTGCACGAACCTTTGTGATGAGTGTTCCACTTATAGCCGGAATCGCCAACGAAGCACAAACAATGAGAATCGATGCGTTAGCGCACCAAGAGAAATGGCCCAGAACAAAAGCCGTGAGAGCCACTCTGATTCCGCGTGGACGTACTTGGTTATTACCTCAGTTATATGAAGCTGAGGTGGTTATAAACTCGAAACCGCCATGGACTAAACGAATGGCTTATAATTGGAAATGGACTATTTGCGTTTGGACTACAATGTACCTCTACGTTCCTATTCTCATCGCGCTGCTATGGTGTTTTAGACCGATTTTGTTCCCTTACGTTGCTTCAAGAACAGCTATGGAGAGCGAAAACTTAGAGATAGAAGCAGTAGCAGTAGAAGAAGAAGAAATGGAAAGAAGATCGAGGGAAAGAAGAAACAAGCCTCGTCGAAGAACTTTCAGTACGACACAGCAAACTTATACATAGTAATCAGATTTTTTTTTTTTTTTGGGTGTTCTCTGCAGAATCAAATTCTGCTCCGTAATAAACTGTCAATAGTAACAACAAGAACTAAAAAAGAGAGTTGATATACCTTTTGGGGTTTTAAGTAGTGAGAAGTTTCAACAATTGATCGACGAAACTATCTCTGCGAACTCCTTGATATTCTTCTTCACTGCCTTTGACGACCTTCTTCAGTGTAACAACTCCTTCACTGAGTTCTCGTTCGCCGACAATAACCATCCACGGGATTCCAGATTCAGTGGCACGATCGAAATGCTTTGTCCGTCTTTTGCTCACGAGGTACTCTGCTTTTATCTTAGCTGCCCAAAGCTGACTTACCAATTCCGCAGCTTCAGCTAGCTTATTGTCCGCCATGATACTAACCAGAACTTGTGTCTCTGTGGATCGAATCACCTGTTTGAGCCAATCCCAAGTTTAGTCACAGAACCGAAACAGATCAAGGCATATATATAGACTCCTACAAGTCAAGTGTGTACCTGTTTTTGTTGCTTTTGAAGTTCTTCCAATATGTTGAACACTCGCTCGATACCGACACTCATACCAACGGCTGGGACTTGCCGTGTCCCAAACATTCCGATAAGGTTATCGTATCGTCCACCAGCACCGATCGATCCAACCTTAGAGAGAAAAAAACAAAACTTTTGTTTAGATAACAACTTTCTTAAAGAGTGTTCATCTTAAAACTCTAGTATGAGTGATTGTAACATTTTACCTCAGCTCCTTTGCAGACAGCTTCAAAGATGACGCCTGTGTAGTAATCAAGACCTCTAGCAAGACTCAGATCAAAGACTATTCTGTTACTACAATTTGACCTTTCAAGTGCTTCAAACATAATGCTCAAATCTTCAAGTGCTTCTTTTGATGACGCATTAGTTAAAAGCTCGCTGCCTTCTTCTCTTAGTTTCGACAACAGTTCCATTGGCTGTCCTCTTTCCTTCACAAAAGTGCCGATTCTGTTTGCTGTCTCCGTCGACAAACCTTTTTCCTCCACCATTTCTTTCTTCACTTGCTCAAATGATTGCTTGTCTAACTTGTCAATGCTGGAACAGATGGTTCTAAATTTTTCCGGGGGTACTCCACATATCTCCAGCATACCGTCAAGCAACTTCCGGTGACTCAGCTTTACCTATCGATACAAAGAGATGACCATTTTCAGTATTAAGAGCACGACTTCTTATTCAGAAGCAAGCAGTCGAAGAAATTTACCTCGTAATCTCCAATTTGTAGTTCATCAAGCAGTTCTGTCATGATCTTTACAATCTCAAAATCAGGTCCCATCCTTTCAAACAGACCAGCAATATCGAGATCACATTGATAAAACTCTCTGTATCTTCCTTTAGATGGATTGTCCCTTCTGTATACTTTAGCTATTTGGTATCTTTTGAATGATGTGATACCATTCATAGCCACATAGCGTGCAAATGGAACCGTTAAATCATATCGTAAAGAACAGAGCTCTCCACCCTGTATCACGCATATATAATGAGTACGGATGCCAAGAACAGAGTTTAGTAATTTTTAACAGAAATCGAAATGAGTTACCTGGTCTGCGATATCATAAATCAACTTTGAGTCTTCACCATATTTCCCCATAAGTGTCTCTCTCAGTTCGAATACAGGTGTATCAAGGGCAGAAGCACCATGCCTTTTGAAAACGTCTTGTATGATTGAAAACACCTTTTCTCGGACTGTCATCTGCTCTTTCGCAAAATCACGAGTACCCTGTCATGAATCAAACAAAGGAGAAAGAGACCGTAAATCCAAGAAATTTGATTAGAAACGAAGGTATTGCTCCAACTGGAAATTTATTAATTTTGCCATTAGACTAGGCACATTCCATAGCAGCTAGCATATAAGCAAAAGATCCTATGTTTAGCTACCTAAGGAAAGATACCACCAGGTTCATTACCTTTGGGAGCTTTGGAAGTCTCCGGTTTTCATTACTTTCTACAATCTCTTTTACTTTATCCAAGAAGCAAGCAGAACCATGATCCTCGGGGTTCAAAAGACACAAGACTTTCTCCACCCACTGCTTCAATGTCTCAACCCGATCACCAGTGCTTGTATCATCACCGAGCAATCTGTCTTTGATAAACTGGAGAAGAATGCTTGTCCCCTTACCTAAAACCGCTTTTTTCTCGTTCTTCTTCTTCTTTTTATCTGTTTTGGGCTCCTCCCCATTAGCATCAACACTCTTCTCGCTAAACAATTCTCCACCTTGAAGGGCAAAGAAGGCAGCCACAGCTTCCCAACCAACAATTCTATACACAATTCCTAGAGACTCATTCACAAGGTGAGCAAAATTGCAGTAGTCCTCATCAAATAGTGCATTGTATGCTACCTTATGACCATTCTTAAGACTCTCATAATCAAGACTGCACTTTTCAGAAAAACACGACAAACTATTCTTCAGATCCTCGTTTTCAATAGACTCAAAACACAATTTGGCACGAGTGAAGGAACACTCTCCCAAATTTTTGATCGCCATTGACAGAGCAGACAATGTTGTTCCCAAAGCCTCACCAGTTCCAGAGTTTCCAGACCCAGATTTCCCTCCTTTGACACTGGAATTCAGCTCCACCCTAACAACAGCATGCACACTTTTCGCAACATCGCGGAATCTCCCATGAATCCTCGGGATTTTCGAAACCGCTTCGACTTCTTTCTTCCCAACAAGTTTAGACCCGTTTAGCAAAACCTTGAGATCACCAGCAACTGCAATGGCGTCTTTGTCCCCAAACCCGTCTCCTGAATCCAACGAGCTAAACGACGTCACATCAGCCTTTGTAGCTTCGCAGCTCAGAGCAGCAACCGCATCTACAATCTGGGAAAGGACCGAAGATTTGTGGTCGATAACCGAACATATGGCGATCAATGGAGCAAACGACTTCTCCAACACAGTGCATTCTCCTTCGCTCAAATCAATCTCGGAGAAATCAAACCCTTCCCCCTTCGAATTCAAACTCTCCGATAACTTAACCGGGAGAACCGTACGGACGGTTGATGAGGAGGAAGAGGAAGTTGATAGGATAAGCTTGTTTAAGAGGACGGCTAAAGAAGCTCGAACCTCCTCGACCGTCAAACACTGAGGGATAGCGAAGGAGGTCTTTTGGGGACTCTGAGGGTTTTTGTTGGATAATCTGTCGAGCGCAGAAGAATCGATTCGCACCTGAGCGACGCCAGCTGAAACCTTGTAGACGGAGGAAGAAGACAGAGAAGAGCCTTTTCCTCCGAGAGAGATCGAAAATCTCTCCGCCGCCATAGTCGATGTTTGGGAGTGAGAGAGAGAAAGAGAGAGAAAGAGAGAGAGGAGGAGACTGGAGAGCTAGATCGAGCAGAGAGAAGTAAATGAAACGTGGTTACGTTTTTACTTTCTTAGTTAAGGTTTTACAGTTTTTCACTTTTTACTCGTATTAGTGTGTCTTTATTTTTTTTCTTTTTTGCCAAGCAAATTCATTATATTGAAGCCCAATGGGCATTACAGAATTGTACAAATTATTTTAGCTTAAAAGTTTAGAATTCAGATCTTCAACTTAAGGAAGGTTATATATCCTATTGAAATTGTATTATTTCTTTCTGTTTTATGCAAACTTGCTAATGTCATTTACATCAATGTAGATCTCTTTTCTTTTTATTGTTTTTGGAGAAAATATATACGTTTAAGATCTTGGTTATCTCTTTCCTTTTTAGCAAACAAGTGAACACTAGTATATATATATATATATATATGCCATTTTCAACTTATAGTTTTCATTTTACAAAGCTGAAGTATATTTTTTTAAATTTAGAAATATAAAATTATGATATGTTTTTAATGAATTTTACCAAAACAAATACCAAATATTTTTATTTTTATTATGATTATAATATCTAAATCTTATTTTTTGATAAAGATTATTATTTATTTTCTGATTTTAAATAAATTTGTTTTTTTGATTTTTTTTTTTAATTATCCATCTGCAACCGCCCGCAACCGCAAACGCTGCTGGAAATGAGCTTTTGATTTTGAGGAATCTTGAGGGATCTGGAACGGTTTGAAGCGGCAGAAAGCGTTTGCGATGATTGTTGTCAAATGCTAGTAACCGCTACTATCCGCAAAAGCTGTGTTTGCGGGTGGTAGCGGGTGGCTGCGTTTACTCGTATTAGTGTGTCTTTATTTTTTTCTTTTTTGCCAAGCAAATTCATTATATTGAAGCCCAATGGGCATTACAGAATTGTACAAATTATTTTAGCTTAAAAGTTTAGAATTCAGATCTTCAACTTAAGGAAGGTTATATATCCTATATTGAAATTGTATTATTTCTTTCTGTTTTATGCAAACTTGCTAATGTCATTTACATCAATGTAGATCTCTTTTCTTTTTATTGTTTTTGGAGAAAATATATACGTTTAAGATCTTGGTTATCTCTTTCCTTTTTAGCAAACAAGTGAACACTAGTATATATATATATATATATGCCATTTTCAACTTATAGTTTTCATTTTACAAAGCTGAAGTATATTTTTTTAAATTTAGAAATATAAAATTATGATATGTTTTTAATGAATTTTACCAAAACAAATACCAAATATTTTTATTTTTATTATGATTATAATATCTAAATCTTATTTTTTGATAAAGATTATTATTTATTTTCTGATTTTAAATAAATTTGTTTTTTTGATTTTTTTTTTTAATTATCCATCTGCAACCGCCCGCAACCGCAAACACTGCTGGAAATGAGCTTTTGATTTTGAGGAATCTTGAGGGATCTGGAACGGTTTGAAGCGGCAGAAAGCGTTTGCGATGATTGTTGTCAAATGCTAGTAACCGCTACTATCCGCAAAAGCTGTGTTTGCGGGTGGTAGCGGGTGGCTGCGTTTACTCGTATTAGTGTGTCTTTATTTTTTTCTTTTTTGCCAAGCAAATTCATTATATTGAAGCCCAATGGGCATTACAGAATTGTACAAATTATTTTAGCTTAAAAGTTTAGAATTCAGATCTTCAACTTAAGGAAGGTTATATATCCTATATTGAAATTGTATTATTTCTTTCTGTTTTATGCAAACTTGCTAATGTCATTTACATCAATGTAGATCTCTTTTCTTTTTATTGTTTTTGGAGAAAATATATACGTTTAAGATCATGGTTATCTCTTTCCTTTTTAGCAAACAAGTGAACACTTGTATATATATATATATATATGACATTTTCAACTTATAGTTTTCATTTTACAAAGCTGAAGTATATTTTTTAAAAGATGGTCAACTCGAAATTCCTCCTCTTTGCTTTCATAGCTCTGTTCATTTTACTTTCCGGTTAGTATACACATCTTCTAAGAATATGATTTAAAAAAATTAAAAGGAATGATTACGTATATACATGGATGTATTTGCAGGTGGTGAAGCAAGAGAAATGATGTGGCGGTCATCGAAAATAAATCCATTGTGTTGCATAAACCAGCGACAATTTGGAGCATGTGATTCAAGAGAAGACAATCAAAGATGTGAGCAGATGTGCAAGAAGGGTTGTTCTCGAAACAAAGGTGGCGGTTGTCAACCTATTTCCACTGGTTCCGTTTGCTCTTGTTATTGTGGTTAAACTACACAAAAATACTATTATGTTCATGCTCTCTTTCTTTCTTTTCCACTACTGGTTATTAAAGAAACAAACAATAGAGAAGAAACACAAACCAAGTTTTGTTTTTTTTTTGTTTTTCTCCTTGGAAACAAACTGATCAAATGCAACAAACAAAAGCAAAACTTAAACGGAGAGCTCAATCTGCGAGACAAGAATGCCATCAGTATCTGCATAAACCCATTCACCATCACAGATCCGAGTCCCTCCAATATTAACCGGAACTCTTTGTTCTCCAAGTCCCTTCTTACTCGCTTTTATCGGATGAGAAGCCAAAGCTCTCACTCCAATGTCACAACCGTTGATCTCATCGACGTCTCTGATGCATCCGTTCACAACGATCCCTGCCCATCCGTTGTTCTGAGCTTGAACCACCGGATTACCTCCGAGTATCGCACACCGTTGACTCCCTCCACCATCCACCACAAGAACTCTACCGTTTCCTGATAAAACAGATTATCTTGAATACAACTCTCAGATGAGTCATTTGCAAAAGTAACTATGAGTAACCCACCATAAATCATGTCAAAGTTCATATATCATTATGTATCTTGACAAGTTCATTATCAGCTAGTGGTGAAGTTACAAATCAAGATTTGAGCTTTGATTTAAAGGGAATCAATTCATTTAATTACCTTTCTCCTCGAGGAATTGACGGATTAAGCCATTGTCTTCAAATACTTTGACAGTAACTGCTGGACCTGAGAATATTTGTCGACGGCCGTAAATCTGGAAAAGGGGTTGCAGAGCTCGAAGCTGACCACTCCGAATCAGCTCTTGATTCGCGTCACAAACTTCCGCAGTTGTCACAAACGCCATTTTCTTCTTTTTTTTTTTCTCAGCTATATGATCAAAAGTTGAGACCAAAAAAAAACAGAGTGAATCAATCAAAAATAAGTAACCTGAGAAGTTTTATGAAATGATTTGCAATACACCAATATTTATATTCTTTGTTACGGAAACAACCGAATCAAATCCATAACAAATTACGAACTTTGGAGCTGATCAAACGAATCTAGTTCAGACCCAGCAGAAGGCAAGAATCTAAAAAAGCAATCGAATTTTCGTTAGCTTGACTATGATCACTGAATCTATCCTATTCCACGGAAAATCGAACAATCCCACAAGGAAAAAGACAAACTTTTGAATGTATAGATCAAGGTCTCGTTACCTGGATCAGGCAGAAATTCAGATGCAGAAAAACTCGTTACAGTGTTACTATTTCAGAGAAGGTGATTTTAAAAGGAGATCACTTTCTCCAAAATAAATTATTAATTTTGTTTTTGAGAGAGAGAAAAAGGAATATTTGGTATAAATCAGATCAAAGGTAGTGAGTGGTGAAGCTTAGAAAAAGGAATCATGAGATGAGAGATTACTTAACAATGTTGTGGTCTTTAATATCACTTTCCCCACCTTTGTCTTTCTGTGTTCTGTCTTTCTTCCGTTTTTATCTGTTGGTCTGTTTTCAACGTGCTCTGTTCTTTCTTTACTTTTGTAAATTGTAATTCAAGAAGAAGTAAAAAAAGTTTCATTCATATCCCTGCAAATGAAACAAGACAAAAATCCTAGCAAGTTTTGTCTGGAATCAATAGAGTTTCATCTTTTCTTATAGGATAATAAATACCAAAATGAGCAAAGGAAGATCCCAAAAAATGTTTAGAGTTTGTGAATGGTTTTCATGTCAGCAGCTTCAGGGAGAGTTCCTTTCTCAACATGATCCCACCACTTGATCAAGAAATTGTCCACCACCAACCTAAACCACGGAGATAGTTTCACAGCTTCATCACCAGCATCTGCTTTCTTCACCAGCTCCTTAAGCTCTTCTCTGCTCACATACTTTATATCAGCCACTTCATCTGGATTTGGTGCAACCTTCACATCCCGCACGATGAATAGTAGATAGTCAACTGCAAGAAAAATCCACAGAGACACTCAGATCTATTATAACCAAAAGCCTGTAGAATGGTTGGTTGGTTGTTTACGTTCGTGCTCGCCCCACTTTCCATCAGAAGGTGCCTTGTAAAGCATGCGTCCCAAGGCTGTGAACTGATTCACTGGTACATCTTCAGCTACAATACCGAGCTCATCGAGAAGCTTTCTTTGTGCAGCATTTCTTACACCTGGTCAAATAGTGGGGATCAGTACGTAATAGCCTTCAAGATGTTTCATAAAGTAAGAACTAGTCTTAAGCGTTTCTCAGTAAAATACCAAGCACATTCTCTTCAATGAGCTCAGATTCACGGAAAAGAGGATGGCTGCAACAAGTGTTTGTCCACACAAGTGGGAAAGTAACCTTTGTGTTTGACCTTTGCTGTCAAGAAGAGAGAAGAAAGAATATGGAGCAAGCAGATCAAAAGCCATATCCACATCAATGTGATGATAAGCAAATACCTGGAGAAGCAACTCAAATTTGGAGTTGAATAAAAACACACTGAAAGCCCTGTGAAGCAAATTCTCAGCTTCAATCTTTTCCATCAGATGGCCTGCAGATTTGATAAGGAGTCAGTGTTATACTTAGGTCGCATAGAAACTATTTACTAAGACACACATTCTTAAACCACATCGGCGACAGGGACATGTGTTTCAATGAAAAAAACAAGTAAATGGATCCAAAAGCAGCTAATGATGTCATCAATCATTTTTCCCAAAGAGATTAAAACGAGAATCTGAGATTCACTTACAGTTATATTTAGTGTCATGCCCCACGACACGATCATTTTCATCAACCAGGATGCATCTGCAGAAGAAGAGAGATTGAATTGAATAAATGATCAAGCTCGCTTAAAGCATCAAAAAGCAAACACATTTCACTAAATCTTCTATGAAATGAGCAGAAACATAGAGTCTCAGCTTTAGTTTTCTGGATTTTGGATTAATTAGATCCGTCGAACGTTATTTTGTCACATTTCTAGACAAGAGTTTTGCGTGTAGCTAATTGTAGTTCTGAAGATTTCCTCTCGAACTATAAACAATAAATTAAACCCAAATCAAAAATAGAAGAAAAGGAACAGAATTTCTCACTCGTCCTCGAACATGAGTCGTCTCTGAACAGCATCCATTCCAGCATCGTTGAGGTCGCTCATGGTGACGGCTGCGAAAGCGCGAGAGGAAAGGTGAATCCTCGACGGAGACGCGGTCCCCGGAGATCGGATCCGGGAAAGACGGAGAGGGGCAAATCGGGAAGAAGAGAGAGGAAATCTGAGAGAAACGAATTGAAACTATATAGTGAAGCAGACATTTCGATGCGTCTGTTTCTGTTTTTAAATTACTGGTGGAGATTTTATATTGTTGTTAGTTGTTTACTTGTTACACATTTGGTTAAGAATTTTTTTAATTTTTCGGGCGAAATTTTGTATTGTTATTTACGAACATAATTGGATACAAAATATTTTCGAAATTTGTTATTTGTTGAGATATTCGAAGAACGCGAAATTTTGCATTATTATTTATTAAAATGGTTAAAAAAAAGTTTCACAATAAATATTTTATTGAATTTATTTATATTTATAGTTTATGAATAATTGAATAAAATTAATATTATACATCATAAACTTTTCAAATTTATAAATTTAATGGATCTAGTGATTTTAGATTATAAAGTTTCTAGATGAGTTAAATGATATCAAAATATTAAATATGAATTGATGGTGTGATATTCTTAGAAGAAAAACAAGATATTCTCCTATATATAAATAAATTATTATTATTGCAACCTAAAGAATATTTGAAAGATAATTAGTCAATTTTTGTATATACATAATCATGAGATTCATTATTGACTAATAAGTTTTCGTAGATCATGAGATTCATTGTGTAAAGCCTCATTCAATAAAAAAACAGTACCAAATCCTAAAGACTTGTGCAGGATTTGGAGATCACTTCTTCTTTGCAAGCCTCCATCTTCCCCATCAATATATGCTTCTTGCATTTGGGGTAATTAATCTGAGTAGATTTTCAAGAGAAAGCAGCCACGTAGCTTGAACCATAATCATAAGCCGCTTGAGTCGCTGTGTTTACTTCCCTTCGAAATTCATCTGCCACAAGAGCCTTTGTCCATTATAATACTCTTTATTCTATCTTAATATATGTAAAGCAATTTATCAATTTATCAGTAAGATAGATAGATACCTTGAGGAGATCGACAGCTTTTTAAGCATTGAGTATTGATCACAGTTTTGGTTCTTCATGAGACAGAAATTTCACGCAAGAGCTCTTTAAGAACAAGAACCCCTTTATCTAGTTCACTAGCAAATTTCTTCAAGAAAAGTTCCCAGGATTCTTCATCGACTTTACCGCTCATAACAGCCATTGAAACAATCTTAATCGCATCCTCTTCTTTCCCTAACTTCTGCAACCCTTCGAACAATATCAAAAACGTTGTCTTATTAGGAAAGCAACCATTCTCCAGCATCTCTTCAAGAACCCTGACTCCTTCTTTAACATTCCCGTTCTTGGACAAGCCTTCGATCAAAACGTTATAAGTGAAAGCATTCGGCTTGCACTTCCTCTCAACCATGTCGTCCCATAATCGACCCGCCTCACTCAGCTCTCCCTTCTCGCACATTCCAGAGATCAACGTGTTGTACGTCATAAGACTAGGGATCGAGCCTTTCTCAAACTCGTCGAACAACTTCCTCGCTTCCGAAACTCTCCCTTCTTTGCAAAGCCAGTGGATGAGAGTGCTGAGAAGAGCATTATCAGGCATACAGTTGTTCTTCAACAGTCTTCTCCACAGACTACAAGCTTCATCTACCTTGTGGTCTTCACACAACACGTCGATAACTTTACAACAAAGTGAAGAATCTGGCATGAAACTTCTGTCAAGCATTTCATCCAACATGTTACGTGCCTCCCCAGATTTCTTCTCCTTGCACAAAGCTCCGATCATGACTCCATATGTTACTTCATTTGGCTCAATCTCGTTCCTTTCCATATCATCCATCACCTCAGCCGCCTCAGAGAATCTCCCTAACTTGCAATAACCATCCATGAGAACAGTGTAAGTAATCACATCTGGATCCCACCCACGATCCAACATCTCTACCAAAACCTTCTTGGCCGCTTCCATATCACCTCTGGCAACGTAACCACCTAAAATCGTTGTGTAAGTCACCAAATTTGGCACCAAACCCATCGCAGGAATTTCGTCGAGCACTTTGAATGCAGTTTCTATATCATTTTTCTTGCAGAGAGCTTTGACGAGTAGATTACAGGTGAAAATGTTGGGCGTGATTCCGAAAGACTCCTTGCTGTTCTTAAACATGGCGTGGACCAAATCGAATTTCCTGTTCTGGATTAGAACGTTTAACAGAGTGTTTAGCGATCGAACGGAGCGTTTCACACCGAAATCAGGGATCTGAAGGAAGATCCTCATAGAAGCTTCGAACCGACCCGCGAGTCCGTAGTTTCGAAGCAAGTCGATGAAAAGATTCTCACCGCATTTGATCGGCGGGTAGGAGTTCCGAAGATCGGCCAAGAGGGGCTCCACGGGATCGAAAGCACGCGCACGGGAGAGTTTGAAGAGAATGGAGTGGTAAGTGTCGTAATTATGAGTAAACCCGGGATGTGATTTACCGGCGTACATGAATATCTGGAGAGCGAGATCGATGTTCTGCTGTTGGGTGATCATGGAGACCAAACGCTTCGGGAACAGCCTCTCCGGCCACGATTTGATCGGCGGTTTATCCGTACAGTATTTCAGGAGAGGAACGGCGGCGGAGAAGAGGCGAGAAACAACCAGTGGTTGGAAGCGCGTGGCGTTCACACGGGAAAGGAACATGGTTGCCGTTTTTGAGCGGCGAAATCCGAATCGACGAGAAGGTATTTATTTCGTTGGGAGGACGAAGGCTATGATTTTAAAATTTTGCCCGTGACTTTTCAAAAACCGGTTTCTCTTAAACCGGTTTGAGTATTTCCGCCTTCTGATGGTGGTAGAATCGTCATTTTTCAGAAACTGTGACCAATCAAGCAGGCATATTGCAAGAAGATTTATGATGTGGCAATCTCTGTTGTCTTTTAGACACTCTAGCTTTTATATGTGACAACTGATAGGGTTGTAGGATCGACAAAGACATCACTTCGTGTCTGAAAACCATTGCTCAACAAATATCCAGCTTTACTTTCTCCGACGATACTACACCTCGCGTCCATCGCAAAACTAAGTCCACAAAGTACGTAAATACCCCCACAAATGTCAGTTTTCTTCGTCATTCATTTGTGGGTATTATTGTCAATAGCTTATTGACCTCGACAAAAAATCACAATTCTATTCCGAATTCGGATAAGATAACATCACGAAATAAATATTACAAATTTATAATTTGTAAAGTTAAAATACAATAGTAAAAGTCTCAGGTTCCACTGAAGATCACATTCTTGATTCATCATCACTGAAAAAAAGGGATCACATTTCAATTCAAAAAAAGGAAGAGGGATCACATTCTAATCGATTAATTTCAGTGTGTTTTTGGACTCAGCTTCTTCCGCAATGCCTCTCTCTTTTCGAATCGCTCCATCACCAACGGTTTCGGCTACTGCCGCCGTTGGCTTCGGTTCTGTGAAGCAGCACTGCCGGATCCCGAATCCCGGCGTCGCGACGAGAAGTGGATTCTGTTCAGGTGGTGTTGTTTTAGATTCGGGAAAGAGGCGAGGTTCCTATGTGGCGACGTGTAGCTTAGAAACAGTGAATGTCAGTGTCGGCCAGGTGACGGAGGCTGACAAGGACACGTTCTGGCCGATTGTTAAAGCCGCCGGTGATAAGATTGTTGTCCTAGACATGTATACTCAGTGGTACGTTCGATCGTGGGTTCTTGTTGGTGCTAATTTCGCATTCCTTGATTGCAATCTCGTGTTTGGAAACTCCTTTTTCACACTCCTTGAATTCCATCAGATGGTCTGGAAATTGCAGTTTGCTGAAATTCTTCACTTAGAGCGTGAATCGTTTTGTATCAATCATTGGATTTTAGTATTTCAATGATGTTTACTGATTTGGGTTTTTTTTTTTGTTTAGCTGAAAAAACTTTGCTTGGCTAATCCTCATGTCTTCAATTCCCAAATCTTGTTACGACATAATCATGTCCCTAAACATCTCTCTTGCTTCTTCTGACCACCATGAAAACAATTAAAACCTGTCTTTATCTTTAGCTAGTCTTGTCTATGAAACTCACTTTGCTTCTTCTCACATTGTGTAACTTCCGTAGTATAGGGCAAACTTGCTTATGTTTGTCTGACTTTGGTACTTCCAATTCTACTCAAAAGTTACAGCATTGTAAGTATCGCCCATAATCTTATGAGCCTGCATTATCAGGCTTCTCTGCACATTGATTTAATATTGGCATGTTGGATCTGAAAGGATATGAAAGTATGAAAAAATAAATAAGCCTAGATGTTGTTACACTTCACAGCATCATGAATGTTTGAGATCATTTTCCTAGTGTGTAAATGCTCTGTTTTGGTGTTGAGAGAAATCAATGCCTTTTTTCCAATCGTCACCGGGATCTTTGCAGGTGTGGTCCTTGCAAAGTAATGGCTCCCAAATACAAAGAGCTATCGGAGAAGTACCAGGACATGGTGTTTCTTAAGCTTGACTGCAACGAGGACAACAAGGTTTGTTCTTCTTTTCTGTCCTAAACATGTCTTTACTATTATGTCGCATGTTTCTTATGACAATAAACGAAACTCTTGCTTGCAGCCATTGGCGAAGGAGCTAGGAATCAAATCGGTTCCAACCTTTAAGATCTTGAAAGACAACAAAGTGGTAAAGGAAGTAGTCGGAGCAAAATACGAAGACTTACTGGCAGCCATTGAAGCAGCAAGGTCAGGCTGAGTCTCTCTCGATCACTCATGCTGTAAAGTACATTAGGATCATTCTCCATCGTCATGTAATTGGTTTGGTTCTATGAATGTAACTCTCTGCTTGTTCCCTTAACCGGAGTCGGTTTTAATTGAACAATGTATGTAATGTATGCATAAATGCTGGAAAGGTATGTAATGATGCGGCAAATGCTTATGCATTATAATAAGCTCACAAACTAAGTGGTTTGGCTAAAAAAAAATTATTGTGGTCAACGATATATTTTCTTTGCACAAGCTTAATGACCGTAAATCTAGAGATTAAGATGGATTTTAATATTGGGGGTCCCAATTGTTGAAAAAAGATGCATCTTGTTCACTGTTTGGCTTACATGTGTGATGTATGTGCTTTGTTTTCAATGAATCTTCCAACTATATTGTTCACAAGTCATAACTCCATTTTAGTTGTTCACCAAATCCAACCTTCCCTAGTATTTTGATTTTTTGATATATTTGGCATATTTATATTTAGGCTTAATGTACTTGGACTTATTCATATTTATATACAAGTTAGGAGATACTGACAGCAATTTATCCTTTTATAAATGTGTTTACCCTTAAAAAAACACAAGAATTTCACCCTGCAAATTGGGGAGGAAAGATTTATTTTATCCATTTCATTTCATTTCATTAAAAGTAAAAAAAACAATATTTCTCAAGTAAAATAAATGCGATTACAATACTTAACAAGAAAGATAATACGAACTAGAGATCACATAAACTACATTTAGGAGGAAAAAAATAACCCTAATGAGTGTGGCGAATGAGGCGATTGAGGAAACGTGGGTTGAGAGTGGCAGGGTCATCGATGCCCACATGGAGGACGTTGAGGAGAAGGGGCGACCGCCAGATTTAACAGGCTCATGGGCGCAGAGGATGACGGGGAGTAGTATGGGTGGGAGATCGGTACCGGAGGCGGTGGTGGATGAGGCATTTGTAGAAGCGAGACTTCGTTTGGAATTTCCGAATGGTGAGGATGGAGAACCAGTAATAACGATTGGGGATAAGTGTTGGCGGCCATGAACAGTTTGTGGAAAAAATGTATGATTGTCAAAGTGTTAGGTCGAACTGTGTGGATCGCGGCAATGAGTAAGAAGTTAAGGGAAATGTGGAAACCTAGAGGTGCGATGTATGTCATGGATCTACCTCGTCAGTTCTATATGATCCGTTTTGAGAATGAAGAGGAGTATATGGCAGCATTGATAAGAGGTCCATGGAACGTGTTTGGGAGTTATCTTATGGTGCAAGCGTGGTCTCTGCAGTTTGATCCATTGAAAAGTGAGATTGCGACAACGCCTATCATTCCAGTGAATTTTTATCATAAGGCTATCTTAATGGGGATTGCAAAGGGTCTTGGGAAACCGGTGAAGGTTGACGTCACAACTTTAAACTTCGAAAGAGCACGGTTTGCAAGGGTATATCTTGAGGTTAATCTAAAGAAACCATTGAAGAGTACAATGTTGATTAACGGAGGGAGATATTTCGTGTCCTATGAAGGTCTCACCAATATTTGTTCTCAGTGTGGAATTTATGGAAACTTGGTCCATACATGCCCGAGGAGAGTGTATGAGCATGTGAATTCAATGGAAATGCAAGTTCAGTAGGAGAAGGATAATGCAAAGGAAACTGTTTCGGTTAAGGAGGAGTTCACACAGATTCGACGAGGTAGAAGACGGCCAACGGAGGTGGTTGGTCACGAGGGGATGGAGGAGGAGACGCGAGTCTCAAGAAAGGAAAGAGAGTCATCGAATATTGTGTTGATGAATAGGTTTGGAAACCTCGATGAGAATATGGAAACCGGAGAGAACAAGGATTCAACAGTTAATGGAGGAGACGGCAGTACGGGTTCAACCAAGATAGTGGAATCAATGAACATTAATGAGTGCAATGGAGATAAGGAAAATGTCGACCCGATGTTAGGAACTAAGCACAGAAAGAGTAAGGAACACGGGAAGGGGATTGTTTTTGGATCTGGATCGGGACAAGGCCCAAATTATACTTGAGTTGCGCAGAAAGGAAAAAAGTTCGGGAATGGGAAGAGTTTAGAACTTACTCGGCCCAAACAGACGTTAACTAGTAGGTCCACTAGAGGATTGGTTTTTGGCCCCACCAAGGGGGAGACTACTCTATCTGCAAATGGTAAACGCCTCAGAGTTGAACAGGGAAATCTTGGTCGGGCTGGGGGTTTTGTGGTGACGGAAGGAAGTGAAGTACGGTAGAATGGAACCTTGGCTCAAAATTCAGGTGAAACAGACATCGAGGATTTACTGGATACAGAGAAGCGTAGTCCGACTGGGGCGTTGGTTACGCACGACGCATCGTCAAAGAAGCCGATGGAAAAGATTGGAGCATAACTAGTTGCCCCAGTATTTCTATGGTTAAGCTACAAAATTATGATGAATTGCATTTTATGGAACTGTGGGGGGGGGGGGGGGGGGGAATAAATCCAATTTCAGAAGATCGATTCGGTATATGGTGAAGAAGTGGCTTACAGATGTTTTGGCTATTTTTGAAACACATTCTGGTGCAGAGAGAGCAGGACGCATTTGTCAAGGTTTGGGGTTTGAAAGTTCTTTTAGAGTGGATACAGTGGGTCAGAGCGGTGGATTGTGGTTATTATGGAGACATGGGATAGGGGATGTCGAGGTCCTTAATTCGACGGACCAGTTTATTCTTGCGAGGGTTAAAAATGATGCGGAGGTGTTACATATCATCGTCGTGTACGCAACACCATCGGTGAGTCGTCGGAACGGTCTTTGGGCACAACTAAAAGATGAGTTGCGGCTGGTGAATGAGCCGATTATCATAAGTGGAGATTTCAATACAATTGTCCGGGTGGATGAGAGAACATGAGGGAATGGTCGTCTCTCACCGGATTCATTAGCGTTTGGTAATTGGATAAACGAGATGCTTCTTATTGACATGGGATTCAAAGGGAACCAGTACACGTAGAAGAGTGGGAGAGAGGAGAGATTCTTTGTGGCTAAGCGACTGGATAGGATATTGTGTTGTGCCCACACAAGGATGAAACGACAAGAAGCTACGGTCACACATCTACCATTCCTGTCATCTGACTATTCGGCCTTGTATATGCAGCTATGCCCGAAGGTGAATGGAGATGCGAGAAGGAGACCATTTAGAATTGAAGCTGCTTGGTTGAGTCACCCGAGTTTTAAGGACCTCTTGTTGGCGGCATGGGATTCAAGTTTCTATACACGAAGAGCTTTGGGAAAGACTAACCGTCTAGCTAATGGGTTAGCTAACTAGGCTTTTTCATTGCCTTTAGGTTTGCACACTTTTGATTCAGTCCCACCGGATTTGTTGCCGGTGTTGGGTGAGGACGAGATTGGGGTTTCGAGAGCACAATATATTCCTGTGTAAAACTTTGAGTGCAACTGGATTGCAATTTTTCTAAATGGAATCACATGAAATAGAAAATTCCAAAGAATTCTATAAAATTGTTACCAGTTACCATGAAAGAAAATGAAAAATCATTCCATTTATCTCATTCATTCCACATAAGAAAAAACAAATAATTTTGAAAAAATATCTCACTCCAAAAACATTCATGAATGAATGAGATATATTTTTTATTCTATTCCATTTTTTTTTATCCCATAAAAATTGATTCTATTTATTCCTTCTATTCCAATATTTTTAAAAACCATTACACCTTTTTACTTTTTGATAAAATTTGGGAGCTTGCTCGCGGGGCTTCACCGAAAAAATAAAATAAATCTAGAGATCACAGAATGACACGTGGCGAAATCGGCAAGCGAGTTATAATGGAGAGAAACTCAATCCGAGAGTCTCACATCTCTCTCTGGAGTGAACTGTGTTGTGCTCTTTGGTTTCATCGAGAGACCTAAACCCGATCTGCACCCAAGAAGAAAGAGGAATGGCGTCTTCGTCGTTCTCACTCACGTCTCCGGCTGCTTCCTTCTATGCAGTCACCCAAACCTCGGCACACTTCCCTCTTCCAAGCCGCTCTCGTCTCACTCGCAGAGTTTCTTTCCGTCTCTCCGCCAAGCCCAAGCTTCGCTTTCTCTCCAAGGTTAACGATTCCTTCCCAATTCCTTCCCGATTTCTGCAATGTGGTTTTTAGTTTTTCCGATTTTGGATCATTTCTGGTTTGCCCAAGTTTTTGCCTTCTCTTCGTCGAATTTGATCCGAAGATTGCTGTGTGCATTTTTTCCGATTCGATTCTACTGTATATGCTCGGCGTTAATAAAAAATACAAGGAATTAAATTCCGAGAAGAATGATAAAATGCGATTTCCAGAGAACTCGTGATTTGGGAATTTTTCCATTAGGCCTTCTTCTTTAAAATACGGTACTAATCGTAAAAGATTTGAGCTCGTTCCTCATGATTTTTGTCTTTTCTTCTCCCAAAAAGAGCTGTTTTAATTTTTGTTATCAGTCAATTGTTAAGCTGCTTGATTCTATAGTTTTATGCTAGATTGTAGTTAATTCTCAGGTAATTTATCCGTCGGATCTTTCTCTAGTAATCATAGCAGTTGATCTATAAGGCCAGATTACAAGATAACAAAATTCTTTTATATTGGTCTAAAGTCTGAATCTGTTGCAAGTGTAGCAAAAGAAATACGTATACACTCATTTGTATACATATATGTTTGATATTCGTTTGTTTAAATTTTTGTCATTTTGAAATTGCAGCCTAGTCGCAGTAGCCACCCTGTGGTGAAAGCACAATCTAACAAGGTAAGCTGCTTAATTACTCATCTCTTTGAAAAAGTGTGCCTCCAAAATTTGTTCATTTATGGACTCTCCTCCTGCCTTTAAAGGTTGGTAGTGGTGCTTCATCAAATGCTTCAGCTCCTGCCAAAATTGATGGGCCATCAGCTGAAGGAAAGGATAAAAACTCATTGAAAGACGACTCTTCTTCTTCTTCTTCACCTAATTTAGCTACAGAAGAGTCTATCTCTGAGTTCCTTACCCAAGTAACAACTCTTGTCAAGTAAGTACAGTTGCCCTGTTCTATCACTTAAACGTGTAAAACCAGGATCATTTTTAACCGTATGCTTGAATACTCGCCTCTATCATGCAGGCTTGTGGATTCTAGAGACATTGTTGAGTTGCAGCTGAAGCAACTCGACTGTGAGCTTGTCATCCGGAAAAAGGAAGCTTTACCTCAACCCCAATCCCCTACACCATATGTTATGATGCAGCAACCAAACCAACCATCTTATGTCCAACAAATGGCTCCTCCCTCTGCACCTGCTGCCTCACCAGCCCCTTCTGCTCCACCCTCTCTGCCTCCACCAACCCCAACTACTCCAGCCAAATCATCGCTTCCTACTGTTAAAAGCCCCATGGCAGGCACATTCTACCGCAGTCCAGGGCCTGGTGAACCACCCTTTATCAAGGTTAGGATTTTTTTTATCCAAGTACCTGTTCATTTGTAAATAGCTTGGTCCCTATTTGCAAAACAACAAAAAAGTTCATTTCTTTTACGAAGTTAATACTTAACGCTTTTTGGTTGAGGTTAATATCTTTTCACTGTGGTAAGGACTCTCCATGTATCTGTTGTAGGATCAAGAAATAGAAAATCTAATAGGTTTTCATAACTAGCAACTTTCAATCTATTTGCAAATTCATGTGTGATGCATATTATTGTCTGGATTCGCACTATATGTTTCTCTTGCTGCTTTAGGTTGGAGATAAAGTGCAGAAAGGGCAAGTTCTATGCATCGTTGAAGCCATGAAGTTAATGAATGAAATAGAGGCGAGTTCCTTAATCTTCAGAACATGAACTATACCATCCTTCTTCAATTCAAAATCCGACCACTTACCTACCTACTATTCAACTTTGAGTTTGAAAAACTGAGAATTTTTCCATTTTGATCTAACTCTGAAACTTGAACTTGTTGTCCTCAGTCTGACCAAACAGGAACCGTTGTCGATATTGTCGCAGAAGATGGCAAGCCTGTCAGCCTCGACACTGTAAGTTTACTCATTTTCTGTTTTTACTGGAACTAGATTTTACGCTTTCATCATTTCAGTTGAACGGTTACATAGAATTTGTGTAGTTTATAATCTCTACTGATATCGATGCTTTTGCGGTTTTACAGCCTCTGTTTGTGGTTCAACCGTAGAATCGGCACCATCAGAAATGGAGAAAAGAAAAATTCATTTCAATCTCTGTGCTTTGGTAAAACTACTTCTTGAGACTCTTAAGAATGTTTCCCCTTCGTTGTTACTGTTAAAGTCTGTTAGGATTTTAGTCAATGAGTTTTTTTTCTAGTTTCCATTGTTGAAGAAAAGATGAGGCTCTCTGTTCTATTTATTTTTCATTTCTTATATTATACACGAATTCTTGCTTGTGTTTTGTTGCAAATTTTATATTTTATAAGCCCAACGTCGTCTGAATATTTCTTTGGGCTTTATCAAAGTCGTAAGCAAAAAAAAAAAACAAAAAGTTATGATAATTAAAGAACACTAATGACTTTAATTAATCTCCAAAAAGAAACGGAATGATTTGTTGACGGAGAAGAAACCTCAACCGCTTTCTTCTTCTTCTTCTTCTGCTTCCAATCTGGTTTCTCTGAAAAACTGTACTTTGTGCTCTTTAACGATTTCTTACTCAATGGGTACTAGTCGAGATCTCTTCTTCCTCATCACCCTTCTCTTCTCCTCGATTCTCTTCCTTGAGCTTTCCTCGCTACCGGATCCGTCCTTTTATGATTATCTCCGGGAGAGCGGCCTTCCCGCCGGCATAGTTCCGAAAGGAGTCACCGATTTCTCGATCGACATCAAAACCGGACGTTTCACCGTCACTCTCCCGGTTCCCTGCGATGCTAAATTCGAGAACCAGTTCCACTTCGACTACAACATCTCAGGGATCCTCTCCGATGGCCGAATCGGGAATTTATCTGGTGTGACTCAGAAGGAGCTCTTCTTGTGGTTTGCTGTCAAGGGAATTCACGTGGATCCAGAGAGCTCCGGTTTAATCCACTTCGATGTCGGCGTCGCTGATAAGCAGCTTTCTCTCTCGCTCTTCGAGTCGCCTCGAGATTGCACCGCCGCGGGATCTAAACCCCGTACGGTTGATCTCTCTAGATCCCGTGATTTGAAGGTACGTTGTTGCAATCGAAATGGTCAGTGTCTAATTAGCTAGGGTTTTAGATTTTCCCCAATTTTGTATAAGGCAAATAACTTTGGATCTATGTGCTTGTATGGAATCTTGAATATTTTCCCAGAACAACCTCATTGAATCTTTTGATGTACCTACTTGATTCTGAGAATCTTTAGAAATGAGGTTTTGTTTCTACTGAAACTTGCTGCTGAGGTTTTGTAATCAGTGTTCTTACTTTGTTTCCTTTACACTTTTCAATGCAGAAGCAATCTGGAGATATCCAGTACATCTTTGGATCACCAAGGAATCGATGGACAGTTTCATCTTAGGTTTTGATTTCGAGGCTTAGAAGGAAATGCAAATTCCGCTGATGGTGTCTCTGGTATGGTGTCTTGCAAAGAGTTTGGGCTCTAGTTTTTTCTTTTTGTGTTATACCATATCATTAGCATCAACAGTATAACCTTCAGTGACTTGCAGTAGACAAACTTAGGAGGCATGAATACTTTTTTTTGGTTTGTTAAAGTTTTAGTGGTTAAGACATATATATATATACGCTTGTGGATTTTGTTTTATCAAACCCTTTTGTGTTCTGTTACCACTCTCTTTTCTTGGATTTGCGTTGTAAAAGAAAGGAAGTCGATGATACATATAACTCGTTTATTTCTTTTTATTTTCACCAGTGATATTTTTATATGATTTGACATGTCTGAGCCAATGGAAAATTACTAGAGAAATGAGATTTTGGTTGTATGACAAAGACAGAGCAGATTAATCAGTGAATGATGAATCCATCTAAGCTCGTTACATTATGATTCATATCAAAATGAATTTGTATAGTGCAAACTGAAAACAAGGGGGTTATCATATACTTAAGAAAATTACTTGTGTAAATTGCTTCATAAAGTTCTGGGTAATTTTTACAGTTAATAAATGAAAATCAATAGAGCCTAAGTTTTAATCTTTGCAAAATCGCCGTTAGTTAGTTACTTAGTTATGTGTAGAGGATTTTTCGTACATGGCAAATGCGGGATGTCTCTTCTGAAAGTTGGCTTTTTCTCGAGGACTCGTGAAGGTAAACGACGGAGTGATGAAGAGAAACGATAAGTGTCTAGTTTTAAGCGTCTTTGTTCACCACACGTGTCAAACATTCAAAACTTTAAAATATCAAACAACAACAACAACAAAAAACAAAAAAACGTGAACGGCAGGATTCGAACCTGCGCGGGCAAAGCCCACATGATTTCTAGTCATGCCCGATAACCACTCCGGCACGTCCACATTGTGTTAGTCAATAGCCTATGTGAAAAATATATATCGTAGGTAAATTGTCAATGAACTACACATCGTATTTGTTAAGAAATCTCATGGTCAACAACGTATTCGTAATGCAATCGCATGGTCATCTGTTTCTAATCGTCGTGTCGGGGACATACCAAAACTGAAACAAAATGAGTGGACTTTTCACACAAAATAATGCCAACTAGAGTAGAATGGATCAAAGAGTCATTGCTTAGTAGTCAAATCATTTCTTCCTTTTGCATGAATTTATAAGATTACGATACGCTGTAACCTTATCTCCATTGCTATTATTAAAAGGTAACCTTATCTCCATTGTCACCACCAAGGTGTCCTAGATAATCACGAAACTCTATTTTATTTTATTTCCAAAGGAGAAGAAATCAGAAGATAGAAGAACAATTGACCACTCCAAAAGAGAGCGGTAAGGGATGGAGGAAATGAAACCATGCGCCGCAAACTCGCCACCGTTGACGCCGCTAGGCTTCTTGGAGAGAGCCGCCACCGTGTACGGTGACTGTACCTCCATCGTTTACGGCAGTAACACTGTTTACACGTGGCGTGAGACAAACCTCCGTTGCCTCCGCGTCGCGTCGTCTCTTTCTTCGATTGGAATCGGCAGGTCCGACGTCGTCTCCGTCCTCTCTCCCAATACCCCGGCGATGTACGAGCTCCAGTTCGCCGTTTCGATGTCCGGTGCAGTCCTCAACAACATCAACACGCGCCTCGACGCGCGTACCGTCTCTGTTCTTCTCCGCCACTGCGGATCCAAGCTTCTCTTCGTCGACGTCTTCTCTAGCGATCTAGCCCTCGAGGCTATCGCGATGATGACTGATCCGCCGATTCTCGTCTTCATCGCCGATAAAGAAGAGAAAGGAGGTGCTGACGTGGCCGACCGCACGAAATTTAGTTACTCCTACGATGATTTTGTCGAGAGAGGTGATCCGGGTTTTAAGTGGATCCGACCGGAAAGCGATTGGGACCCGGTTGTGCTCAATTACACTTCCGGTACGACTTCGGCTCCTAAAGGAGTGGTACACTGCCACAGGGGAATTTTCGTAATGTCACTCGATTCTCTAATCGATTGGTCCGTACCGAAAAATCCGGTTTACTTATGGACCCTACCGATATTCCACGCCAACGGTTGGAGCTATCCATGGGGGATCGCCGCCGTCGGTGGAACAAACGTCTGTTTGCGTAAGTTCGACGCGCCGCTTATCTACCGTTTGATCCGTGAACACGGCGTTACACACATGTGTGGAGCTCCGGTGGTGCTCAATATGCTGTCGGCGACTCAGGAATCTCAGCCACTTACCCATCCCGTCAACATTTTAACCGCAGGTGCTCCGCCGCCAGCCGCCGTACTCCTCCGCGCCGAAGCAATCGGTTTCAACATCAGTCACGGATACGGATTAACGGAAACCGGCGGTTTAAACGTCTCGTGCGCGTGGAAGCCACAGTGGAATCGGTTACCGGCTAGCGATCGAGCGAGGTTGAAGGCAAGGCAAGGAGTGAGAACCCTCGGGTTTACCGAAATCGACGTGGTGGATCCTGGATCGGGTCGAAGCATTGAGAGAAACGGAGAAAGCGTCGGAGAAATTGTGATGAGAGGAAGCTCGATCATGCTTGGTTACTTGAAAGATCCGATGGGAACGGAGAAAGCTCTGAAGAATGGATGGTTTTTCACGGGAGATGTGGGAGTGATTCACTCGGATGGATATCTAGAGATTAAGGATCGATCGAAAGATATAATCATAACGGGAGGAGAGAACGTGAGTAGCGTGGAGGTTGAAGCGATTCTGTACACGAATCCGGCGGTGAATGAAGTGGCGGTGGTGGCTAGACCGGACGAGTTTTGGGGAGAGACGCCGTGTGCGTTCGTGAGTCTGAAAGATGGGTTGACTCGGAAACCGACGGAGGAGGAGATGATAGAGTATTGTCGGAAGAAGATGCCAAGGTATATGGTGCCTAGAACGGTGACGTTTCGGGATGAGTTGCCAAAGACTTCGACGGGGAAGGTTATGAAGTTCGTGCTTAGGGAGATTGCGAAGAAGATGGGATCGACGAGATTGAGTCGGATGTAAAAATTTGGATTTGGATTAGGATTATACAGACTGTATACAGTTTGTTTGAATAAATAGTTATGGATTTAAGTGTAAGAACCTGGAACGAATTTTAGAACATGGCCATCGTTTGAATTAACGTTGTAAGCATGGCCATCGTTTGAACTTTGAAGTGATGTTCAGAGAAAATTGTTAATCAAACAGAATTTTTTGTTTACTTGTTTTTGAGTCTGAAAAACTGTTCGTAACGGAAGGTTTTATTTTCCTCACACATTGACTTAGTCAACTCTTGTGAATTTTCTTTGTGGTTACATATTTAATTCAAATAGAATTAGGAAAGGAAAGTAATTGTCGTTAGTTCGACTGATTGAGCATTTGGTCCAATAAGAAAAAAGGACAAGAAAACACATACACTATTACGATGGTCTAGGAATATATACTGTTGAAAAAAAAAAAAAAAAAACACATACACTAAGAATTTCTTTAAGAGGAAACAGGAAGACAGAAAGTCAGCAAACTTGAGAGAAAACGAAGTAAGCAAAGTAGAAAATGGGACTAATCTCCAACAAGATTTCCAGAGATCACATCTACTCATGGCCAAAATCATCGTGAGTTCATCACCGAGTATCCTTCCGTGTCTAACTTGCAGAGATCGTTCCAGATTCAACCATGTCATTACCTCTTGCCTTGATTGCTTTCTCGCCCGAGGAAATCTCTACCTCTATGAATACAATGTCTCTTGGGATACCTTTCTTGCAAAACCTAGAGGCGGTACTTGCACATATATAGAGGTAACTTCAGATCCTCCTAAGGATGTTCTTGTCCGTACAAAACACCTCTTATTGCGAGACGGGTTTGGTGTTTATGACGTGATCGACAACAACTGTGAACATTTTGCTATCTATTGTAAAACTAGTTTGCTGGTCTTCAAGAAAACTTGGTTGGGAAAGTGTGGTCAAGCCAATTCGGTTGGTGGAGCTTCGTGTGCTGCATTCGTGCTTGCTTGTGCTGGCTTACCTGCTTTCAGCATTGGTACCTACTGCTTTTGGTCGACTGGTTTCTGACATAGGCATGGCAGGGCGAAAAGATGTTAAGGTTCCTGTGGAGAGGCTCGTTGCTATGTCGGATCACAGCGGATAAATGCTATATCTTGTAAGAGAATTCTAAACAAGATGTTTTAGGTTTGTTTTGTGCAAGAACACCAAGCTATGAAATGGAGAAGAAGGGTACAACTCTCCAGTTCACATTCATTAATTGATGTGCATAACGTATTAACATGCATATAGATGAATCTAGTTGCTAGGAAACACTAAAGACATGAGGTTTGTGGGCATTATATTGCGCTTTTGTCATGCAGGCTTTAACAACACTTTGATTGGTTCGTGGTTAGACCTAAGCCAGGTTGTGATTATAGTTGGTAGTGCCTAGTTGGTGTTATGGAGTTGAGAATTTTGCCTCTAGATGAATTCTCATTTTCTAACTTGAGGCATCATTTTATCGGCAGGTATCAACATCAACAATTAACAACTACTACTCCCATCATAAACGGAGAAGAGAAGAGCATTCCTAGATTGGCTAGATTGTTTATTCAAGATCTTTGTTAGAAATTTGGCCCATGCCCCGGTTATCAAAAATCTTTTCAGGCCGAACTGAACCGGTTAAACATTTTTCTCAAACCGAATTTAACTCAATTGAAATGCATATCAAATCAGGGTTTGAGGAAAAGCGGAAAGAGAGTGAGAAAAGTGAACACACAAATCAGGAGATAATTTTTGGGGGATCTCGCGGCGCTCTGGGATTATCATTTCAGGGTCTCGAGAAGATGGGATTATTCTCCAACAAGATCTCCAGAGATGAACTCAAGCCAGGAGATCACATCTACTCATGGCGTAACGCTTATCTCTACTCCCACCACGGTTCCATTCTCTCTCTCTCTATCAATAATGTAGACACATTACATTCACAGCCGTTCTCATTCTGTCAATGGTAGCTCGATCTCACTATTTCTGGGTTTCTTTCCCTAACTGTGTTCCTGTATCCCGAAAGATCCCAAATTTGGACTATTGGAGGATGAATAACGCGGTTTTCTCTGCATGCAAATCCGCAGGGATCTATGTAGGTGATGGAAAAGTCATACATTTCACTTGTGGAGGTGGTCTCGAAGCCGGAACGGGGACTTTCTTGGACAATATCATCGTTAGTTCTGTTCCGAATCACGGAGGCGGCAGCAGTCCTTGTCTTAATTGCGGAGACCAGTCCAGACTCGACGGCGTAATCTCTTCTTGCCTTGACTGCTTTCTCGCCGGAGGAAACCTCTATCTCTACGAGTACGGTGTCTCTCGGGCTCTCCTAATGGCCAAACCTCGAGGAGGTACATGCACAACAGCAGCTTCAGATCCTCCTGAGGAAGCCCTTCCCCGTGCGGAGTACCTCTTGTTGCATAAAGGGTTTGGCGTCTACGATCTCTTGAATAACAACTGTGAGGATTTCGCCATCTATTGCAAGACTGGTTTGATTGTGTTATTAAAGCATGGATGTAGCGGTCAAGCCAATTCCGCTAATGCGGCACGCAGTGCTTTCTCTTGGTCGTTTGCAGGGGTGTTGAAGAGTGTTTCTGTGGGTTCTGTTGCGAGATATACTCTTTCTTCGTCCCTTGGAGTCGCCGGTTTTGCTTGTATAGCTTTGGAGGGATACGGTAAATACTGCAGTGCTCGTTTGGATGCTGACATTGGTGTAAGAGTGGATGCTTTCAAAGTTCATGTGGAAGATCTCGCTTCAGCTATAGCTATCACACAAGGCAGATCCAAGAACGAGATCAAGGACAAGCTTGTAATTAGTTAGCTACTTGGTTGCGGGGCTTTTGGGATTATGATTTGTTTGTCAAGAGAAACTCTGCTTCTGCTTTGTCTGTATTGCGTGCAACCTGTATTTTGACTATTAATCAAGTCAAGTAATTTCCAAGAAGTGGAATAATCTGAATACTTACTTTTATTTTTATTTGAATTTTCTTTGACATTGGCTGAGTTGACTTTAAAACCTGGTTTTAGAATCAGAAAACCACACACGACCAAACAAACAAACAAAGGAAGAGAAAAACTCAGAAAAGCCCATAGAATAGGATGGAATCCCTTCTTCTCGAGAAGATTGGATTACTCTCTAACAACATCTCCAGAGATGATCTGAAACCAGGAGATCACATCTATTCATGGCGCAACGCTTATATCTACGCCCATCATGGTTCCATCTCTCTCTCTCTCTCTCTCCCTCTGGATATAATTAGTCAATTCTGGGTTTATCGAAGATCCCAAAATTGTTCTTTTTCTTGGGGGGATGAATAACGCGATTTAATTCTCTGTTTGCAATTCGCAGGAATTTATACAGGCGATGGGAAAGTCATCCATTTCACTCGTGGAGGTGGTCTAGAAATTGGAACCGGGACTATTCTGGACAAGATGATCGTTAGTTCTATTCCGAATCACGGAGGTGACAACAATCCTTGTCCTAATTGTGGACAGCAATCCAATCTCGGCGGTATAGTCTCTTCTTGCCTTGATTGTTTTCTCGCCGGAGGAGAGCTCTATCTCTTCGACTACGGTGTCTCTCCGGCTATCTTCATGACAAAACTCCGAGGCGGTGTCTGCACGACAGCGACTTCAGATCCTTCAGACCAAGTCATTTCCCGTGCGAAATCCCTCTTGACGAGAAACGGGTTCGGTGATTACCATGTGTTCGAGAACAATTGTGAAGATTTCGCGATATATTGTAAGACGAGTTTGGTCGTCGGCAAAAGCTATGTGTTGGGAAGGAGCGGTCAAGCCAATTCGGTGAGTGCCGCTGCGTGTGTTGCACGCATGCTTAGTCCTTGGGCTAGCAATGCTATCCGTCTCTTTTCCGACATTGGTATGCGTAACGATGCTGTTAAAGTGCCCGTCGAGAGCCTCGTGGCAAGGCAAAGCTGACTTTGGTTTTTTAATTCTGATTGCGAGTGTTGTTGATGCATTTTTATTAATTTGTTAGAGACTCTGCTTCTGCATATTGTTGAATTGTGGAACTCTAACCATATTCATATGGTCTCTGTGTGTGTGTGTGTGTGAATACAGATTAATTGAGGTCTTCCTTATCGTGTTTGTGTTTGTGTTTGATTTTACATTTGGTGTCCGTAAAACGGAAACGCTTAACGCAAATAAAGGAAGCAGAACCTGTTTCGCGATTGAAGAAAGTGTATTTTTGTTTTGAGAATATTTTAATGTGTAAAAGCAAACTCAAAAGAAGAGACTGCAACGTAAACATAAAGAAAACTCTAAAGTTTGTCTCCCACCGTTCCAAAAATAACGAATCACAGTCATTGAATCTATTGCGTGTAACGCATATGTAGCATAACATAGATGGTCTTCGTATAGGAGAAGAGAGCAAACGTTCGTGACGCGATTTAACCACGCAATAGAAGTGATGACTGATGATGTGTTTGCCCATATCTTCAACGGAAGGGTATTTTGGTCAAATGGTAGGGTTTGATTTGCTTACTCGACAAGGAAAACACGGTTTTTATACTGATTAAAAATAAAATAAAGCTGTCATTTCTCTCAATATTGCTGTTTTGTAATTTCCTTACTTCGGAGGTTATATTACAAAAAAAAAAATTAGTTAATCCGACCGAGGGCATCAGATTTTTTCCCAAACTTTAAATACCCACTAAGGAAGGAAGGAAGGAAGAGATCTGGTCTACGAGCACAAATTGAAGAAACGAAAGAGAGAGAAAAATCAGAAAACCCCCACCGGATCTTCAACTCCTCTCTCTCGTTAGAACAAGAAGATGGGATTACTCTCCAATAAGATCTCCAGAGATGATCTCAAGCCAGGAGATCACATCTATTCATGGCGTTCTTATATCTACTCCCATCACGGTTCTCTCTCTCTCTCTCTCTCTCTCCCTCTCTCTGTAATAAGTTGCATTTACAACCATTTTTCATTCAGTCTGGGGATGATTAATTTAGGCGATTTCTCTGTTTGCGATTCACAGGAATATATCTAGGCGATGGGAAAGTCATTCATTTCACTCGTGGAGGTGGTCTAGAAATCGGAACCGGGACTTTTCTGGACAATATCATTGTTAGTTCAGTTCCGAATCATGGAGGAGACAACCCTTGTCCTGATTGTGGAGATCAATCCAATCTCGATGGTGTGATCTCTTCTTGTCTTGATTGCTTTCTCTCCGGAGGAAACCTCTATCTCTTCGAGTACAATGTCTCAAAGGCCATCTTCCTCGCCAAACACCGAGGCGGTACCTGCACAATAGCACCATCAGATCCTTCTGAACAAGTCATTTCCCGTGCGAAATTCCTCTTGGCGAGAAACGGGTTTGGTCACTACGATCTCTTAGATAACAATTGTGAAGATTTTGCTATCTACTGCAAAACTGGTTTGCTTGTGTTATCGATCACAAAGTTGGGAACTAGTGGTCAAGTAAATTCGATATGTGCAGCAGGTGGTGTTGTTTCTTTGACGCTTAAGGTTTTAGGTGTTGGGAAAAGTGGTGGTCAAGCAGCTTCGATGGCGGCGTCTCAAGCTTCCATGGTTTCTGCTGCAAGCAATGTTCTTTCTTCGACAATTGGATATGTAGCTACAGGTGTTGGTGCTTTGGCTTTGACGGGCTATGGTAATTACTGTATCGGTCGTCTTGTTTACGACGTCGGTGTGAGAAAAGATGTTCGCAAGGTACCTGTGGAAGAGCTCGTTGCCATTGTACAAGCCATGAAAGGCGGCAAATTGGACAACAACAATAACGTATGTAAAACTGCTTAGCACTTGTTTTGGAATATGGATGGTTTGATCACTAATTTTGAGTGATTATGTAAGAGTGATTCTGCTTCTCCTTCGTTTGTATTGTGTTAACTGTCTTTTAACTATCTATTAAGTAGACAAGTACAGTATCTTGAATTTACATATACTTAAAAAAAAAAAAAATTCCAAACGTGGATGCGAAGAAATTGATTGCATCCGGAATTACACGCTTGCTTCAAGGACATTTCCTGCCTTGTTGCTTCCAAAAGCTTCTTGTTTCTCTAGCGTGTCACGTCTCTACTCAGCCAAACGCCACAACGACGATTCTTTATTGCTTTCAGGAGACTGGATCTCACGGTCGAGATGCTGCTACTGAGAATAATAAGCTGGATGAAATTGAGGCGGCAACACAATTCCATTTTGCTGACCATAGTAAACGGATTGAGGAGTTGCAGCTAACGGGTTCATGTAAGGGAGAACAACACCAGCAAGACCAAAAGGGTTTAACTGTAACCCATGCTGTGTAGCTTCTGGTCTAGCAAATGGCTGCTGCTGACTAGGAGCTGTACCGTAGCGATCCCGAGGCCTCTTTCTCCCCTTTTTCTGCGGCTCTTGCTGGGGATTACTGGAGCTGCGTTTCCTCTGCGCCTTTTGTTTCTCAAGCTCCTCTACACGCTCCTCGACTTTCTCCTCACGAAACTCGGATTCGAGGTTGTGATCTTTGATGATTTTGACCACTGCTTTCAAGGCACTCACTTCTTTATCAGTGGCTATGTTCTGTGACTTGAGAGAGTAGTCATCTTCCGCGCAGAGTTTATGAGCAGACTCTCTACAATCCTTAATGTAAGACTTCAAAATGGGGATTGGTTGGAATTCACCATCAGTCATCCCACCACACTCGTACATGAATCTGACTGCCACGGTTGGTTTGCCATAGTCCAAGAGTTTCTTGATGAGATTTCCAACTCTTCCGCGATCCAAACCAACCTTGTTACACACCCAAGTTGATTGCTTGTACCTGGCGATCATGAAAACGTAATCAAAAAGCTCGTCCGAGCTGAATTCAGATCCCAATTCGAAAGCTGCGACCAAATGCAGAAACAATAACGCCTCGAAAGGCTTCTTGTTTATCTTGGTCTTCCAATCGCGAGCCATTTTCTTGGCCCTCTCGCTCATGTTGACTGTGATTTTCGCGTTGATCTCGATCAACGCTTCCATTAACAAAACGAAAACCCTCCTTACGTCAACTGATTTTCCCGATGACAGAGTGTGTGTGTGGTTCCAACCTTGGATTGCGTCAAGCACCATTGTCGCCGGATCCGGAGAGCACCGAATCGCTGCAGAAAGCTCCAGATTAGGTGGTGCGTCATCGTCCCAATTATCAACCAAAAACTTTGTCAAACCAAATCCGTCCATCATCTCACACAACGATCTCAGCTCCGGCCGAACAACCGTTGCCTCCGATGACGTCCCTGCATCAGCGGTTTCGAGTCTACGCGAGTCATTCTCCAATGGCGATGCAGACTGGAGGAGGCGGAAACGGTTAGAAAGGGAGGTTTGGAGAGAGGAAAAGTGGGAGTCGATCTCAGACCAGGAGAGAGAGAAAGACGGTGATAGGAGAGAGCGGTGTGCCTGAAGATCTTCGAAAGCCTTCTTCAGCTTTTCCTTCTTCTCATCAATCCGATCTATCGCGGCGGCGATTGTTTCACTCGCCGTCATTGTTGATACTTGAGAACCTAGACTTTTATTGTTCGCACCGGCGATCTCGAATCTGTCGATTTTATATAATATTAATCCCCATAGGAGTTGACATTCAGCTACCGGATCGGTTCGATGATATTTTATTTTTTTGGTCAACAGATCGATTTTCATTTTTTATCGTGGTCTGATTCGGTTTGTTCGGTATATTAATGTTCAATTTCGTTTCGATTCGGTTTAGATGTAAGACAAAGACAAGATCAAGACCAGTGTAGACTCTTGAGTCAACAGTGTATCAGAAAGACGATGAATTCGAAGGCGAATTTCGAGAGAGAGGAATCCTAATCTCGTGATTCAATTCCATCTTCCTTTGTTTTGTGCGCTGCGACTGCGACTGCGACTGCGAGTCATCGTTAAAATCATGTCTTGGCTCCCTGTAGAATCTGATCCTGGTAACTTTTTCTCCTCCGATTTGGGGGTTTTGTCGATTTATTAGCTCCATATTGTTTTCGGCTTCTGAAAATAAATTTCATCTCTTGCTTAACTCTTTTCTGGTTATTTATGTCTCTCATTCCCCAAGTTGATAAAACCCTCTGAGAAATTGTTCATGGACTGTGTTGGATATACACAGAGATATGATTTCGGGAACGAGGCTCGGTTTCTCGATTCTTTGTGATAATGGAGCACTAAATCTAGATTGTTAAGTTTTCGATTTGGAGTAAAATTAGAAGCGAAAAAATGTTAAAAATGAGTCTTCTTTGCAGCTAAACATGGCAAAAGTGGAAAGTGATTCTTTATGTGTTAGGATTGGAATTTGAAAGTAATGATGATCTCTGAAAAATGATTAATAACAGTGATTGAGCTTATGCTAAGTGCTAAGTGGATAGTTTCTGTATTTTCTTTCTCTCTGTAGCCGCCATAGCCTTATATGCAAGACAATGAAGACACGGTTTGTTGTTCATAATAGTTTTTCGTTTTCGTGTTATATGTTTTAGGTGTTTTCACTGAGATTATACAACAAATGCAAGTGAAAGGTGTGCAAGTTGAGGAACTGTATTCCTTGGACATGAATTCTCTGGATGAAATAAGGTAGTGTACTAGTTACTCCTTGATCGTCTCTTGTTCATGCTATAAGGCTCTTTTCCACAAATCTTTGAGTTGTCTGATTATTTTCTGTCATGAACACTTTCAGACCTGTTTATGGATTGATATTGCTTTACAAGTGGCGTCCAGAGGAAAAGGAGAATCGTGTTGTCATCACGGAACCAAACCCAAATTTCTTCTTTGCCAGCCAGGTCACTCAATGTCCACATTACATTTCTGACTTATGGGAAAGATTATTATAATCGTAATGTGCAAATCATAACATGTGTGTTCTTGCAGATAATCAACAATGCTTGTGCGACACAAGCAATGTTATCGGTCCTCATGAACTCTTCGAGTATCGAAATTGGTTCGGAGCTATCAGAACTGAAAGAATTCGCCAAAGACTTCCCACCTGAGCTGAAAGGTTTAGCCATCAACAACAACGAGGCGATACGTGCAGCTCACAACACATTCGCCAGGCCCGACTCATCTTTCACCACCGCGGAAGATGAAGAATTAGCTGCTGCGAGGAAAAACGAAGAAGAAGATGATGATGTGTATCATTACATTAGCTACTTACCTGTTGATGGTGTCTTATATGAGCTCGATGGTCTTAAAGAAGGACCTATTAGTCTTGGACAGTGTCTTGGTGAGCCAGAAGGAATCGAATGGCTCAAGATGGTTCAACCTGTGGTGCAAGAGCGGATTGACCAGTGTTTGCATAACGAGATTCGGTTTAGTCTCTTAGCTGTGGTCAAGAACAGGAAAGAGATGTATCGAGCTGAGTTAAAAGAGTATCAGATAAAGCGAGAGAGGATTTTGCAGCAGGTAGGTGGTTTGCAGGCTGATAAATACGCCGAGAAAAGCAGCTACGAGGCTCTTGATAGATCTCTTTCCGAAGTCAATACAGGGATCGAGACTGTTTCGCAGAAGATTGTAATGGAGGAAGAGAGGTCTAAGAACTGGAAGAAAGAGAACATGAGAAGGAAACACAACTATGTCCCTTTCCTCTTCAATTTCCTCAAGATTCTTGCTGACAAGAAGAGGCTGAAGCCTCTCATTGACAAGGCTAGACGTAATAATGCCTAAATCCGCTTTGCCCTGATATTAGTAACTCAGACGTTTTAGGGACCCGTAGTTTGGTCACTCTATGTATGATGAGGTGTGATTGTATTCTGGTCTGAGGATTTTGTAGAACCAAAAATCTCTTACTTTAATTACATGTTCCTTATAAAAATGGGCATATGAGAAACAACAAATCAATCGCTATTACAAAACCTGTTCTTTTTTCGTCTACGTAAAGCTTGTATAACAAAGATATCTCTAGTTTTTTCGGTTCATGAACTCAAGTCAGCTTCTGCGTTTATCTTCCACGACTGATTGCAGAAACTCGGGTCGAAAAATGACGGTTTAGTCACAAAACCGAAGCTCATCACTCAGACCTGGTGGCTGTGAAAGAAGAGAATAAACCGGTTGCTTGAGCTGGTAATATATCACCAAATGTCGACATAGCGGCTGCTGATCTATCTTTGAATATTCCCACTTGTCCATCAGTTAGAATCGATCCCAGTTTCAATGTGCTTTCCCCAAATTTACTACCAGCCTGAAACATTTTGTCATATGACCTTTAAGATATCAAACAGATCACAAAATGGTTGCGCCATTGATTAATCCAAGACTAAGATCTTACCTGCATAAAAGACTTTAGGAACGGGGAAGCTACGCCAAAACTGGAGTTATCATCCAAATCACTCGTTTGAGAAAGCTCTCCGTTTGTTAATCCCTTCCAAGAGTTTCTTGACGAAGCTTCATTTGATGTAACTGGAATAGAGACCTTATTTGTACTTCTAGAAGACAAAGCTGGAGCGCTGCATTGGCCCGAAGACTTGAGAAACCATTTTCCCCTAATTGTTACAAACAGTTTCTGTTCTGGAAGAATAAAAACTTACCTTATGGGAAGGTATTTGAAGCGGGGAACTGTGGAGCATGGCATGATATTTGACTCTGAATTCGTTGGTAGTTTCTGCGAAGTATCTGTGTACATTCGGTTTAGTTGCACAAAGAATCCAAAGAGTACAGCGTGGCGTAGGTATGACTGCTTTTCGTTCTCCCAAAGATAAGGCTCGTACCTTTTTTAGACATTTCAATACATTAGAATCAGACAAATGATTGAGATAGTGAAGATGGTAAAGATATGCGTTACGCATAGCTTAGGGATAAGGTTCCTTACGTGAGCCAGTCTATGGGATCCAACTTTTGGGTTAGTTGGGAGATCAGTCCATCGATGCGACCTCTATTGACGGACTTTGTTTGCTGTTGGCCCTGCTTTCGCCTGAAAGCTGATCTGTTCATTGTGATCTTTGGTATCTCCACATTGGTGCTTGTATCACCCCCAGAAAGAGTGTCCGATGCAAATCTCAAATCCAGCAAAATTTGTAACACTCCTTTCTCTGAAATTTGGGGTTCGTTGGCCTCCCTGGCAGATAAGAAATCCTCATAAATAATGGTGATCTGCATTGTACAGTTGAAGATTGAAAAATATCATTCTTATAGGCAATCACCAGCATGGAAATATTTGCTATTATAAGGGAAGAAGTGTGAATAGGGGGGAATTATCAAACAGCTACGAACATTGTGAACAAAAACCTTCTCCAACAGGCTTGAAGCAAATACACATAAGGAGAAGAAGTAAACAGAGACAACGCACCTTCTCCAACAGGCTTGAAGCAAATTTTTGCAAAATTGACTTATCCAGTACGTGGCCTCCGATTCGATGAATTTCTTCTGATGCCCGACAAAGAAATGAAATCATATAGAGAGAAGGCAAGGACGGAAGTGATATCTTCAACTCAGATTGACTCTCGCCCTGCTCTTCCTTTACTACTGTCTCTTCCCAACCCTATATTATTATTCAAAGATGAGTACACGGACGCTATAAAATGAACCATGCAGATGATCTTCGAAAATGCAAGAGGAAGTCTAAACTCTCATTTTCAAACTTCAAAGAGTCGCAGGATACAGAATAGTTCCTCGATATATTCTCACCAAAAAGAAAGAAAGTGAACAACTATCTCTACCTATGTACATTTAGACAGAAAATTCTAATGTCAATCAATGCAGGAGAGACAGCTAAGTAGAATCATCTAAAAGACAAGGAAATGCAGACCTGTAGGAGCATAAACATAAACTAGCAATAAAGCAAAAACGGATAAGGATCGTTTTCAGTACCCTTAAAGGAGTTGTAGTAGACAATCCATCATCACTCCGAAGATCACGTAAGAGAATAGCTGACAGCTCATCAGATAACCACTGTATCCACAATATATGAGCCTTTATGCACAACTCTCGCATTGTTTTATTAAGCTCTTCGAATTTTGGACTTGTCTTCTCTTCCGCTCTAAGTAGTGCAGCAACAGCTAACGAACTCTGCTTTCTAAGTTCAGTATGCAACTGCTTTCCAGGGCTTTCAGCAGTGACTGCAGTGTTCGAGCCAAATCTTGGTTGCCTCAACAAGGATGACAACTTATCAGAAACTGCAGTCAAAGTTTCTCTACACCACAATCTTGGAGAGCCGAGAATCAAGGGAACGTGTTTTGAGTGGTTCAGCAATGCAAATAAAAGGCGTCCCATAAAAAGAGATTTCTCAATTATTATAGCACGTGGAATTGCTTCATTGTCCTTGTTCTCTTTTTTCATGGCAGCACATAGAAATTCGAGTTCTTTATCTACATCTGCAAGAAGTGTCGAGACACTATCATAACACTTATTCTGTACATACGGAGCAAGATCCTTTAACCTCGGACCTGCCTTTTCTGACTCAAAGAAGCTTATGAGGTCTTCCAAAACACTCTGGCAGCGGCTATCAACTGCATCTCTCATTTGGCTAACTTCAGGTCCAAAATATGCAGTTAGACAACTTTGGAAGTCGCTTTCTTCAGGTGGTGATTTATTTCCGGCAATAAGACCGATTTTCTTTGCATTAGGCTCAATGAACCAGACACCCCCACCTGTAGAAGGTCTGTTTAAATATGCTTGGAAGTTGATCTTCTCACCAGTGATCTTGCTAAATGCATGGACCGACTCTGTCACATTGACAGCTTTAGCCAAATCCTCAAATCTGGAGTCAATAATGGATTTCATTCTATCCACAAACGCCTTCTCAAATATTTCATCCCATAGGTTCAAATCGTCTGCCAGAACAAGCTCCCGGATTCTATTCCACGGCAGCTCTATCTCAGATCCAAAAACACTTTTAAGCCAATCTAAACTATCCCTCAAGACATCTTTGCTATCCATGGTCTCCCTTATCAACTTTTCTGCTGATCCAAGCTCTGCACCAGTAACAATAGCTTCAATCAAATGCTTCCCACTAACCTTACCAACAATCTGTCCACCGCATTCCCTCAACCAAGCCAGGCAAGCCTTAGCAATGTCAGTTTTATCAAGGAGGACCATGACGGATTCCAAGTTATCTCTGAATGATTTCCACAACCCAATCTCCTCTTCTGGATTTGGAATTCCACCAAACAGTTGGGAAGCTGGAGGGGTACTCAAGATTGTCTTATAAAATAGAGGCATATCAGTCAAGGCTTGCAAAAAGAGTTCTCCAACTTGTCCTACTGTAACCTGAATTACACTCAGCACATCACAAAATACTGAAACGACATTACCGGCATCATCACCAGTACAAGCATTCAACTTTTGCAGAATCCAAGTCCTCCTTGAGTCGAGAAACAACTCAAGCACTAGCTTTGGATCCAGCTCATCAACCACTGCGACTGCAGTCAAGGCGTCCACGTAAGCCCCCAATCCTAAACCTGGATCCAGAAGCCGCTCATGGCTCCTCTGCGAAATCTGAACCTTGAAACTCTCTACTATCTGCCATTGATGCTCTAATAGTGGAAAATTCGCCAACAGCTTACTCTGATCCACCTCTGCTGCACCACCGCCATATTCCTCTAACTTAACCAGTCTCTGCTGCACATGCTGAGCACGCATGTACCTCCCTGCAGCTTCTAGAAACATCGACTCGTCAAGGCATCCCCATATATTCTCCGGCGTATCCACCAGGTACTTAACCCGACAAGCGACCCCATAGACATTGACTCTGACTGGGTTAGGGCTAGCAAGCTCGGGAGTTTCCGCAACGGAAGAGGAGGAAAGTGATTGAATGTTACCGTGGATCGAAGAGATATTGGCCGAGATCGACTCACATAGCGATTTCATGTGCACGATCGAGTCAGCTGAGTCGATTAGATCGCGGTATCTAGTCCCCACGAGTTGCCGGAGCTCCTCTTTCTTATCCTCGATGTTCTTCCTAGTCGCGGACTCCACATTCCGAATCTCCGATATTGGTTTCGTGCGAAACAGAGACTCTGCATCTCGTTGACCACCTCCACTACTGCCAAGACTCACGGCGGCAGACCGGTAATCCGCAGTGGAAGCCGATGACATTCTCATGGTTCCTCTTTTGCGCGTACCTTCGTCCGTATTTTCTCTAGCAATCCAACAAAACTTCCATTGAATGAAGAAGACGAGAAGCAAAGCGGATCTGATCGGATCTGGAAATGCTTTGCCTCAGATTCAGAAGTAGAATCCCGCAATTAAGATCTGATTTTCTAGTTTCTGTCCAAGTTTCTGCCATTGCTGTGAAGAAAGACGTCAAGAAATTAAGCGTTTCCGTTAAAAATACGAATATACCCCTCTTTGGGGTTCGCAATAGAAGAATTCTATGACCCAAAAAAAACAAACCGGTCCGGTCTGGAAATCAAAAAGGATATCAATCGGTTGAGTGTTTTTTTATTTTATTGACATGCTTAAGTTTTAATTGGTTTAGTTAAAGATGAATGTTTGCACAAATATGTACTTCTCTTACTTTGCAACATTTACCGCCAAATTTGTACAAGTCTTTGAAAGCTTATAATAACTGACAAAAGTCACAAAATAAAAATAGCGTTTTAGATTTGATAAAAGCCTTCGTTACTAGTAATCTTACAATCTCTTATTTATTTAGTTCTCTAAATAAGTCTTCCTATTACAACAACTTGAAACTGTGACAAAACTAACAACAACTTGGAACGCCACGACTCACGAGGGGAGTAATCAATCACACAATGATGAAACAACGTGCAGTCCTTGACTAGTTTCCAGGAACAGTGAAGCTTGCGGCAACTCCTCTGCACGAGAATATCCTTTTATATATAACTCAGATGATGATGATGATGCAAAACGACAATGCATGACGCATCTTTGATTGCTAAAGAGATTATTATTAACCTTTGGAACTACAAAGGAAGAGAGTATCCACGGAGATAAGTCGAATCCACTCCAGATTCTCTAACCAATGCCACTCTTCCTGTCCTAGCCACCTTCATTTCTCCAAAACAAACCATAAGAATCGCCATATTGATGGTTTCAAACGCAATAGCGATTGCGTGAGTCTGTGAATAGATGAGAGATATAAAAGAAGAAGAAACTTGGCTTTGTTACCTCACAGATTCCGTAGACCTCTAATTGCGTTTGCAAAGCAGCCATTTTTCTGATATCGCCCGTAACCTGCAAACCGATGATTTCATCAGCTATAAACTCTAGATCTATCTCATCCCTAAGCTTTGAAAGATCTTTTCTTTCTTTAGTGGAGTAAGGACCAGAAAGTTTCATGCTTTGTTTTTTTTCATTGCCATCACCTCAAGAGTGATAGTATGATCAGACACATCAATTGCTTTAGCTCGGAATACATTAGCGATATCGAGAACATCTCTCCTTGCAGAAGTATGAGCAGCTACTTTGATGAGCATCAGTTCTCGCTCCGCAAATGGCATGTGTGTTATATCTTTGACCTACAGAAAAAAAGGAAAACGTTATTAGAACTATAAAAACCGAAATCTACAAGAACTGCGGTTTCGAACTTATTTGCTCACCTCGTGAAGATCAATCAATTTCTGAAGCTGCCGAACCAATTTGTCTATGTTTTCATCAGTTGCGGGGATAACTGTTGTAATCCGAGATAATCCCTCTTTCTCGGCATGGCCAGAAGCTAGACTCTAGAGCAATAAATGCCATAACTTTCAAGCATACTCTTGAGACAAGTATGCATTCACATCGGTGAAACTAAAAGCAAGAGTGTGTGTGTGCATAATAATAACCTGGATGTTATAACCTCTCCTGGAGATAGCTCCGGTTATAAGATTGAGAACTCCGGGAGCGTTGTTCACAAGTATAGATAACGTGTGGGACCGTATACCGCTTGACTAAAGTAAGATAAAAAAAAGTTAAAACAAAGTTTAAGTTCATTTATGAAACGAATGGGGTAACGAGCAATATATCTTACATCTTCGTCGCAGACTACTCCCCAGTGAGCGTCAAGGACCGGTTTGAAATCATTATAGAGTTCCACTGGATAAACGTCCCCCTAAAAAAACGTATCAGCTTGTCTCGATCGATCCACGGATGCTTATAGATATGTAGAGGAGAAAAAAACAAATTAAGCTTATATTATCTATACCCCAGATGATGCATTGCCATTTCCATTTACATTTCCATTCAATCCTAGCTTTGTTTTTTCTGCAACAGTCTCATGAGCTGATTCCTTAATGAGATGTGGGTATGATGCCGCTGAAAACTTCCAAAACGGAGCCGTTTCTCCCATCTTTTCCCGTCTCAGAGCAATCTAGAGTTAAACAGTAGTGTACAACAACGCTTAGAAATGACAATACTTATTCTTGAAATTATTAAGTCACTAAAACACAGAAATTGACTACTGTAAGATGCTAACATGTCACTTAAAAGCTACGCTAGAAGTTTCCTGAAATTTATCAAAGGAACTAAGGTTCGAGTCTTCCATGTGTGACATAATAGACCCAAAAAAAGAGAGGCTACAAGTGGCTATAATACCTGTGAGTTCCAACTGTTCAATAAAGGTCTTCATAATAAAATAGAGGCCACAAGTGGCTACAAACAGAGGTTGTTGACAGTTAAGAAGGATGGAGCAAGTAATAGTTACCTTTCCTGTTCTCGCGATTTCTTTTATTCCAAACTTCTCTAAGTTCGTCTTTAGCGCAACCATCTTCCCTGGGTCTCCAGTTACCTAAAGAATGAAGAAAATGGGACTTATTAGAACCATCTTGACCATTTGATAGGAATACATATAAATTGAAGAAAAGGACTGACCTCGATAGTTAGAGTGTGCTCCGAGGTATCAACGATTTTTGCTCTAAAGATATCCACTAACCACATGATCTGTTTAGTACATGGAAAACATCACACATGTAAATTTCTGAAAAACTTATAAAACAGCTTTTATATCCTTTAGACTTAAATTCGAACTGAGTAAACATCAGCAGAAGAAAAAAGAGCTTTTTTACTGTGTGACTGAGGACTCATTTAATAAAAAGGAAGAAAACATCCTTCCATCCATCTCCATCTGTATGTCTGAGATTTTAATGCGATTCGACTAATCATAAGAAGAAACAAAACGCTTTTTCCTGTGACTCAATTAATCACAAGGGCTAAAAGCTCCTTTCATCCATATCATTAAAAAGTTTTTCAAATGTGACTGAATTAATCATATTGAAAAAACCAACTTTGACCATCCAACCAATATTGAGAATTAAGTTCCGAGTGTAGTTTCAATTCTTGCAAGATCAACTATATTTTACCTACCTCTGAGCGTGTGCTTGGTTCAGCGTTGAGTTTAATGAGCATTAACTCACGTTCTACATGCGGCTCCTTGGAGAGATCTTCCACCTGAACAGACCATAATGAGTGCAAGATTAGAGTCATGATTCCTGAAACCATACATGTCTCATGAGAACCAAAAGGCAAAGCAGTATGTTGTAGCAGAGACTAGTTTTTTTAACAGAGAAGAAAACAAAAAAACCTTGATGACATTGACGAGTTTGTTAAGCTGTTCTACTACTTGTTGCAGGACTTTGTCTGTTCCAAGAACAACTATAGTAAACATAGCCTTGTCTTCGTTCAATCCCACAGCGAGGGACTCGATGTTGTAACCCCTTCTAGCAAACACTCCAGCTATCCGGTTTATTATGCCACTCTCATCACCAACAAACACCGAGATTGTGTGCCTCCTTACTCTACAAACGAATGGTGAGATTTAAAGTCAGAGAGACGCATCACACGTTATCAGAGCTGTATCAAGCACTTCCATAAAGTAACAAGAAATGAGACTACGCAAATACTGGCGAAAGGGAAGATCTACACCTAATACTGAAATTGAGGAAACAAAAACATTGTAAGGCAAAACAAGAAAAACTAAATAAAGTTCAAGTTTTCGGTTATAGAGAGAAAAAGAAACGAAGAACCCGTTTCGAATCAGCTAAAACGAAACTGTAAAAATGGCTCATTTTTCTCGCCCAATTAACGAAATTAGCAAAGCGTTTTTTCTCGCACCTATCACACGCGGTGGGGGAAACAGGCTGACCAGTGGTGACGGCTTTATCGGTGGAAGCAGCGGAGAGAAGAGTGGCATTTCTCATCTTCTTCCCATCGATGATTTGGGCTACTTGCAACGAGTTTGGGGATTTCGCCGGAAACCCATATCCCTTGCTCTGTTTCTGGAAGTGGGAGTAGAGTGAAGCAGCAGTAGCTGTCGCAGTCGCAGCCATTGTTGGGTAGAGTTAGATTGTAGGCGGAAAACAGAAGAAGAAGAAGAAGAGAGAGAGATAGAGAGTTTGGTGTATGTAAGTGAAGGTCACTATTGGTGGGCTGCGAGTGGAGGAGAGGTGTGAGTAGGCCTCTTCTATATAATTCAATTTCTTCCCACATCGAGACAGACCATTAATATATTTCAATATTAACAGGCCAATCATATTATTTTTCTTTTGTTTTTTATTATATTATATGACTTTAGCGACTCGTTTTTCATTGTCGGCAAATGATTTAGAGATTGTTATTGCTAGTGTATGATTGAAATGCGCATAATCGCAACTGTCTACAAACATGACGTTTACGAGTAATTGCGTATGACTATGGAAAAAGTAACCACCATTTATAGTTTCTAGTCGTTCTTTGTTTGTTCAACTCATAATTATTACAAAATTTAATTACTTCATTACGGTGGTAGAACCCACCATTTCTAGTTTTAATCTTATTAGCAAATAGCAAAACACAACACCTAGTGACCACCATTCACGTTTTTGCCTAAAAGGTAAAAAGCTTCCGCTTTCACAAACGTGGTTTTTGCTTTGTCTTTGATATTTTTGCGCGTTTTTGTTTGCTTTTGTTCCCCACCTATTAACGTGTCCTTTTTGTTTTGTTTTTTAGTAGTGGTCTTTGTCTACTATATAAACAATTGTCCAGTCTTTGTTTACAAGTTAGTGATTACCATCCACATATTCTTTTTTCATCTGAAAGCTTTCACAAATTTAGTTTTTGCTTAATTATCTAGTTTAGTTGGTGATTTGTATTAATATTTGTTCTATTTATGTTTTTGACTGAATATTACAAAGAAACAAGTAGCGGAAAAAGATCAAAAACTACTAAAGAAAGACAAAAACGACGAGGACAAAAGAAAAAAACGGCAACGAATAAAACCATTAAACGAATTACACAAATGATTTATATTAATATTTTTTGTATTTTTCGTAAAAATGTTAAGTTTTATACTATTTTTGTTTTTCACATAAGGTTACAAATAAATCGGTAGCGGAAAAATACCAAAAACTACTTTCTACTAAAGAAAAATAATAACGATGACGGCAAAAAAAAGACATCAACAAAAACTAAAAACTGTAAAACCGTTAGAAAAAGACATCAACAACCATGTGAAACATTTGCTTGACCCCCAAATATTTGAAGTGGTTAATATGTATAATGATTTGGTCCCTAAATTTATCAAAAGAAAATTATATATAATTATTTAGCATCCAAAACCGTAATTATTTATAGCCCTATAGATCTCAGTATTACAAAAAAATATGGATATTGATAGCATTGTGATAGCAGGGTTTTCATAATTGCTATTATAAAGAGAGTACTCTATTACAGTATTTTAAAAAAGGTAGGCGGAAATTTTAAACACATATAATAACACTTATTGTGAGCTAAGGATGTGTGTTTTTTTTGTACGGCAGAAGCAGCCCTGCGTTAAACGAATTACAGTAAACAGAAAAAGCTCAAGCAGAAGTTGGAGAAACACTAAACCCCGAGAAGCTGATTTGTATTATTATTGTTACTCATGATGTAGTTCTATGATTAAAATGCGCATAATCGCATGTCGCAACTGTCTGCAAATATCACCTTTTACTGCAAATATCACATTTTACGAGTAATTAATTAAAAGAATTGCAAAAAAAATTAACCCATTACAGGGTGGTAGAACCCACTCGAAGTAATTAGTAACGTTTCTACTTTCTAGTTTTAATATTAGCAAAGGGCCAACATACAACTACCTAGTGACCCATTCACGTTTCTACTTAAAAGCTTTCACAAACGTGGCTTCTGCATTGTCGTTGATATTTTTGAGCGTTTTTATTAGTTTTTTCCTTCACCTCTTAACGCGACTTTATATCTTTAACGGTCTTTGTTTACTAATTAAATAAACAATTGATCACCCCCCTACACCAATCACGTATTGTTTTATCTTCAAGCTTTCACAAGTCACAGCATAGTTTTTGTCTTTATCATAGATATTCTTTTTTCTAATATATAACATCACGTGTTTTATATTTCTAATAGTCTTTGTTTACTAAAGTAAATAATTTGTTCAGTCATTGTTTTACTAAGCAGTGGTTGATCATGTCTCCGTTTTGCTTTTACTATATAAATAATCGCTTCACCACTACTCCATTATTGGATATTTGTATTCTGAAAATTAAAAAACAGATAAGATCAAATGAAAATAGTTAAGTAAGTTAACAAGTTGTTATATACCTACTTGTTTAGTAGTCACATAGTTTGCATGAATCAGATTTTATATGTTGAACACAGATGTATATACCGTTAACTATAACTGTGTATAACAAGTGAACAACACTAGCAAATATATCTTTATCAAAAAAAAAACTAGCAAGTATATAAACATGTTTGTTTGTTTTATTAATAAGTATACATTGTTTAAGCCAAAAGAAAAGATAACAGCGTTTATATGGAACAAAAAAAAAAAAAATTACCACAAAGAATAATTTAGAACTCAATCAAATGTCGTGTAATCATTAAATGTTTTGTAATCGTACCAGTGTATCAGAAGACCTTTTCTATAAGGAATAGGTTTCAAAGTCACGTTTTTGAAGTTCTGATGGTGAAAAAGAAAGAATAGATAATCTACTATGATCTTCCTACTAAAGACGTTGAATTCTTGGTAATAAAAAATGTTTAACAAATGTCAAAAACAATTAGATTCAGTTTAGTTCAAAAACGTTTTTTCTTTCTCCACAAAATTCATTATTCAGATCTTTTTTTTTTTATGATAGATATGACATTAACATATCGTGTCTAACCAGAAAAAATATATATCATTTTAACTAAATTTTTTGAAGCGTCAACAAAAAATATATATCGTGTGTTTCTTCTTATAAATAATCGGGAACGATTGCAATTCTGACATAAATAAAGGGCCAATTACATAAATAAATAAATTAACAAGCTGAAATGATTTTCTTAAGTTTTTTTTTTAAACAAAAATATTTTTCACGTAGCTCGACTATCCTCCAATCGACTTTGCCTACATTTCCCCCTCCACGTCGATCTCGATCCCGATTCCGATCACGATCATCCCTCCATTCGCCGGTGAATTTCGCCGTACAATTTCTTCAATCCGTTTTGTATACGCCACCATTTGCCGAGATCTTCACCCATATATCCATCAAGTCCGGCAGCTGCCGGCGACGGCATCGTAGCTCTAATTGGCTAAAAAGGAAGAGATCTAGGTATTACTTCGCACCGCCTCCAAAATCTAATCCGACCTGACATCGGATTAGATAGAATTTTGACATATAGCGAAGAGATTTTGAAGAATTTGAGAGAGTTAGGCGAAAGGAAGAATGGTGGAGCCGGTGAACTCTTCGCTTGGGAAAATGCTCTTGGAGGAGGTCAGTCCAGTGGTCATGGTTCTCTGTACGCCCCTCGTCGAGGAGACTTTTCTTAGGAATGGGCTATCATTTGTGGAAACGCTCAAGCCATTCTGCAACTTTAGTAACATCGATGGTGAGTTCTGATTTGATTACGGATTTTGATTGTATTCTTCAGTGTTTATTAAGGTTTACTTCACCAACCGTCTAACTCGAGGGTTCCAATGGTGAAATTTGTGGTGCAGTTCCTGTTCGGACATCAGGCGATCAGCTCTATCGGCTGAAGAAGTTTACGTTGAGATTGTTTTATGCCTCCGATATCAGACAACCAAACGTAGAGGTATGTAAAATTTCTTCTGTAGGATAAGTTGTAATTAGAACAATCAAGATACTTGTTAAGCAGTTCTTAGTCAACAACAATGCGATCCACCGTTAACTGAACATTTTGGAATCCTTACCTGTTTTTACCAAGAACGTAACGTGAAAGAGGATGGGTTTGGATTAGGCTTGTTTTTGTATTTGTAGTGTTACAGGTTCCTCCATTCTGCTTCTTCGGTTTAGCTCAAAGTTGATTATGTGTACTTTATGGCTAGGTTGCAAAGCAACGGCTAGAACATGTTATTACTCAAGCTGGGGAGAAGGATTTTCAGGATTTGAAATCTGACCCTCCTCAAATTACTGATATACTCTCTAGTAAGTCTCTACTCAAAATTATGCTTTTATGAGTTTTTTCTTAACTTCATGGACTAATTTTCTTTTAGATAACCAAGAAGGCGAATTCTCTAACCCTTTGCTTCTAATGCTGACGTATTTCTTTCGCTGCAGATCCAGAGTCTGAAATTGCACCCACATGGTTTCAGTATTACAATAAAGAACTTATAAGTACATTGTCGTTTTCAGACCATGAAGCTTTCGATCACCCCGTAGCTTGTAAGACATTAAATTGGTTTAAGAAAATCGCTGTTATTGTCTTCTTTATTTAAACTAGGTTTGCTGATCTACTATGTCTCCTAGAGTTTTCTTTTGTGTACAAAATAATTATAAATGTGCTTTTCAGGTCTCTTGGTTGTTTCATCAAAAGACGAAGAACCTATAAATAAATTTGTAGATCTTTTCAACGCCAATAGATTACCTTCTTTGCTTAATGATGGCGCAATGGACCCAAAGATTTTGAAGCATTACCTGTTGGTGCATGACAATCAAGACGCAACAACAGAGAGGTAGTTGTTCCTTACTCCATCGTATATGATATGATTCTCATCATAATTGACTGGATGTCAAATGTCTAAAGTGTAATGTTTTAGTTGACTGGATGTTATTTCTTCTGTAGAACGTCTAAAGTTCTGTCTGAGATGAGAAGTACATTTGGAAATAATGAATGCAACTTACTTTGCACTAATTCATCTAAAGAGGGTAACATGGAACATCAGGCTAATCCCTGGGCTTCATTTGTAAGTCACTCATCAGAACTTTTATCCAACATACTGGTCACGGTTCATATGTCAGTCCGTGTGAATTTTGTTAGTTCGACATGTTGATTACCAATTTTTCTGAAAGAAATCAAGGGTTTCGGCCGACAAACTTGGATGTGCTCTCACTGGGGACGATATTGTGGAGGTATTTTTAAAAGCTTCTGGCTGTTAGTTCTCGTGTACATTCTCTTGCTGATGTTCCAACGGTATTACATTTCCTGGCATATTCGGAGCAGATCAAAGATCTGATTCAAGAGTTTGCTTCCAGGCATATAATTCCTTACATGGAGCAAAAAGTTCGAGAACTTAATCAACAGGTTAGCTTTAGATTTTCTACCAAATTATCTGTGATAATATATCTTACTTTTTCTGTATGCTTTACTTAGGCTTCTTTTGTTCTCTTTCCATATTATTTAGTTTGCATTTTGTTGTGTTACTAGATCTCTGCAACAAGGAAAGGACTTCGAAACCAGATAAAAAACTTATGGTGGAGAAAAGGAAAAGACGATGTTCCTGATACAACCAAAGGTTCTATGTATGTTTTCTTGAACTCCTTGCTCCTTTTAAGAGTTCCTTGATGTCATCATAAGCTCTTACGATTTTGCTTCCACTTTTGAAGGTATACCTTTAGCTCCACCGAATCTCAAATTAGAATTTTGGGTGACTACGCCTTCATGTTGCATGATTACGAATTTGCATTGTCAAGCTATCGATTAATATCAACAGATTACAAGCTCGATAAAGCTTGGAAGCACTATGCTGGTGTTCAGGTAGCTTCACATCTTTGTAATTATGTTTCTGTAGAGGTGTTCAGGTGGCATCATTTTTAATCAATATCCGTCTTATATATAGAATCTTACATATAGTATAGGTTTGCCATGTTATCAAACTGATCGTCATTTGTCTGTATTTTTTATCGTCACTAGATTCAATAATTCATCGTTGATGGACAATAATGTTTTGCTAAAATTTGGGTGGACTACTCATCTTCTCATGCATGTTTTGTAGGAAATGATGGGACTTGCATATTTCATCTCAGACCAGTCAAAAAAGGAAGCTGAGTACTGCATGGAAAATGCATTCAGCACTTACATGGTATGTCTTTATAACCCAGTCTTTAACCTAAAACAGCTCTATTAGCCCTCGGTTACTTGAATTGGTGTTTATTTAAGGAAAACATGAAACTGAAAAACTTATGGTTGAGCAAGTGACGTAGTACAAACATGTCTTTAAAATCTCATGCAGAAACTTGGGAAGTCTGGCTTCCAAAATGCTACTAGATGTGGGCTCTGGTGGGCAGAGATGCTAAAGGCGAGAGCCCAGCACAAAGAAGCTGCTTCTGTTTATTTCCGCATATGTGGAGAGGTGCTTCTTTTTATGCCTTCAGAACATAAGCACTTATATACAGTTGCTAACTTTTACTCATTTTGCAGGAACCATTGCACGCTGCAGTCATGTTAGAGCAAGCTTCTTACTGCTTCGTGTTAACTAGGCCAGCGATGCTACACAAGTATGGATTTCATCTAGTTCTCTCAGGAGACCGCTATAAAAACTGTGATCAGGTACATGTCACTTTGCTGAAAGAGCTCAAGCTTCTACATGCTTTGCATTCTAAAGATACACTTTGTTTGCCTTTTTCAGGTTAACCATGCAATTCGTACTTATAGAAGTGCAATCTCTGTTTATGAATCCACTACATGGAGCCATATCAAAGACCATGTATATTTTCATATTGGACAGTAAGTATCTGATGAATGTAGGTCTCATAAGACGTGATGTTTAGAAAGTTGTGATCTAACACTTACTGTGAAATTATCTGTTCAGGTGGTATGCAATTGTTGGGTTGCATGATGTTGCAGTTAGAAACATGCTCAAAGTGCTGGACTGTGGCTACCAATCCAAGGCAACCCAAGAGATTTTTCTCAGGGACTTTTTCGACATAGTTAAGGTGCCTACTAGCCTATACTTGCGGTTTGAGACGCTCTACTGAAGTTGCTCAGAGATTAAAATACTCCTTCCAATAGTTACCCCTGGTCTCTGTTCTTTGTCTAATCAAAATAATTTTACCATTTTCATTTATCTGTCATTATGAAGAAAACTGGAATGAAGCACGAGGTGGTGGGACTTCAACTACCAGTTATTAATATGTCGTCTCTTCAAGTTATATATGACGACCATCGCACTTATGCATCTCAAGCTTCTGTAAGTTGCAAATTGACTCTTTGGAAGTATGTACATATTGCTACCCATCATAACCTTTTTAAGATGTATTGCATTTATAATCCATTATGAACAACATAAATTGGGGTCGGTATTTCTGGTTAAGACTCCCTAGATACATATCTAATTGATATAATTAATTAAAATGGTTTTTTTTTCATTGATGGTGAGTTTGCATCTCTTGTGTTTGACTATTATTCACATGTCATGGTCAGGCTCTTGTAGAAGAGAGCATCTGGCAATCACTGGAGGACGATATCATTCCATCATTAAATTCTGGCAAGTCAAACTGGCTGGAGTTACAGTCAAAGCTTCTGCCAAAGAAATACAAAGAATCAAATGTTTGTGTTGCTGGAGGTATGCAGGTTGTTGTTAGCTGCATTTTACTGCTTGCCTGAATCGAACATCTTTTCATCTTGTTGACCTGCATTTAACTTATGCGAAGGGTAAAAGAATGCAATCTAGTCCAGCTAAAAATAGGCACACTTGAAAATCTGTTTTGCCTTATGGCGTCAGCATTAGGACATTTCAGTTGAATCTATGGACTTGATTTGAGTTTGGAAAATAGATATCTTTGAAACGAGTAGCTGTGATAGAGATATGGAAGAGAGAGAGAGAGAGGGAGTATCAGATTTCTTCATTAGTGATATCATAATTTCTGTTATTACTTATGCCTGCCAAGGATGGGGGATTTCTTTTGGTTTGGCATTACATTCAGGCCATATTGTTGACTGCTGCAGACATGATATTCTGCTGTAGCATGTTTAAAATGTCTTTAACTGTGGTTCTTACCTGTACTTCATTGTTTTCAGAATCAGTGAAAGTGGATCTGGAGTTTAGGAATCCATTGCTAATCTGTACTTCCATAACAAGCGTTTCTCTCATCTGTGAGCTTACTGCAAATTCTGATGACCTAAAATTAGGTAAGCTGTTTTTATTATCTGATGTTCACTCTATAAATTTTCTTCATTCTTCAGTTTGTATATGCCAAACTTATTTCCACATTTGGACTTTATTAAGTAGATAAAGAGCCAAGTAGCTCAAGCTTGGGGCCTGAGAGTTCCACAGAACATAATCAGTAAGCAGCTAATATCCTCATTCAGGTTTCTTTTCAACTTTGTTGACCTTATATTTGAATGATTAAGCTGTGCCATATATGCCAACAATACTACAGGGGTACAGCCTCTGGTTTCTCTTCTTTCACTGTGTCAAAAGTGGACTTCACATTAGCTGGAGGCGAGAAAAAATTGGTGAGTCAGCTACATTGGATACTTAGATTGATTAATATGTTCTGAGGTTTTATTAGCTGGTAATGGTTTGTTTACGCCTTTCTTCTAGGTGAGACTCACGGTGACCCCCAGTGAAGAAGGTATCCTCAAAATTGTCGGTGTAAGGTGGGAATTGTCTGGCTCCATCGTAGGTGTGCATCACTTCCAATCTGTGCCTGTAAAGGCGAAAACTGCTAGAGGAAGAAGGAAAAACAAACTTACTCCCACTGATGCCTTGAAATTTTTAGTCATCAAGGTGCAAACTTTTCCCATATAGTTTAATTTGTAAAAGTCGTTGTGACCTCTGAAGTATAAAAAATTTGACTGTGCAGAGTCTGCCCAGGCTTGAGGGTTCAATTGACCATCTGCCTGAGAAATTGCATGCTGGAGATCTACGTTATCTTGTTTTGGAGTTAAAAAATAAGTCAGAATCCCCAATAAAGGTGGTTTTCTTTTTCTGATCAACCCTTATCATTTATGTTCTCTAGCCAATTCATTCACATTGGTCTGCTATTATGTGGCTGTTACTTGTCTATGGAATTTAGTTTTGTTATGGTCTGGTATATCATCTTTATTCTTCCTTGATGCCCGAGTAATGTGATGCACTAAACTATACACGGGATTATTGGATTATTCTTGTGCTAACAAAGTCTGTCTGTCCTTGTAGAATCTTAAAATGAAGATTAGCCATCCTAGATTTTTTACTCCTGGAAATCATGAAGAAGATCTGGCAACTGAATTTCCAGATTGCTTAAAGAAGGGCGATGAACGAAATATTGTTCAGCGTGAAACTAATAGGCCAAGTAGTGTATTTGCATTTCCAGAGGTCCGTGGCAAACCTTTTCTTCAAGTCTAAAACCCGAATGTTCATATTAGGTTATTCTAACATGGTCCTGAACGCTTATCTCTTTCCAGGATGTATCACTGCAAGGAGACAGATCGTTAAGGTGGCCACTTTGGCTTCGAGCTGCCATCCCAGGAACGATATCTTTGTATTTTACAATATACTATGAGATGGAAAATGTATCAAGCATCATGAAATACCGCACTCTAAGGATGCATTATAATTTGCAGGTGATGAATCTTTAGGCTGCAATTTTTTTTTATGCTTTGTTTTAAAATTTGACTATGGCACAGACAGGTTTGCATTGGCCAACAAGTCTAACCATTTTGACATCTTACAATTTCATCTAGGTTCTGCCATCTCTTGAGACCTCGTTCAAAATCAGCCCCTCTCCATCAAGATTGCAAGAATTTCTTGTGCGTATGGATATCGTGAACTGTGCGAACTCAGATTCTTTCCAAATTTATCAGTTGTCAACAGTTGGGTGCCGGTGGGGTATCTCATTGCTTCAGCCAGTTGATACAATCTTACCTTCCAAGTCTCTACTCGCTGGGCAAGCTGTATCTTGTTTCTTCATGATAAAGGTCGTTCGTACATAGAATGTTTATTTAGTGCACTTGTAGTAGCTGTTCGTCTTTTTCTCTTTTCCAGGTCTGATATTAGATTATTGTTTAAAATTTCAGGATTGCAAAAAATCGGGGACTGAAGAAGAGAAAACCACGTCCCTTCCTCCCAGCCAAACCGACGTAAAATTGTTTACACAGGATGACAATGAAGATCTTTTCGATATCGTTAATTCACCTTTAGCAAGCTTCCATGAAAGCGAAAGGTCATGTCAGGGAGCTTCAGATCAGGTAAGCGAAAATCCTCTTTCATGGACATAAAGCTTATGCGCTAGAAACTAATATATAGTATATGTAACTTTCACTTAAACATAAATTCACTGGTAACTTTCTATCATCAGAACTGAAGTGAGCTCATATTTGCATTTATGAAACAGGTAAATCCGAATACAGTTGACTTCATTCTAATCTCTCGCCTGGCAAAAAGCAGCAATCCATCAGCAGTGCCCGATTCACCAAAGATTCTGTCTCACCATTCATGTCACAATAGGTAAGCGTATACGCAAAAGTATCTTCCTTCAGCTAGCAAACCTATTCTTCCATACTTGTAATCACATTGATGTTCGATCACAGTATCAGAAGCGCAAACCCGCTCTCGTGGTCACTAGATGGTCCCCAAACCATATACCACGACTTCTTGACCTCCTTGTGTGAAATAAAACTAAAGATGACAATCAGAAACACAACTGATGGACTGTCATCTGTGAGCATCAACACCATTGATTGCCTACCAGACGCAGCAGCTCCAACTCCTTCCTCTGGAAACCAATCCGGGTGGCGCTACTTGCCAACCGTCACAGAGGAAATGAAACTAACTTCGGATGTGATGGGAAGCCGTCTGGGAAAATCGCCGTCTTCCATGGAAACCTCACCTCCTTTCATATGGTCAGGTTTAAGTTCCACAAAGGTTCAAATCCAGCCATTGTCCACAATCGAAATCCCGCTGCAGCTATCGGTGTTTTCTCCAGGTATCTACAATCTCTCTTCATATAATCTAAACTGGGAGCTTCCGGACCATGGAAATGCATCATCAACATCATCAGGGACATGTCAAGGCTATCCTTATTACCTTACTGTTCTTCAGTCTGAGTGAGCTTTTGTAGCTCTCTCTCTCTCTCTAATGGTTGGATGTGTCCACTAGTAAAAGCATCGGAATATGTTATCTGTCATTGTCCTCTGTGTATTCATTTTGATGGTTTCTGTATGGTTTACGTCTGATTTTTCAATTTTGATTGTAGCAAAGTTGTTGTCAAGAAATCTGAATTTTCAATTTTGATTGTAGCAAAGTTGTTGTCAAGATGAATTTTATTTTTGTTTATGGAATAAAAAAACTACAGAGATTATCATGTCCCATTTAATTTTAATGTAATTAGCTGAATCTTAAGTTACTTTACTTGGTTTTTTTTTATAAAAAAAATCAGACTGGAAGTGGAAAATTTGAGAAGTTAGAAATGCACGACTAGAATGTGAATCATTGATGGAAGATTGGAAGATTAAAAATGTTTATCTACGCAGAATAAACAATTTCAATTCTTTCACAAAATAGAAAAACGTGATTAAATAAGAAACATAAGACTTTATATCATATTTGCTCAGCATCCTCGAGTCAATATCACACAAACCGGAAAAAAAAAACATCAGTTTTCCAAAGAAAATAAAATTAGCATCTCTCAAATTTAAAGTGGTGATCACGGTGGCACCAATATATATACACATCAGTACAACAGCTCATATATAGAAAGACAAAATAATGACAAACATTAACCTCCAGCTAAATGGATGGTTAAGCTACAAACACCATTGACATTGATACTATTACTACAACATTGCCTTAAAAGAGGGAAAGTGTATATAACTTTAGAGAAGGGAGAATCATTTCGGATGATATTTTCGGGTTGGACCAAACTACCTATCTGCAACTATTAGCCTTATCATCTTCTCCGTCTAGAAGATGGATTTGGTGAGTTTTGGTCGCGGTTTTATCACGATGCTCTCGTAAGGCTTAGCTTGTTCAACTTGGATGTAATCTCTTGTTTTCAAAACCTGCAAATTTGGCAAACAAAGAAAAACCATCAAAACACCAAACTTGATCATCGTCAAGCAGAGTTTGTCTATTTTTATTTATGGTTGTGTTATGGACATACCAGGGTTTCAAAAAACATTCTCGATGCTTCTTTACGGGTTTTGCCAGCTAAAAGTTTGTCTGCCACAAGAACATTCTTCCCATTCTCAGCTTCTTTATCAAATAACGTCTGGAGATACTTCGCCACAGCCCTATAAGGAAAAAGAATCTTCAATCTTTCAGGCCCATCATTGTCTCTCGCATGATATAAAGTTATAAACTATAAACTGAAACTAACGCAAGTTTAGCTTATGGAATGTGGAAAAAAATTTAGACCTGGTACGAGAAGACCATCCACTGTTCTCTAGGAGACGAGTTTCATCACCATCTTGCATACCATCGTCCTCTTGATCATCATCTACTTCGTCATCATCCACGTTCAAAAATCCTGAAGAGACAAGAGTGAAATAAACTATCAACAAAACCATATCTAAATCATGCTCAAGAGTTTAAGCTTGTTTAGTCCAGTTTAAACCAGGCTGTGATGACCAGAGTCAGAGTCCTAGTGATCAAATGGAGAGGATACAAACTATCTGGATAAATTAAATTAAAATTCGAAAAGGTTTAGAACCTGTGTCATGTGCAACTTCCATGGTATCCATTTCCTACAGGATAAGATAACAACACAAGAAGAAGTTAGAGGCATGTCTTACTTGAATAAGGAATATGAAGCCACAAAGAAACTTACATCGTTATCTCCCAAAAGACCATCGCGAAAAGTACTTTCCATATAAGTCTCCTCATTAAACATCTCATTATGCTGTTCGTATTTGTTATCAGACTCTATCTCTGGATTCACCCCATCATTATTTGCTTCCACAAGAGGTTCGTTACAATTTTCCAAAGCCAGATTACTCAAATCACCAGCTTCTACGCATCCAGTTTCAATAGGACCAACTGTGTCATCGCATGGAGTTCGGTCGTCTTTCCCAATCTCGCTAACTTCAGCTGATGCATCCGTCTTCTTATCTTCATGTGGAAGTTCTTCTTCAACTTTCAAGTCAGTCTCATTGAGAACGGCGTTGTCATCTATATCGCCTTCTGCAATTTCAATAACGTCAGTGCAACTTTTCGCATTAAGATCAGCACAAACATCTTGACCATCTAGCCCTCCATCATGGTTTTCATGGGATCCTTCCACCTGTAAATCCTCTAAAGGGTCGAGTTTATCCTCAGATGGCATTTGAATGATCTCATCATTCACCACAAGATTTGCTTCATCAGCAGCTCCATTGCCTTCCTCTAAAACTTCCAAGTCAGATATTTTTTCACCAATTTCATTATCGTCTTTCATTTCTCCCTGTTGGTCCTGTGAGTGAGTATGAGCCTCAGCAGGTTGCTCCGAGGAATCAACTGGGCAAGCTTGAGGAGCAGAGCTTGCTTCAGTTTTATTTTCTTCCACGGCCCTAACAGAACCTTCATTTTCTTCCACCACTCCAACAGAAGCATGACGGTCATCATTCTCAATTATCACGATTCCTCTTAGATCATAAGGCTCATTGTGCAGAGATACTAATTCCACTGACATACCTGAAAATCATTGACACATATTAACTGTGTGGCTGCAATTTACAAAAACAATCAATAGAACTTGTATAGACAGACCTACTTTTTAGCATAGTGAACTTACCAGTGAATATTGGCTCCTTCAAGAGTCCATCCTCCAAAGCCTGCCTTTGAAGCATTACGATTTCAGGGATAGTGCAAGGTGCCTTCTTTCGCACACGGCGTATATCTTCAGTGTTTGTCAGTTGTTGCCGTATAACGCTAAATAGAAAAGTAGGCCAAGATCAGAATCGATAAGAAAACAAGACAAAGGAAGGAAACTTTTCTTTGCTCCAAGGTAATTACAAGTGTAGAACAGTTAAAAAAACAATCAATTTGTAGAACAGTGAATCAAAATTCAGGGTTTGTAATATGGGATCCGGAAATTGACGAAGCTTTAAAATCAACCTAAAAGAAGACAAAACATCAATTTGTAGAACAGTGAAAAAAAATCAGCACCCAAAATTTTTTGGCCCCAACAAAATCAAGATTCGCACTAGTTTACTAATGAGTTTAGTTGTCTTGCACCCAAGTGCAAAAGCAGATCGTAGCTAAATCAAGAACTTTAAAGAAAGGTACACAAGGAGCAACGTAATAAAAGCTAAGGTAAAAAAAAAAAAAAAAAAAAACAGAGATAAAAACATACTCGCCATGCAAGACCATAGGATCATCCATTAGAACCTTCCTCTTTGTAGCAGTAGAACGGGGAGCAGATCGTAACCGTTTCGTAGTTGCTAATTCTAGCACAGGAGTAGGCTTCATCTTCAGAAAAGATGACTTTCCAACTGAAAAAAAAAGAAGGTAAAAGTAAATGATACTGATTCCTAAAGCTACCTCAAAGGGAGAACTTAAATTAAAACCTCAGGAACTCTTTTGCCCTCCTTATATCGGCAAGAGTAATAGAATTTATAAAAAGAAAAAGCAAAGCAACCAAAGCAAACTGATACCTAGGATAGAAGACAACAGATCATCGTCATCAGGAACAGAATCTGCAGTTCTCTTTGACTGAATCAGTCCAACCGACTCAACGGAGTTCAAACTTTCTGCAGTTAGTGTGCTCTCAGTAAAAGTGCGCTTCTTCCCAGTAATGTTATTATTTCCTGCATCTTCGTTACATGTGCCCTGGTCTTCTTTATCTGGCGTAGATTCAACCATGAAACCATTTTCATCCACCAGTCCGTTAGGCGCAGCTAACACCACCTCAGGTGCAGGCAAATCAGAATCAGTAAATCCAGTCAAATTTCCCAACTGTTCATCAGTCGCATGCACATTATTCAGCTGCTCATCAGTTTCCTGATTGACCTCAGCGGCAATGGCAGAATGATCTGGCAGAAACAATAAAAATTTATCAGAAAAAAGCAAACACTAAGACTTAGCATTAGGTTACATCCATAACTCAGGGTCTCTTTTCCAATAAACCTTGGTTCTCTTCTCCAGGATCTTTTGGTTCCTGGGATAAACAATGCTCAGTATTACTCATTGTAGGCCCTCCAGAGGATTCAAGTGTAGGAACAGCATCTGACTTATCAGCTTCAACATTATTTACGTTGGTGCCTGCCTCGGTCATTACTTGACCAGGATCCTCCATCTCGGTGGTGATGTGAGAACAGCATGGAGATGTGACATGTACATGCTCTGCCCTCTCCTCTTCTAGCTCATTTTGTGTGTTGGCATTTTCATCTATATGCGACTTATCCACCTCCATGGGAGTAACTGCTGATTCTCCGGCATTAAATTCAGAAGACAGGTCTTCATCACGTCTACGCATACCAACTAGCTCCCCAGAGGCCTTCCTACCTTCTTCTGCATTCACATCCTCTACCTCCGTGTGATCATCACATGCCAGCTGCTCTCTGACACTAGACGAGTTTGGCACCTCAACTAATCCAGGAGTTTGAGGAGCTTGAGCATCTTCTACAAACTCATTACTCATAGCAAGATCTTCAACCTATCAAAAAGAGAGACTCATAAGTTCGTGGTCTTACCAGAAAATTACACCAATAAGTTCGTGGAAATATATATAAAATGGAAACTTGGTGTCTACAATTGCAAAAATCACATTCAGCCACAGCAGAATATATCAAATGAAGCATTGTGACTCAGGTGACAATTGTCCAGCAACTATTAGCATGCCCCTCGTGCATTATGCCACTTATGGTACGCACCTGCTCTTCATTGAAATCTCTGGGCATAGCTTCAGAAACTCCTACCACTGCATCCTTTATCTCAGGCATTCCCGCATCCAGATATGCATTTTGATCAGTGCTATCATCAAATAAAATATCTTTCATAAGCAAAAAACTGAACGGTAACGTAGGGAGCAAAAATGCAATTATGGAACAAAGTGCAGAACATAAACTGACCCTGGAACTCCCTCATCCTCGGATCCAATAACATCCTTTTCCTGGAATACTTCCTGCACAAACAATGCAGGGATGAGAAAAGATCACACCCAAAATAAAATAATAAGAGTGAAGAAATTCCAAATTCAAATATGTGAATCTTCACTAGGTAAAGAAAGCATCATCAGATTCAGCATCATCCTGACTCTACAAACTGGCACTTCAAATTACAAGTTTTTCACAATCTGGGACTCCACAACTGGATGCTCATCAGAGCCTTCAGCTGCTGAGTCTAACCAAACTAAAAATCTAAAAATAAACAAAAAGATTCTCTTTGTATGTTCATCTTTCCATTTGGTTATCATATAATTTTTCATTTTTCTGTTCCATGACTACAAAAGTACCTCGTCAAGATCCAAAGCAACTTGAGAAGTGTCGCCATCACCAAATCGCTCTGGAAAGGTATTAAAAAAGAGTTTGATTATCTAAGGCACATCTATGAATTAAAAAAAAAAGGCACATAGCATGAAACAACCACTGACCATCTAATCCAAATTGCGATGTTGAGTATACAACACCATCCATGGTATCCTGAAGGGTGATCTGCTCTCTTGTACTAACATGATGATCGACGTAATTACTGCTAGACAAGAAAACAAGGAGCAGGGAATATATAAAGCTATTGAGACTCCAAATACCATAGCATAATCAAAAAGGGAAAACAAACGAGTGTGAATGTTAAAACATAATGAAACTAACCCCTGAAAGAGCTCGTTGTCTGGAAGCTCAAAATCATCAAGATCAAATGTCTCTGGCAACGTAATTGAGTGATACGGCGCAGTGGATTCTTCTGGGGGTAGGTCAACCGCAGCAGAGCGGAAAGCTTGCTTTACCTTAAGCAATGCCTCGCTGCAATCATCAAAGAGGTAATTCACCTTTCTCGAATATATACGCACCACACCAAGCAGAAGATGACTAGACAATCGCAATGCAATTGGAGCTTCCGGAAAGAGAATAGAATCTGTCAGAAAAAAGAAAAGAAATAGTCAAATTAGGAAACATTTTGATGAGAGCTAGTGTGGTATAGAGAATATAACCTAATCTGGATTAAGTACTGAAACATGAATCAAAGACTTGGATGCAGAATCAAAAGCAGCAGAAACTCACCAACGGAGACTCCGATATCAGTATCAGCCACCTGATTCTTTCGAAGCTTCCTCTCCAAATGGGCAGCAATCCATATTGTCCCAAGTGGCCCTTTCTTAGCTAATATAAACTGCGAGTAAAACATTCCTCGTCCTCGACACCCAAATTTATAAAGCCCTAAAATTTCAACCCAAAAAGGAACCAACTTGTCAGATATTTCAGCTTAAGCAAAATTGAGCTTCAAAAACTAAATCCATTTACGACCCAGTAACATACGACTAAATCTTCAACCCAAGATATGTCTACAGAGAAAGTTTTCAACTTTCGACAACAGAAACCAAATTAGCTCAAATTGACAACAAAAGCTTCGCAATTTCGACGGAGCAGAGACCCTTGACGGTCTTATACTGCTTCACGAGCTTCGAAAGTAGAATACAGAGCAAAGGTAGGTCAATTACCGTAGAATTCACCAATCCAAGCTCAACAACTCCAGCAGCTCGATTGAACAGAGTCCTCGCGGAAACCCTAACTCGTGGAAACTTCAAAAAGCACACCCAAATTCGTGAGAAGCAGAATCTTTAGACCATACTCTTTGATGTTGGAGATCAGACACAACAACAACAGCGAACTCGACCCCAAAAAAAAAAAAAGACAGTAAATTTGCAATAAGCAAAAGTTTCGAAATTTGGATCCTTGGTTGATTTCTGATTAAAATGAGGGATTTGGTGCGGCAAAGGAACACGAGTTCGTGAAACAAGTCGTGCTTTTTTATTGGTTAGGACACGAGAGGGTCCCACATAGCTTTAGATTTAGATCATTTAGTCCAACAATTTTGTTTTTGTAAACTAGCCTAACTGTATATTTTAACTTCAATTAAATAGATCAAATAATTTCCTTTTTTCCAAAACGTTTAAACTCGGCGCCTTCTTTTCCCTCAATGCGGGAAATATGAAAATTTTCGAACTTTTTAGTTACAACCAAAAGATAAAAAGATTCTTTTGTTAGAGATCTGATAACATTATTGTGTGAGATTATGAGATATGTATAGGCCCAAGTATTGGACTAGGTAACAAAGCCGATTACTCTGTGTTTTTCGGAAACGAGTTTCATAAAATGAATGTTAACCTCCATATTAGGCCTTTTTGGTGATACGTATTCAGAAAGCTCAGAGTTTATAATAATTTGTTTGCTATTTTTCTAATGTCGATGACAAACTTTGAAATATCATCACTCGAAAGCTGAAAAGTATCATCAGTCAACAGATGTTCAAAAAAAAAAAAAAGAGCGAGTAGGAAAAATTAGTCAACGAAATATTGAGATTGACGTAAATATACTCCTCACTCGTTGTTTTACTACAGATAATGAAAAAGAGCCAGACTCCAAAATACTGAAAACAAAGAATATTTTTCAAATTTCTTAACTAGGTAGAGCATTTTACAAATAAGTCACTATGATTATTGTGATTTTGTTTTCATTCAGCTTCGAGCTCAGCTGCAAACTTATCCAACCGTTTGGATTCGAAATCCATATCACGAACAGTGGCATGGTTCACGGATCCATCGTCAAGGCTTGCATGTACCTGTCTCTTTGCATACCTGCAGCATTCACACAGAAACAAGAACACCACGTAAGCAAGAAATCAGAACCCAAGACCGACTCAAAGAGTGATTAGGCGTAAATGACTGTAGAGAGTTTGTACCATCGACCGTGCATTGCATCTACACATTTCTGTGCATCTTTTCGATCCTTGAATCTTACAAGAACAACACCTTGTGGATGTTGCTCGCAAACCTGTAATAAAAGAAGAGAAATCGATTGATACTCAAAAATCATCTCAACTTTCAACAAAGACATCATTGGAAGAAACCATAAGCTCAAGAAGAAAAAAAAGACGGAACATATTATACCTTCACTGAATCAAACGGTCCATGCTTCAAACTCTCTTCTTTCACGTCTTCCTCTACCTCGGCACTCAGTTCCTCATCAGTCTGCAAACATAGTAAAACGCTCAAGCTATATCAGGTTACCTAAAACTGGCAACGTTTCGCCTATTAACTTATTGGACAAGACCTTACACTCATCTCAGCTGGGCTGAACATGTATCGCAGAACAACCGTTGCAGGTATTGAGATCTTAGCATCATCTCTACCACCTATGCCAAGAAAAGAGGCCAAAGCGTCATCACAATAAATATGAGTCCACGAGAAAAACTCCAGCTACAAGAACTAAATTGGCCACTTCTTTATACAAAAAACAACTAGTAATAATCAGAAATAAAGGTATTTTTAGCACACAGAGGCGAAAACTTACCCCATCCAAGCAACTTTTGCTCGACCTTTTTAAGCTTCTTTTTCTTCTTGTTGTCAGTTTGCTTAGTTATAAATCTCTCCCCTGAGTGAAAAAAGTAAAAGCCAATAAGAAATATTGTAGAAACCAAAGCCAGGGATAGGGAAAACTTGTTTCTTAACCCATAAACAAGTAAGATATGATACAGCTTGAACTAATGTGCAACGGTGTTCACCTTTCTGCTCAAACTTAGCTCGTGAAACTGACATGACGAGCTTGTCACCAGGACGAAAAGGAGCCCCGTCTAAGATTTGAATTGCCAGATCCACAGATGGTTCCTAACGAAAACAAAGACAGATACACATGAAGAGAAAACAGAGACAAAGTTTAAGAATCAGGACCTTATATACCTCCCAGGAGAGAAAAACTTCACGTATTATCATTACCTTCATATACGTGATAAGAGCATCGCCTTTTAATTCTCCTGTCGCCTTGTCACTGTAAAGCTTTATGCGAGGCTTGCCAGTGTCATCCTGGGATGTTGATCAGATATACATTGTTAAGGGGAACTTACACATGACTCCAAAATAACACAGAAAAAAAAAATCAAAAGATAATGAAATTTACCTCCTTAATTATGCCACATTTAGAAAAAACTTCAGAAACCTGAAATTGATGCCCCCACTATCAGTTCCTTTCAAAGCTTTAGGATATTCAATATATTAGAAAAAGCAATGACCATAACTTACTTCCTCGAGGGAGACATCATTGGGCAACCCAGTAACATAGATATGTGGGTTTACTTTTAACTCAAACCACGATTCTGGAGGCTTGTTTGCTTCCTGAAAATGATTTTGAAACTTAGAAAACACTTGCAGAAATCTACGTGAGGAAATGTGACTTTATTTCCTTGATTCATAAAACACAAACAACCATTTTTTTAGTAGATATAAAAAATGAAGGTAAAGTACTCTGCTAGTCCTAATATAGTATGATCTCTAAGAATGGTCGAGAGAGCTGAAGCAAAATCAATACTCTCCAATCCAGAAATCCAGCCCACACAGCTCAAGGTCAAGAAGTGTGAGAACAAACATGATTTGGCGAAAAATCATGATGTAGCATGCATGGCTTCAAGAAAGAGAAATTATGATTAAAGAAACAAAAATGACGAGAAAAGACAGAAACAAAAACCTTCTTTTCAGTTTCTTGTTCTGGCAGCTTTCTCTTGCCGTTACTGTTTATTTCAGCGGTCGCTTCAGAGACACCTTCTTCTTTCTCAGCAACCACATCATCCTTAGAGCCATCCTCCTTATCAACAGAAGTATCAATTATTGTTGGAAATACTTCGTCTTCCTTAGCAAAGGTCATCTCTTCGAGTCCATACGGGTCAACGCTAACCAGTGGATCGTTCTACAATATATAGCATCAGCACTTATATTAATAATACATCTATTTAAAAGGTGCTCCATAGGAAATACCCAAAACAAGAAAAGGAAAATTAAGAGAAAATAATATGACGAGTAGGCTTCTAAGGTTTCCTCATAGTAAATCTTAATTAACACAATAAAAATATGGGAGATAATCATAGTAAATGAGCGATAAGGCAAAGCCATGACTATAAAGCAAGATGACACAAGTACACTATTCTATTCATTCCTTGAAATTCCAGGTGGACAACCTGAATTGCCATTAAAACAGTAGAAACTGGGAAAACCAATTGTTTCAGTGGACAGGAAAAAGGCTCACCTGAGGAACCCATGCTCTAAGAGCTTTGTCCCATTTATATATAGTTCCATCATCATCTGTGAACTCATCTTCCCCCTCGGGTGGTGAAGAAGCTCTGTCTTGATCATCTTCAACAAACTCAGTGTCAAAGTTACCCGAGACAGAACCATTTTTCAACCTTTCAGCCTCCGCTTCTGCTTCTTTAATCTCTCGCTGCCATTTCTCATATTCATCCTCAGTACTAGTAGAGGCTGCAGAAACAACATAATGTGTTAAGTGTCGCTCTCACTTTGCAAATCATAGAATTGAAGAATTCATTTTCTGCTTAAATAACTGACCAGTATTATCTTTCTTCTCTTGCTTGGTTCCAGCATTAGATCCATTTATCAACCCGGAAGAACCTGGTAAGATACCAGATAGTAAGTTCCATAGATCCGGGAAACAAAACTATACAAGAAAAAGTGCAAGAATTCAACGGATCATACCTCCAGCTGGAGAGTCAACCTCAGCTCCAGAAATCCTTGACATTAACTCGGGGATAGCAGAAAGTGGTTGCCATTCGCTTCTTCCCTCAGCCCAGACTAGGGTAGTTTCTAGTAGGTAACCATTCTTGAAATGGTCTGCCCAGTCAAAGCAAACAAGCAAAGTGCACCGTTTAATAGCCCGTTACACCAACAGTCTTGAAACCAAGCAGCTAATTACTTGCTTAATCGAAATTTTGTAGAAAGAACATAACATATCTAATTATCAAGTAAATACAACTTCAATATAGCTAGACTAGGCCAAAAAAGCAAATGCCTAATGACACAGTTTGTTTCTAAACCTATAAGCAATATTCTGGACAGTCTAGATGTCTTACAAACTTTTATACAGCAAGGAATATGTTAACAAGAAACACTGACCACATAGTTCAGAGAAGGTATACGGGCCCAGGTTTTGCTGGTTTTCACCAAGAATGTACCAACCAACATCAGCACCTGCATACCACATCTTTAGATTAGCAACGCCATCATATATAACATATTACATCTCCAACATTCCCAGTGAAATCCTTTTCCATATCACAAATAAGCTGGATTGCCCACAATATCACCTATATAATTTGGTATCCATAAACATAACGTGGACTTATGTTTGCTCTCAGTTTCTTAATACCCTTAAACAACTTCTCTTCAGAAATACGCCATTATTATTAACAGGAAAATACTAAACGACCCCAAACAAATCAATTTTCATTGACGATCCATCTCTGATCAATCTCCTCCAACCCAATAAATAAAAATTCTAAATCCCTCCCAATTTCTTATTTAACAAAACCTGTACGAAACTACTACTTTTATAACACATTCCTCGCAAAAAAACCAGAGAAGAAAGTAGGTCGGATATTTGGTTTCACCTGTCGATGATTGTGGAAGCTGTAGATTATCAGAGCCGTACATCTTATTTCCTCGTTAACCTTCAAAATCACCAACACTAAGACGGAAAAAAAAAACGACTAACAGAGTGACGCGTTCGAGAGACCAGGAGAAAGGAGGACGCAGGAGGAAGACGGTAAAAGACCCTGACCTTGGTTGGATACAGAGAAACTCTTATCCTTGTCTCGGATAGCCATTAACCCATACACGGCCCATTGGGCCCACCTTATTAAAAAAAACAAATGAAACTAGCCGTTCTGAGATCCAACGGTCATATTTAGAAACTTTACCGTTTTGAATCTCTCTTTCTCGCTTCTACATAAACGATCTCCTCCTGCTCAATCCCAATTCCTCAAATCACTCTCTTTCTTCTTCATCAGAAACTCTCAAAATCAGAAATCATAATGGGTTTTGTTTCTTCATCTTCATCATCATCAGTAGACGATTCTCATAGCCACACCCACAAGATCTTCCTCTTCTCCAACTACATCCTTCTCGGTGCTGCTACGAGCTGCATCTTCCTCACACTCTCTCTCCGTCTAATCCCTTCGATCTGCGGATTCCTCCTCATCCTCCTCCACGCCACCACGATCGCCGCCGCTGTCTCCGGATGCGCCGCCGCTTCCTGCGGAAGAAACAGGTGGTACGCTGCTCACATGGTGGCCACCGTGCTCACAGCGATTTTCCAAGGATCCGTCTCCGTTCTCATCTTTACCAACACGTCGAAGTTCCTAGGGAGTCTCAAATCGTACGTGCGCGAGGAAGATGCTGCTGTGATTTTAAAGCTCGGTGGTGGGCTTTGTATTGTCATCTTTTGCTTTGATTGGGTCGTTCTTGTGTTGGCTTTCTTCATGAAGTACTATGCTTATGTCGATGGTGGTGATAGTCGTGGAGGCGTTGCGATGAAGAGAACCGGTAAAGTTCAGAGTGAGGAGAATCCTAAGGATTGGCCATGGCCGTTCCAAGTTTGATTGAATTGAGTGTATTTTTGCTCAGTGGTTGAGAGTGTTATGGTATTGTATCAGAATCAAATGTTGGCTTTTGATCTGTAGTAATGTGATTTGTTCATTTGTTTTTTTGATGTATTTGTTGTTTGTCAATGATCTGTACTACATATAATGTTTCCTCTATAAATCATATGGGTTTGCTCTTTATTTTCTTCTCTTTCATAAGCTTGTAACAAATCTCCATAATTTAGATCTGAGAAATAGACCATTTATGAAGAAAGTTGAGGTTTTTACATCATGATTACGATCAATCTCTGTAAAAGCGCATAAAGGAGCTATGCAATCAATCTTTTAAATTACGATTTATTAGATTGGAGAGAAGAAAACAAAAACATTACAGAACTGAATACAATCCAACAAATAGAGAAGCACAAATAAATAAAAAATAGTGAAAACAAAGCAATTCTTTGGAGGAAATTCATTTAAGGTGGTTTCAAACAAGGAGGCTAAACACATATTTTATCTACACATGTTCAACTGCAACATTCTTCTGGTCTCTTACGGCTTGCTTGGGCTTGTATATATAATACTATACTTCCTTTAAGCCCTGATCTCCCGACCGAAAATCCAGCTGAAAGGTATGTTTCTTGCAGCTTCTTTGTTTCTCCCTTGAGCCCTCTCTTCAAGTTTGCGGATCCTTGCTGGCAATCCACAGAGATAGTCCTGTTCCAAGCAATTCAAGATAGCCAAAAGTCAGAACTTGGATTTCCAATCTGATGACTAAACAAACAATCTCCAAATGCACAAAAGTAGCCAGTCCAATGTAGGTTTTGAGTAAAGGAAAAAGTTGTGTCCTTTCTTCCTTCTTTGGTCTCCAGAAGAAGACAGTTGTAAACAAACTCAATAGAACTTGGAGGTTTCATTTCAAGTCAAATACTGCAAAACCAACAAAAAAAAAAAAAAAAAAATGGTTTCATGGTTCTCTAAATGTTGTTGTTACCTGAGCCCTGTGTCCTTCACCAGAAAGGCCTGACAACTTCTCCACATTCCATCGCCTCACAAGAAATTCCAGTATATCAGCATAGTCCCTGGCAGTGTAGACACCAAGCCTCTGTGCCACGGAAGAGAAGTGGTCAAATAGATTATCATCCCGACCATCGTACATCAAATGAGCAGGCATCGAGATCTTTTTCTTCATCATGTCAGCAAACCCCACGATCGTCGTGTCAGGATCAATCTCAAAGAGCTTTTCTACAATCTTGGTGTAGGCCGTCTCATGGCGCTTCTCATCAGCAGCAATAGTCCCACAAATCTGCGCGAGTTTCGAGTCCCCAAGCTCCTTAGCCAGTCTAGCAGTGTTTCCATGGGAGATGAATGTAGCTCTTTCTTGAAAAGAAGTGTAGATGAAACCAAGGTAAGGATTGTTTTCAGTTTTTGGATCCTAACCAAACAAGAAAAAAACCAATCAATACATAAGATACAGTAACAAGACATACTAAAAAAGGGACACAATGACTTACCATTCCAGAGCCAATCAGGTATTGAATTGTCTTTTCAATCTGCCTCATGTCTACTCTTCCAGACAGATAGAGATACTTGTTAAGAAGATCTCCATGCCTATTCTCTTCTGCAGTCCACGCTCTTGTCCACACCGCCCAAGGAGTAGGACTTGCTCCTGTCTCATCCCTAACTCCGTCCAAGGTGTTAATCATGGTCTGATAAGTCGGAAGAGCTTCCTCTGTGATCATATCACCAACAAGCACTACAAAATATTCATCAGAAAGCTCTTTACACCTTTCTCTTAACTCCTTCACTTGGTCATAGAATCCTTCTGACTCAGGCTCAGGGAGGAAATCAGTCGGCTGCCAAGATTTCTCAACAGGTTTTAGGTAAGCCAACAAGTTCTCATCAGCCCATCCTTCTAAAGACTTGAAGATCTCCAGCTTCTGTGGTGGCATCGAATATTTCACTTGAGCATGCGCTTCTCGAGGAGGGATATGTAGTTTCTTTCCATTTGTGACCTCTCTGCAAATTCCATAAATGATCAATACATTTTTATTAACACAACCACCAGAATTAGATGATAGGGTTACGTGTTCTTTAGGTAACCAACTTGCAAACAAGTTATAGTCTGTGTCATTAAGACACTTACAAAAAGGAGATGCCAACACGAGAAGAAACTGTTTTTGAAAGAAGAACACAAAAAGACACACTAATGCGTGATTCATTGATAAGACCGATGGGGGAAATTCAGTACAAGACAAGCGTGATCTAAATTACAAATCTTCTGACCAGAACAGTAAGACCAGAATAACAAGCAAGACAAGAAAAAAAATTCAGACCTAACTTGACCAACTACAGTGCGTAAATACAGATACACATGAATATGTATGCATATGCATAAACATAGAGGAAACTCCCATTCCCATCTACCAAATGCAAAGACTTAAAAAGCCTTTTACCTTTTATTTTGGGTGTAGTGTGACTTTATTTAAAAGATATACTTACACTAGTAATAAATTAGAAGGACTATGAACATTGTAGCCTGATAGGCCAACAACCAAATTAAATGATTTTTTTTTTTTTTTCAAAGGGAACAACAATCCATGCATGCATATGGAGTGTATCATATATTTTAACAACTGCAATTGTCAGCACAAAGAAATTACAAAATTTCCACAGATTTTCTTTTTTCCAAAAAAAATCAATTGATAAAAGACAAAGATCGCCATTGCTGCAAGGACAAAATTTTCCTGTCCACAACTTAAGCAGAAAACAAAATTGAATTGAACATTTTACATAAAAACTAAACAGATTCATGATTCAGAAGAAGAAAAATGCTATGTTATATGTTCAAAGATTCGAGCGAGAAGAGCACACGGGCGTATTCATGTATGAAAATTCATTGCAAAACGTTATACACCTGCATTTGGATACAAATTTGAACAGAAACAGAGATTTTGGATAGAATCCAATGTAGATCATTATCTATGTTCAAACTTAAACCCTGGAGAACCCCCCAAATTAAAAAAAAAAAAAAAAAAAAAAAAAAAAAAAAAAAGCAGCAAAAATCAGGGGAAAAAAAATAGAAAAGGAGCTAATGAATCGAAATGAATCGAAAAAACTCACGTAGATGCGGGGCGAATAGTGGAAGCCATGAAAACTCTGGAAGATCTGGAGCCATGATAATGAGAAGAACGACGATAAACAGATGAGGAAGAGAAACAAACGGTCCGATCCATAGCCATAGCCATTGTTTTCCTCTTCTTCGTCACAATTTTTAGCAAACGAAAATGTAAAAAAAATTGGAGTCAATCAGAAAAGAGATTGAGGGGAAAAAACGGAAACCGAAATGGGAAAATGTCGATGATAACAGAGTGAATGTATGTTGCTATTTAAGGAGGGAAGAAGGCAAAGCAAAAAGACGAGAAAGGTAAAGAAACAAACGAACAAATTCAGAAACTCTGCAACGTGATGTGATATCTTAGCAAGCCCACATTAAATGCAAAACTCTAAATTTTTACTCTCTTAAATGCCCATCTAACCTGCACTTTATTACATCATTGCCATTGTTTCCGTATGGAATCTGGATCTAATTTTTCCTCTCCTATTAATCTACTTCCAGAAAATATTTTTAATAGGCCCATGGGCCAAGTTATTATATAATGTTGAACAAACGAATTAATCATATTACGCAACAAAGATCTTTATTATGTCGGTAGATTACAAATCACGACAAACAAAGGAGACCAAAAACACTTTCACTATGTCATCATAACAATTAAAGTTTCTTTACAAAACTACTATCATATGATTTTATTTTATTTTTAAGAAAAAAAAAGCTGCTGGAAAATAAAACATCACTAGTTCGAAAATATGACAGAGTACAACAGATAAATTGATTGAAATTTTGATTAATCACAGTCACGACTCACGAGTCCTATTTTTTTTCACAAATGTAATTTTATTTATTTGTTTGGTTGATTATTATTCAAAACCTCTCTATAGTTGCACATCTCTACCAAAAACCCAGCTGAAAGAAACAGAGGGTTTTGACTGAAGTTTGACCCTGTCGTTGGCTCTTTCCTCTAACCTCTTGATCCTCTGCGGCAAGGTGCACAGATAATCCTGTGCTCTCCTTCCTTCTCCTGATAGCCCTGAGCCCAAACTCTCCACCTTCCACCGCCGTAACAGAAACTCGAGGATTCCGGCGTAATCAGCCGCCGTGTAAACTCCGATTCGCTGCGCCACGGCCGCGTAGTGATCAAACAGATCGTTATCATTCCCGTCGTGCATAAGATGAGCCGGCATCGTGATCCGCTTCTTCATCATGCTCGCCAGCGCCTGAACCGATCCGTCGGGGTCGATCTCGAAGAGCTTCTCCACGATCTTCGTGTAAGCCGTCTCGTGTCGTTTCTCGTCGGCGGCGATCGTGCCGCAGATCTTCGCGAGGGTTGCGTCGCCGTAGGTCGTGGCTAGCCTCGCCGTGTTGCCGTGAGAGATGAAAGTGGCTCGCTCTTGGAAGGAAGTGTAGATAAATCCGTTGTAAGGATTGTTCTCAAATTTTGAATCCTAATATGTTTCAGCAAACAGTGAGTAATTTAAATTTGACGCCAAAAAAAAAAAAAATAATAATAATAATAATAATGCCAAGTAGATAAAATAAATAAAATTTTGAATACTTACCATACCAGAACCGATGAGGTATTGAATAGTCTTCTCAACATGTCGCATATCAACACGACCACTTAGATAAAGATATTTATTGAGCAAATCACCGTGACGGTTTTCCTCAGCTGTCCAAGCTCTAATCCAAACCGCCCACGGCGACAAACTCCCACCGGTTTCGTCCTTAACGCCGTCGAGAGTGTTCAGAGTCGTTTGATATGTTGGAAGTGCTTCTTCTGTGATCATATCTCCGACAAGAACCACAAAGTAATCGTCAGGTATCTCCTTTGCTCTTTCTCTCATCTCTTTGACCTGGTCGTAGAATTCGTCGTCGGTCTCCGGCGCCGGCAGAAAGTCTTGTGGTTGCCATGATTCTTCCACGGGTTTGAGATAAGGTAGTAGTTTGTGTTCTGCCCAATTCTCCATTGATTTGAAGATCTCAAGCTTCTCTTGTGGTATTGTGTGTGTTATTTGGTTATTTACTTCTTTGATGGGTCGAAACTGATTGCCTGTTTCATTTTTATTCCTGTACAAAAATAAAAATTAGATACCAAACAGAAATGGGTCCTTTGTACGTGTAGAAAAGATTTGCGATATCTTTTAGAGTACACAAAATATTAAATAGTAATAGTACAATTAAACACACACAAAACACACTGTATTAATCGATTTTTCTTTTGATCATTAGAAAATGCAATTGTTAATCTACTTTTCTTTTTTTTCCATTGACACGTTAATTGCAATCATTTTGTTAGTAGTATATATATATATAAAGAGCTTGTTGATTATATATATGATTGGTCCATTTGTGTTTCCTTTATAGGGGGAGTGGAGGCGTTGGGTCGCTGTTTCCAGATTGGAGATTGAATATTTTTTTATAAAAAGCAACAACTTAGCCTATTTTAGGTAGAATGGTACTTAGCCTGACAAAATATAATCTACCTAACAAGTTTTCAATTTATACTTTATTTGTAAATCAACCGTTTAAGTTACCTAAAACTATCTTAACATTTATGCAAATGACTAAAATTTCACAAAACTATCTTCAAGAGAATCGGTCAAACTTATATCTATAGTTTCGAGGTCACGTAATGTCGTGATCTGTGTGAAACCAAACACCAAGTTATGCATTTGTACATAAAGTATAGCAATTCTGCAATATAAAAAGAAGTTTCCAGGTGGACCAGAAATAAAAGTTGACATGAAATACGAACGATGGGATTAACACAGATCGTGGAATCCAATGTTTTTTTAATCAGTATTTTAGTCCCATTTGACATAACAATACGTGTTTATGCTCATGTATATAATAACATTAAGACCTCCGATCGTGTATATGAAATTCTTGAAAAGACAAAATTGATCTAAAACGTCAAGGTCATGGAACAAAAACTACAGAATATTTGTATTCATTTGTGTTTTGGAAATGACGGAGATATTTAAATCCGCATAATTACAGAATAGATTGAAAACAGCGAAATCGACAATGATGATATTAATTTTCGATGTATATCTTTAATAAAAATCGAGAAATGGGAAAAAGGGATAGCGAAGATCCAAAATAAGTAAAACAACAGAAAAGCAAAAAAAACGAAGAAATTGTACCTAGCAGGGTTCGTGGTAACACACGAAACTCGAAGACAACGAGAAGTAGAAGATCTCAAGCCACCGCGAGGACAAGTTATCGCCGGCGAGGACAAAAGCAAAGTCATCGACATCTTCGCTCTCTCTCTCTCTCTCTCTCTCTCTCTCTCTCTCTCTCTCTCTCTCTCTCTCTCTCTATCCCTCTCCCTCTTCAACTGATCTCTTTGATTCTCTCTCTCTCTCTATCTTGTGCTTGTGCGTTACAAGGAGGAATATCTCTCTCTCTCTCCTTATATATAGAAAAAGAGTTTGACTTGAGTTGGAGTGTTCTGTCTGCTCATTAATTATTTTATATCTTTGATTAATTATAGTTACTATACAGTACTCTCTACAGGACTCTCTACTCTGTAAGCAACCATGGACAACTGTTTAACTTTTAATCTAAGTATCTATCATTAATTCGTTTGTTTAACATTATTTGAAAGATTCATCAAACTTCATAGCTATCCCTTGAAAAATAAAAGTACATAAACAACACTAACTATAAGCCTCCGTAATATTTGGAAAAAAAACTCAGTAATTATTATTTTTCGATATTACGAACCAGAGAGACGGTCGAAAAAAATCCATTGTCTCATTTATATAATAACGTGCTATATAATTTTAAAAATAGAAACTTTCCTAGAGTTTTCCGAACATCTTTACTGGAGTTCCAGTAATTTTCTTATAAGAGTTTTCATCGATCTATAAAAATGATATATGGTGGGTACTTTTTTCCTGTACTATCGTTTTTGTAGAAAACGATAAAACATGGAAAACCGGTTCCCAGATTTAGAATAGATAAGAAATGGAGACAATAACTCGAAATATTATTCACAAGAAATGTACTGTTATTGGACAAAAACGCAATAGAATAATAATATTCATATTGAAAAGAAAAGAAAAAACGAGTAAAGTGCGGAAGCATGGATCCGACGGTCTATACCGGATGTTGCTTGAAAGATGAAAGTAAAGTTGTAGTGTCGTAGTGACGTTAAGTTTGGTTTTTGTAACACTGATTCACTGAATTTGCCAATAAAAAAATACAAATAATAGATGAGAGAAAAGTTATCAAATTTGTGAAGAACTTTTTTCGATGTTTTTTATAATTGTTTTAGAACATAAACAAGAATAAATAAATTATTTATATTTATTTTAAGATATCATAATATTTGACGTTACGTTATAATTTTATTAATTGTGTTTATAGAATATAAAACAATTTTGATCTTCTATTTAGGTAACCGTGATTTTGTAACGTAAAATCATTATATATAATAATTTAAATTGTTATTTTTTGAATTCAATATCATAATATTTGACGTTACGTAATAATATAATTATTTATTATATTTTTTTAATATAAAACAATTTTGGTTACTTTTTAAAGGTAACTTTTTGGTTGTGTTTATTGTGATTCTATGACATATATAATCACTATGTAAAACTAATTTTGTGATATATTAATTAGCTGAAAATGTCAAAATGAAAGTTTTAATCTCTTTATATTATTCCATAACTATACAAAGTTTATATAATTTGACAAAGTTTATACAACAGTTCAAAGTTTTAGATAATTTGTGTGTACTATTTTTCTTTTTGGGTGGAAATTTTGAGATTACGTGTAATGTTATGTGAAGTATTAGTTTAAAGACTTTAAAGAATCTTAAAAGAGTACCGTACTTTTTCATCTCTTTTCAATTGATATTTTTTTAATCAACAATTGTTAAAATATCTATTAACAATTTTTTTTTAACGATTAATCTGAAACATGAAACATCAAAAGAAAAGGGAAATTTTCTAAAACGTTCAAAGTCTATTTTCCTCCTAAAAATTACGACAGTGATTAGTTTTCTTTGAAACTTAAAAACAAATGAAATTTGCTAAAAGACGATGCCCAAAACATAAAATCTATTATAATATTGTGTAGTTACTATGTTTCTTACTATCCGAGAGGCTGACATTTGTCCTCACATATTTTTGACACCTGTCATCATTTTAAATTCAACATCTATTATTTTCATATTAATTTTTTTGGTCAAACAACATTAATTTTTTTTGGTCAAATAAACATTTATTTCATATAAATTACACAATTATCACATTCAATTTATACAATATGTAAATCTTATATGTAATAATAATAATAATAATTGTAGTAATAATAATAATAACAATAATAGTAATAATAATAATAATAATAATAATCTATTATAATATTGTGTAATTACCATGTTTCTCAATACCTGAGAGGCTGACATTTGTCCTCACATATTTTTGACACCCGTCATCATTTTAAATTCAACATCTATTATTTTTCATAATAATTTTTTTGGTCAAACAACATTAATTTTTTTGGTCAAACAAACATTTATTTCATATAAATTACACAATTATCACATTCAATTTATACAATATATAAATCTTATATGTAATAATAATATATCTATCTATTATAATATTGTGTAGTTACCATGTTTCTCACTACCTGAAAAGCTGACATTTGTCCTCACATATTTTTGACATCTGTCATCATTTTAAATTCAATATCTATTATTTTTCATATTAATTTTTTTGGTCAAACAAACATTTATTTCATATAAATTACACAATTATCACATACTAATTTTTATATGATTTTTAATAATTAGTTTTTGTTAAGTACATATATAATTTTTTCTAATAAGGTTGAATAAAAATTGAGTGTTTTATTTGAATAAAATTATATATGTTAGTAGACAAATAAAAATTATAATGAATACATATGAATTGATTTGATGAGAAATAATTGTTTTTAAATTAAAGGTACTGAAAACCCAAAAAGAAGGAGAAGAAAAATAAATTATAATTTAAAAAAATTAAAAAGACACATGTCATCAAATTAGAGAGACACATGTCAGCTTCTCATGTAGTGTGAAAAATTTAACTTTAAAATATTATTATGAATTGATTTGATGAGAAATAATTGTTTTTAAATTAAAGGTAATGAAAACCCAAAAAGAAGGAGAAGAAAAATAAATTATAATTTAAAAAAATTAAAAAAGACACATGTCATCAAATTAGAGAGACACATGTCAGCTTCTCATGTAGTGTGAAAAAATGTAATCTTAATCTATCTATCTATCTATTATAATATTGTGTAGTTACCATGTTTCTCACTACCTGAGAAGCTGACATTTGTCCTCACATATTTTTGACATCTGTCATCATTTTAAATTCAACATCTATTATTTTTCATATTAATTTTTTTGGTCAAACAACATTAATTTTTTTGGTCAAACAAACATTTATTTCATATAAATTACACAATTATCACATTCAATTTATACAATATATAAATCTTATATGTAATAATAATAATAATAGTAATAATAATAATAATAACAATAATAGTAATAATAATAATAATAATAATAATAATAATAATAATAATATTATACAATATATAAATCTTATATGTAATAATAATAATAATAGTAATAATAATAATAATAACAATAATAGTAATAATAATAATAATAATAATAATAATAATAATAATAATAATAATAATAATAATAATAATAATAATAATAGGTAATCCATTGATTATATTTTATTTTCTCCAATAACCCCACAAAAGAATATAATTAAATTAAATTTTTATAACTACTAATTTGTTGCAGCCAATAAAATTCTATAAAAAAAATGTGATAAGCAAAAAAATATGCAATTAAAAAAAAAAAATCTAAAATTTAACCAAATTGTACATATAAAACTTAATTTTCTCATAAAATAATAATGCAAATATTTTTTTTTATATATAAACTACACATTACACAATTAAACTACATGTAAGATTTACATATATTTGTATGATAATTTGATAATACAAACAATCGAGTTTCTCCATAGCCATAATCTATCTATTATAATAGATTATAGGGTTACCATATTTCTCACTCTCTGAGAGGCTGCCATGTGTCACCCTTATTTTTTGACATATGCCCTCTTTTGAAATTCAACATCCATTTTTTCATATTAAGTTTTTTGGTCATGCAAACATTTATTTCATATAAACTACACAATTAAATCACATTCAATTCACACAAAATAATAGAGTGTAAATATTTGGTACAATTATGCAATATGTAAATCTTGCAATATGTAAATCTTTAATCTAAATGGAAGAACAATCAATATACCGATACAATTTTTATTTTTATTTTTAATATATCATTACATTATGTTTATATTAATAGTTTTGGTACTACTTCCGAAGTCATATTCATTGGTGAGTTCATGAAACTTAAGCAATATATTATAGCATTCGTATCGATCTTAATTTATATGAATATTAAATACTCCACATAATAATTAGATCCGCCTAATTTGCTACTTCATGTGTTTTCTGAATTATTATTACATGATTCTTATACGTTACTTCTTCTCCTTTTTGATATTTTCAAATCAATAATAAATTAAGTTCACTTTATTTTGAAATCAAATTTGCTGTAGATTATTAATAATAATCTATATTCAGTTTCAAATTACACATCATCTAATTAAAAAAATACAACTACAATTATTTTAACTATAAATATCATAGTAATTCTATTTTCAAGTTTATTCTACTTCACCAAGTATAAAAAAAATTCCATTCAAATCACCAAAAAATTATAAGATAGCCTATTATTAAAAATTGAGTAAATTTTATCATCATATTTTTTAATTTTTGATGATATATAATTGACATCTACTATTTAAATAAATGAGATCAATTTCAAACTTTGTAAAAAAATATAAGACATCACAAAAAACAGCCACTACATATTAAATTAAAAACATATAATTTACACAAGTATAAAATATTAATAACAAGAAACATTTTTTTAGTAAACTAATAAAAACTTATTTATGCGCATCGCGTGGAGTTTCCCCTAGTATATTACTATAAGAAACACACTGGTTAGCGGATTAACCAAAAAATTAAAACTTTGAACGTATGATTTAGGGGATTATAGATCTTTTTTTTTTTTGATATGAATGTTAAGAAAATTATGTCTTTTACCGATCAATTATGTAAAATCGTGCTTTTATTTAGTTGTTCATCAAATTGGCTAAGTTAATAACAAATAAAAAATTTAGTAATTTTGTCCCCCAGAAAAAACTCTAGTAGGTTTTCGACTTCTTTCAATAACTTATTGCGTAATTATGTTTTATTTCAAAAACTTCAACATTTTGCAGTAGTTGTAAAACAAACTTGTAAAAGACTAAACGTTTGACATTGACTTTCTTACGATTTCGCCAAAGCACGCACGAATACACGACGCATTTGCCCAGTAGATCTGTACCGCCCACGTGTCTCTGGTAGCTCACTGGTTACACAATCGGCATCTCTGAGCTATGTATACATTCTACACCTGATTCCTACCACCGCCACCCCCTCCCGGAGAGGTTCCTCGGCGAGAACACCGTCACGATCTGGTAAAAAGAACTCGATCGCGCGTCTGATCGAATCGAGAGAGAAAGTTTGAAATCTCTTTCGGAATGCACGGTGACATTGGGACGAAGATGGGAATTCCTCTGATTGGGTTTTAGGGTCCCGTGAAAGAAGAAGAAACAAAACATGGACGCGGAGCGATCGTCGCTGTGCAACTTTGTTGTGAACTTCCTGATGGAGGAGAACTACCTCTTAACGGCGTTTGAGCTTCTTCACGAGCTCCTCGACGATGGCCGCGAGGCCCAAACAATTCGTCTTAAGGAGTTCTTTTCTGATCCTTCACGTTTCCCTCCCGATCAGATTTCTCGGTATAATTCAATTCGAGGTTCGCCAATTCTTCGCTTTACATTTGTATTGTACGCTTTCTGGTAAATAGTAGCCTCACATTGTTGTTTACAGATCTGTTGTACAATGTGAAGTAGCTCCCCTGTTTTGGTCTTACTTAATAAACCTGTTAAAAGTGTAAAGGTTTGATCACGAACATGTTTTCCAAGTTGTGAAAAGCATAGGAGTTAACAAAATGGTGGAGTCCTATTTTGTCCCGCATGTAATTTTATGTTCTTCTCCATAGTCTAAGTTTGCATGACAATCATAACTGACGATTTGATGAGTGATTGTTCATAGTGTTGAATGAACCTGAGTCGCATTTTGAGGTTTTTGATTTTTATAGTTTTGTTTTGGTTTAGCATCAAGATTTTTTCTTAAACAATATATATATGGTAGCTAGTAATTGTTACCCTGCAAACGCAGTCGCGGATCCACAAAGTTTGTTGGAGGAGAAAGAAGCGTTATCAGAGAAGTTAGCTATCAGTGAATATGAATTTCGTCTAGCTCAGGAGGATATTACAAGATTGAAAGCTGAAGGACAGAAGAAATCTGATTGTTCGGTTGAACAGTTGAAAGGTATTTTTTTTAACTGAAATATTGATCCTGCTTTCTCTTCTCATAGTAATTCCTATACTTTGATAAATGTGTGTGCTTTGTGCCATGAACTCGGTAAATAGGGTTGCAGGAATTTCGGTGATGATCAACCAGTTAGCGAGTCTACCTGACTTAATGAAATTCTTAGTCACACTTGAATGTGTTCCGAGGTTTTCACTGCAATAAGTAGCTGTTAGTCTTGTTCAGTTCCATCGCATTAGCCATCTCTTCTCTTTTATTTTTCCCCATGAACCTATTGTCCACATACTTATACTATATGCAACATAATTTATAATGCATATAAGTTTTTTCCTTTGTTACTTTCATCACTGCCAGCATGGTAGCAACTAAATCACCAAACTATGTCCTCATACTGTTCGATATTTCTCAGAGTTGGACTCAGATGACTTTGGAGACAACAGGCCAGAAATTCAACGGAAAAAGAAAGTTTTTTCCTTCACTGATATAGGGCCTTTGAAGAACAATGAACGTCGAGACTTAAACTGTGCAGTGAAAGAATATCTTCTTCTAGCAGGATACAGACTTACAGCAATGACATTTTATGAGGAGGTAACTTAATTATCTTCAACTCCAGAAGGAGAGTACAGTAGTGTCTGACCTATTTACTGCTGATATTATAGTAGAAACAACTTTGTGAGTATAATTTCTGATCTGTTTATCTCAGGTCACAGACCAGAACTTGGACGTTTGGCAGGACAGTCCAGCACGCGTGCCTGATGCCCTGCGCTATTATTACTATCAGTACCTTTCATCAACTTCAGAGGCAGCTGAGGTTATTTCCTGAAAGCTTAATTCACATGGTTATAGATCACTTTGAACTGATGCTGTCAGAAAGATCAATACCTTGACATTTAGATCTTTGACGTCATTGCCTTATACAGAATCAACTTCTCTCTCCTTTTCCCTTAATTACTTTTTGTAAACTTGACGCTATTCTGATTTGTAGAATGGAATCTTGCTTAAAAGTATAATTTTTTTTTTAATTCGAGGATCATACTAATCATTTGAGCATCTGGGAGGTTAAAAATCCACCGTAATGTTCTGTATGCTTAATTATATGAATTTCTCATGGTTCACAATTTCTTCGGTGCAGGAGAAAATAGCCATGCTTCAGGAGAACGAATCATTGAAAAAGGAGATTGAAAGGCTAAGCAAAGAAAAAGATGGATTACTTAAGAACAAAGAAATATTCGAAGAGCAAATCAGTACTTTTACCAAGTCTACGGAATCACTTCAGAAGGATCTTAGGGACAGAGAAAAGCAGGTAGTCTTTTTATAGACTGGGCTTATTACAGAAACAGGAACTTTAACATCTGGAACGTAAATACCTGAAATGACACTGATAGTATTCAGGTGCAAAGCTTGAAGCAATCCTCAGAGCATCAGAGGAGGAACCTCAATGACTGTAGAGCTGAGATCACTTCTCTTAAAATGCATATTGAAGGGTCTCGTGCTGGTCAATATGTGTCAGCTAATGAAGGTAATCCTGTACAATCCCAATCCGTGGAAAATGTAACAGAACATATAAGCTCTCTGCCAGGGGAAGTTGAGAAACAAACGGTGGAAAGGGATGGTGGCTTGATATCTGAAATTTCTGTATCTGCTGAGGAAGGGCACATACGAACAGAAGACAAGAAGGTGGAGGAAGAAGTTAAAAATATAATTGCTGATCAAAGAGAGGTGGCAGCAGAGGCCAGCAGTGTATCTTATAAAACCTTAAATAATACTTTGGAGAACCAGAAAGAAGTCTCGAACTATTTGTTAAATCCATCAAACGGTAACTTTTCACCCAAAGACCTTGAAAGCATCTTGAAAGTCGATCCTGGAATTGGTCGTGGCTCTAATTCAAAATCGGAAAATGCAAATGGTGAAGCTGCTTCTGAGGAAATGGCAAGTCTTGATCATGCTTTAGAGTGTCTCCTCTTACATCGTGAATGCTTCGTTATTATTACCTTTTTCTTATTGATCTATACTACTTTTAAAGCGCGTCTGTCTTGTCATCAGCAAAATTGGCAGCAGTCCATGTAGCTGTCTGCTTTCCTTATGCTATCGTTTTGTTAACAAAATGCAGTCTGGACTGTTTTGAATATTCTTTTCTCCATTCCTTTACAGGGTTTAGGAACAATTCAGATACTCGCGGACGCTTTGCCGAAGATTGTTCCATATGTTCTGATAAACCATCGAGAGGTTTGAGTTCTTTTTTCCAGTTTCACCATTCAATATGGTGGACGGAATATTAACGATCTGGTTTCTTTGACCGTTAGGAACTTCTTCCCCTGATGATGTGTGCAATTGAGCGGCATCCAGATAGCAGTACAAGAGACTCCTTGACTCATACGCTGTTCAACCTGATCAAACGCCCAGATGAACAGCAGAGGCGGATTATTATGGACGTAGGTTACTGTTTTAACTTAGAAGCTTTCCTTGTGCATAATAAGTCTGGTATGATTTTGAGCCTGAGGCCTTTTACTATTTATCTCAGGCATGTGTTAGCCTATCAAGGAATGTTGGAGAAATGAGAACAGAAACAGAATTGCTTCCACAGTGCTGGGAACAGGTGAATGCTACTCTTGCTTTTACAAGTTGTCTGCCTCCGTTTTGAACATTCTGTGTTATTTATTGACATGAGTTATTACATTCTTGCTGGTTGTGTCTGTTTAAGATAAATCACACATATGAAGAACGCAGACTTCTAGTTGCTCAATCATGTGGGGAACTTGCAGAGTATGTCCGCCCTGAGATACGTGACTCTCTTATTTTGTCTATCGTACAACAACTTTTAGAAGATTCTGCGACTGTTGTTCGAGAGGCTGCCGCTCATAATCTTTCATTGTTGCTTCCTCTATTTCCGAACACAGACAAATATTTCAAGGTCAGCTTCACTAGATTTGTATTGACTGACATGGCTGCTGCATAAGCTCTAAAACAGGCTGATTACAGAACTTATAAGAGAAGGGGGCATATTACATTGGCATGAGACAATAACGAAGAAGTTCTGTTCATATTAATAGACCGAAATACTACAACACCAGTTTTCTGTTTGTTTCTTAGGTTGAGGAGATGATGTTTCAGTTGATATGCGATCCATCTGGCTTGGTGGTTGAAACGACACTGAAAGAACTACTTCCTGCATTGATAAAGTGGGGTAACAGGCTGGATCATATCTTGAGGGTTCTCCTCTCTCACACATTGAGCTCTGCTCAGGTATAGACTCAACAAACTGTCCATTCAAAGATGTAACTGAAAGTGGTTGTTTGGAGTAGCTCTTTTATGTCATTTTCATTTGCAGCACTGCCCACCCCTTTCCGGAGTTGAAGGGTCATTGGAGTCTCATCTGCGAGTCTTAGGTGAACGGGAGCGATGGAACATTGATGTTCTACTAAGAATGCTTATGGAGTTGCTTCCAGCTGTACACCAGAAGGCAGTGGCAACATGTCCTTTTTCTTCTATCTCAAAGTCAGAGGAATCTGCATTCTCTGTTTCCTTGTTTGAGACCTATGCTGAGTAACCTTCTTCACGTCCTCAACAACACAAAAAGTTCTTCTAGTTTCTGATCTTCTTGCATATAATCGTTCTACGTCTTATCTGACTAGAGTTTCTGAACAGGGGACGTTCTGAGTGGCCTATGTTTGAATGGATGCATGTTGATTGCTTTGCTAACTTGCTACAACTGGCATGCATGTTGCCCCAGAAGGAAGACCATTTGAGAAATCGGATAACAAAGGTATGGCTTGTGTTGGAAACAGTTCTCTTATCTGCTATTGATCTCAGGAGTAATAACACTTGCTTTTAATAATTATCCGTGCTGGTTTGCAGTTTCTCTTGTCTGTATCTGAACGTTTTGGAAGTTTCTACCTAACTCACATTGAGTTACCCGTATTCTTGGTGGCCGTTGGAGATGATGAGGCTGATCTTCGGTTTTTACCTTCTGCAATCCTTCCAAGGATAAAAGGTTACCTAATTGCTGGATATATAGCAACACGGAAATCTCTAAAATAGGATCTGACATAGATTGCTGTTTCCTTTATACAGGCCTGAAACCAAGAACTGCTGTAGCCAGTAGGCTTGCCACTCTTTGTATTCTACCACTTCTTTTGGCTGGAGTTCTTGGTGCACCAAGTAAACGCGATGAGTTAACAAACTTCTTGCGACAACTCTTAGTCGAGAGCAAAACAAAAGAAAACCAGTCATCGAAGCACAATAACGAGATCTTGGATGCAGTTCGCTTCCTTTGGTATGTTTTCTTAAAATTCGACTGATTATTATGGTTTCTAGGAGGAGCTGCTTCTTACCTATGAACTCTTCAAACGTTGCAGCACATTTGAAGAACACCACAACATGATATTCGGCATTTTGTGGGAAATGGTCGTTGATTCCACTGCAGAACTCAAAATCAACGCTGCTAAGTTGTTGAAGACCATCGTAAGCTTCTTAACACCACACGCTTCCCCTGTTTTTCACCAAAAAAAAAAAAAAAATTCCTTTTAAATAGAAGTTATGTTATTTACTTGCGCAATAGGTTCCATATATCGACGCAAAAGTTGCTTCTGCCAACGTTTTACCAGCCTTGATCACTCTTGGCTCGGACCAGAACCTCAATGTGAAGTACGCAAGTATAGATGCATTTGGATCTGTAGCACAGCATTTCAAAGTGGACATGGTAAGGATGCATAACAAACTCTCGAATTATTTATAGATCTTCTCGTTTATGCGCTAATTAAATCGGATATGGTGCAGATTGTTGATAAAATCCTAGTCCAGATGGATGCTTTTCTCGAAGATGGTTCTCATGAAGCTATAATCGCAGTCATTCGTGCACTCATAGTTGCTATTCCACACACAACTGAACGACTTAGAGATTATCTTTTGTCCAAGATTTTCCAACTTTCAGCAAACCCAAGCTCGTCAGCAGACGTAATCCGTCGCCGGGAAAGAGCTAACGCTTTCTGCGAAGCCATTCGTGCACTCGATGCAACTGGTAAGAGTATCAAATTCAAAACTTTCATATTCGTATTCTTACATGCTTGAATGATCCAATGTTAACTCGTTTTGTTTGAACCATATATCTGAAGATCTGTCTCAAACAAGTGTCCGAGAGTACCTCCTTCCAGCGATTCAGAACCTATTGAAAGATCCAGACGCGCTCGATCCAGCTCACAAGGAAGCTTTAGAGATCATAATGAAGGAGAGATCAGGTGGGACATTTGAAGCAATCAGCAAAGCCATGGGTGCTCACTTGGGGATTGCATCATCTGTCACAAGCTTGTTTGGAGAAGGTGGCTTGTTGGGGAAGAAAGAAGCAACCGAAACCACTGCGGCTTCACCTTCATCACCTACACTTCAGGGACCTGAGTCACCAAAGGCGGTGGCTGCTACGACTGAAGACACAAGATTCAGACGTATCATGAGGGGCAACTTCACTGAGATGCTAAGGAGTAAAACCAAGAACCCAGATGAGACAAACTAAGCCAAATACATTATACAAACCAGGTTTTTAATTTTTAATTTAATATTTCTTCTACATATATTCTTAGTGCAGAAATAAAATAAAATCATGTTATTTTGTTTTTTGGCTTGCTAAATTTGTTTTTTTTTCTCTCTCTCTTTTAACTAATTGTTCCTTGATTTAGAAAGAAAAGTGAGTGAGTGATTAGTGATTACATCCATTCAGAATTTCGCAAGAGCTAGGGCAATTATGTTCTATCTCCTTTCCCATTCATGAACTGTCTATAATAATATATCCTTTTTGTACGTAATGCAGTGTTTATTCTCTAGAATTGTGAAGGACATGAATATATAAAGCGGTCAAAATTTTGAATCCAAACATTATTTGTGACATTTGAATCCAAACATTATTCTCTAGGATTGTGATTTCTTATTACAGTTATTCGATTTTTACAGAAAGCGTAGTGGGATCAATATTATTCACACTAAAAAGAGCCTTAGGTCAAAATCGCTCGACTGTAGTCCACATATTTGGGCTTTTTCGGGTATATAATGAATTGATTGTGGGCTCGTACGCGTGGTTTAAGACATTTTGTGCGTCTACTTAAATAAAAACTCTATCCCAAACCAAAAGTACTTCACTACTTATTATTAATCTTGTGTCATAAAAAAAACTAATTATCAGTCAACGAGCAAGTAGCGACTAATAACTTCTAGATAATTCGCTTTGCAAAACGAAAAATCCCCCGGCTTATAAGTAAAAAAAGAAACATAATTTAGATAATAAATTGGTGATTTCTGTAAGAGTTTATCAATAATTACATTATCGCTATTTTTATAATAATTATATAAATACATCGCCGTTGCTAACTTCTCGCATTTTCTATAACTGCTGTGACAGAAAAAAAGGCAAAGGGAAGGGAAGAAGAGCGATCGGACTGCCAATTCGCGATCGTCTCGATCCACCGTTGGATCCCACGATGTCACTCTCCGGCCTACACAAATTCAAGCTTTTCGCGGCAAGTCGTAGCTTCAAGACATCCGTCGCCAGCAGTAACCCCTCAATGAGTCCGACGAAGAGCCCTGTATTTGATCTCCGGCGACGCAAAACCCTGCGTACGTTGTTCGAAAAGAGCTCCGACAGTCGCAGACGGAATCTACGTCAGATCCTTGAAGAATCGCCGGAATCGGATGGTAATTCCGGGAAAAAGAAGAGGGGAAACCACCGTGCTAAGCGTCAATTGAGAGAGCTCTTGGTAACATCGCCGTCGCCGCCGTTCAAAGGTAGAGAAGAGATAGACGGCGGTGGAGAAGCGAGGAGCGGGATTCCACAGGTAACCGTCGGCTCCGTTACTTCTAACGGTGACGGCAGAGAGTTAACGGGTCGGCGATTTAGTTCCTCCGGTTCGGTTCAATCATTTCGGTTAAGAATTGTGAGAAAACATTGGCGACCAGTCCTTGTTTCTATTCCTGAACAATAAACCTTTTTTGTTCTTTTCTTTTTCTCGATTTTACTCCTTTTGGTATTTTCTTCTGTTACAACACATATAAAATGCTTATGAGAGATGTTCTCACTACGACTATAATTTTCTTTTTGCAGACTATATTACTATCTAGAGTTTAATTATTATAGTTAGAGATCATGAAATGAATACGAGTGAAGCAGAGCAAATGTTGGAGTTACATTGTTTTTTTTCTTTTTAAATCAGTGGATCTCATCTAGTGAATCTTTTGAATAGAACAGGACAAGGTAAAATATATTATAATTTCTTTTTGGGGTGTAATAATGTGGCGTGTGAAGTATATATATTTTGGCGTGTAACAAACAATTATATCATATATAAAAGGGAGTTTTGAATATTTTCGCAACGGCTCCTTAGTCTTTACTCTTTAGAGCCAATTAAATGATTTGGGATTTAGTTTCGTGGTCGTGGAGTGCAAACCAAAATGATAAAAATAGGTTGCCATGAGGACTGAGGAGTGAGGAGGAGACTGGAGACACACAATTGCTTCAACTTTGTTTGTTCTCTTAAATTATAATATCAAAGAATGAAGTAAAACTTGATTTTAAATACAAGTATGTTTTAGTTGGTCTTCCAATATCTCTTTGTAAATTGTATGCATCTTATTTATGAAATTGTTTAACTCAGCTTCCCACTTCCTGGTAGACCCAAATAGCCCATGTGTAAATGGGCCTTAATTGTCTTGATCCAGACATAGGCCAGTCAACACGACTGGCTCTAACCCGATTTGGTAGGCCTTTCGGGCCTAGCCCGTTTACATTTTTCTCACCTCCTAATTCGAGCGCGTGGAATACACCGCGCATAAAACTAACTATTCGACTTGTGTGTTGAACAATAATAGTTGACATTTGCCACTTGTTTATGAAAGGGACAAATGTCAAGTGGGACACTTTTCTCTGTGGTAGTGCAAAGACATTTTCCAGATCTGTCTCTTCATTTCTTGCTATACTTTAATTAAAAATTATTGGACATTTCCATTTTCTTTTGTCGTCAGTACCGGACATTGTATAAAGACGTATAAGTAAATACTAAATACCTTTCGTCCTGTAATGCCATTATTCAAAGAGCTTTAGATTATTATGTAAATGGAACATAGAAGTTTGTACCCCTTTTTTCTGCATATTAGCTGTTGCTAAGTAATAAATTACTATGTTTTAATATTACTAATTTTACAAAGAACAAAACCAAGTTTAGTTGCAAGATTAATTATAACAACGAGACTATCCATTATTCAAATTTGTACCCTTTCTCTGCATAGTAGCTGTTACTAATAAGTAATAATTTCTGCTTTCATGTTACTAATTTTACAAAGAACAAAACCAAGTTTAGTCGCAAGATTATAACAGCGAGAATATTCATTATTCAAGACATAGGGAAAAAAACATGTTTCCGTTCATAAATATGACTCTTTCCTACGTACGAAACAACTACTGTAGTAGGAAATGTTACGGTTGCCAACTTGCCATTGAAGACAAATCATTAATTGTTGTTGTTCTCAAAATTACAGTATTGCTTATCTTATTTTACAGTGGTTGTTTTAATTCAGATTGATATTCTCGAGACTATAGTTGTCATGTTTCCTTATAAAACTAAATTCGATGAAATACAAAAATAAATCATGTATTTTGCGTTCACATCTAATTTATTTGAAACTGAAGTAACAAAGTGAAAGTTAATTGATAGCGTTCAAGTGCGTGGTTAAAGAGTAACTAAGTAGTAAAAACTAGTAACATGAGTAAAAACTATCACGTGAAACTTATGAATAGAAATAGCGAGACTGAGTGGTCATTGTTGATCCCACTAGCTATGATAATGTTTAAGATCTGGTCCACATAATCCGGTAGAATTAAAGGTCGACGAATAAAAATGAAAACAAAATTCTTTAACGAAAGATATATTAACTAAATTCAACTAGACAAAAGAGAATCTCTCTCAAGTCAGTCACTTATAGAAAAAAAAAACATTTCTAAATCCACTCCTCTTCCTACACAATCATATCTCACACTCATGCACATATCTTGTTTCTGAGAGAAAAAAGTTATATTTCTTTACCGAGAAGTTCCATGGAAGGAGTTATGAAGATGCAGCTGCTACTTTCAAAAAGCTTGAAGCATATGTTAATGGTGTGAATAGAATATCTATATAAACATGGAAACTATGTGGTGGAGACAAATAAGAAGTCTACTTATAGTTCCAGTGTTCAAGTGTTTGGTGGCTATATGTTTGGTCATCTCATGTTTAGTTTTCATAGAAAGTTTTTATATGAACATTGTAATAATCTATGTCAAGCTTTTTAAACGCAAACCCGAAAAGATCTACAAATGGGAGGCAATGCAGGAGGATGTGGAGCTCGGAGATCAAAACCATCCCATGGTTCTTGTTCAAATACCAATGTACAACGAGCGAGAGGTATTAATTTTTATAGCTTACGAATTGATCAATTATATAATGATGACGCAGCGCGCCTTTAAACATACTTCTATTTATTTTGAATCCACAGGTCTTTCAGTTATCCATAGGTGCTGCTTGCAGGCTCATATGGCCATTGGATAGACTAATCGTACAAGTTTTGGATGATTCCACTGATCCCACCATTATGGTCCGTATATTAATTGCGTTGAACATATTCTGTTACTAATTAAAATTTTGTTTACATTTAAAAAGACACAAACATTTTAGCTTTTTTTTTTTTTTTTTTTTTCTTTATTACTGATTTTGTTTTTGTTAAATATAATTGTTGATTATTTGTAAATGCAAGCGAGAAACACAATAAAAAAAAAAAAGCAAAGTCTTTTGATTTCGTTTCTCTTTTGCCTTCACAATTTTCAAATACTATTATTTCTGATAACCAAAATGATTTCATATTAAATTGATAATGTGTTAATTGCAGGAAATGGTGAGCATGGAGTGTGTAAAATGGGCAAGCAAAGGCATAAACATAAAATGTGAGAGGAGAGACAATCGAAATGGCTATAAAGCTGGAGCTCTTAAACAAGGCATGAGGCATAGCTACGTCAAACAATGCAGCTACATTGCCATCTTCGATGCTGATTTTCAACCAGAGCCTGGTTACCTCCAACGTGCTGTTCCATTTCTTATCCACAATCCCGAACTCGCTCTTGTCCAAGCTCGATGGAAATTTGGTATGGAATTGTACAATTGACATATTAACAAAGTATTTTCACTTATCGTATCAATTGTTTTGAGACTCATATGGTTAATGAAATTATTCATTGGTGCAGTGAACGCAAACAAGTGCTTGATGACTAGAATGCAGGAGATGTCCCTCAATTACCATTTCATGGCAGAGCAAGAATCCGGATCCACTAGACATGCCTTCTTTGGCTTCAACGGTACATCCATATCAACAATTTTAATTACTTTTATCCTCTTGTCAGAACACTTCATATTTTATTTCCCTAGTTCCTCCAATTTTATATTCTCTATAGTTTCATTGTGTTATGCTAATCACTCTTATCATTTGTTGGTACCTTTTTTATTATTTGTTGAACGAAAATTGATATTTTTAAGAATCATGCCTCTAATAAATTAATATATACAAATGTAAATTTACCCAATAACAATATAAAAATATTTATTCTTATCGATTTTATAATTCCCGAAATCTCATAATACATTACTTTTTTTCTTATATTATTCCAAAACTAATAATTTAAAATAAATATATGATTGGAGTTTTGCAGGGACCGCAGGTGTATGGAGATTGGCGGCGATGGAAGAAGCCGGTGGATGGAAAGATCGGACCACCGTAGAGGACATGGACTTGGCCGTTCGTGTTGGTCTACACGGCTGGAAATTTGTCTTCATCCACGACCTTGCGGTACTCAATATTTTTTTTATGGACTATAATTCATTAAATCTGAATTTAAAAGAAGAAATTTTACCTCGAATAAGCCGTCCAAATCTTAATTAATGTTTCTCACATGTGTTGTTGCCTTTGCACACACTTAAGCAGTTGCACATGATTTAAAACAGTGATATGATAAATCCACATTATGATAACATTTTCCATAAAGCAAGAATGTATTTACTTGTGGATATAAAACAATAAGATTTTAACTATCGTTTTAGGTGAAAAGTGAGCTACCAAGCCAATTTAAGGCTTTCAGATTCCAGCAACATCGATGGTCATGCGGTCCAGCTAATCTCTTCAGAAAAATGACTATGGAAATTATTCACAATAAGGTTTTATTTTCCAACCTTCTTAATTTATTTCACTAACGTGCCAACCATTTTATAATTTTGTCCCATATTATTATGAGAAACAAACATCCGTTTTGTTTTGTTAATTTGAACAGAGAGTGACGATTTGGAAGAAATTATATGTGATCTACAGCTTCTTCTTTGTACGGAAGATCATTGTCCATTTCTTCACTTTCTTTTTTTATTGCGTCGTTCTTCCAACGAGCGTATTCTTTCACGAAGTCAACATTCCGACTTGGTCAACTATATATGTTCCTTTTATGATCACCCTCTTCAATGCCATTGCCACACCAAGGTCAGTACTACTTTCTAGTATATGTCCATTACATTTTATTGTTATATTAATAAATATCTTACACTATCTTATTATGAATTATTGGTATGTACGTAGGTCATTCTATCTCGTGGTTTTTTGGGTCTTGTTCGAGAATGTAATGGCTATGCATCGAACCAAAGGAACTTTTATTGGTTTACTTGAAGGAGGAAGAGTTAACGAATGGGTCGTCACAGAAAAATTAGGAGATGCTCTAGAAACTAAGTTACTTCCCCAAGTGAGGAAACCTCGCAATGGGATTCTTGAAAGGTAAATTAATCGAAGCACAAGAAAAAAAAAACAAGGATTTAGTTGACATATGTATAACATAACAACTATTTAGGATTATCTTCTTTATTCATATGATCATCTTCAAATTTGTGAGGTGGCACATACAACATAAAAACACCAAGATAATGCCATTAATAAACGAAAACTAAATTGGTGAACGAATTTGCTTTTGTTTTGGTGCAGAGTAAACTCAAAGGAGATGATGGTGGGGATATACATACTGTGTTGTGCCTCCTATGACCTTGTCTTTGGAAATACATTGTTATATATTTATCTTTTCATGCAGGCTCTTGCATTTATTATTTCTGGAGTAGGTTTTGTAGGAACTTAAATTAATGTCCTATTTAGGCATTTTGAGTTTCTAAGAGCATATAGTTATAATAATAAGATTTTTTATTTCTTCTTTAACAAAAAAAAAAAGATTTTTTATTTCTTCTTTAAAAGTCATTACAGAACTCACTTTTTTCATGTTATGTAGGTGAATAATGTATGTATTTTAAACGAAGCCAGTTTAATAAGTAATATTTTTTTTACATCTCAAGACTATCTCAGAACAAACTGGTTTCGATTCTCTTTAGTCTCCTCCCACCAATCATCTTTTTGTTTGTAAAAAGAATTTCTCCACCACTTTAAATTATTCTGACAGCTTGAAAAGGGTTTTAAACACTCGAGTTGAAAGTTCTTCTGTAAAGGCAGCACTATTTGTTTTTTATCTACAAAAGAAAAAGAGAAGAATATAATGCATAAAACAAATCTTTTGGACAGCAAAAGTTAGGCTACATTTTTCATAAACTTTTGAAAAGTGTGGAAAATTTTGGATCGGTCCCGAAATATAAATGAATAGAGAAGATCGATGCTGCATCACTCACTGATGCCTTCAACGTTTAACGCTGCCAATCAAGAACTCTTACCACTCCAGTTGGACTTTTTACGAATAGTAATAATCAAGTTGGGGAAAAACTCATGTTTCTATCTTCTTCAGTCCAATATTTATTCTACGGATGTGTCAATTTTAACAAATAAAAATAAATTTTCCTCAAAAATTTGTAACACCTTAGATATCTATGTTACATTGTTCCCCAATCTAACAAAACTAGTAATTTTTCCTCCTGCTGAAGTTGAATTTATCAGTGTTAATCTTTTCTTTTTGTTCAAAGAATGTGAGATTACATGATATATATATAGAGTATACATGATAATTAGTCACTCATTTACTTGATAAAATATTTTGAGTAATTCATAGGAATACTTGATCCAGCAAGTTATTTTCTTTCAGCTCCTCCTTGCAAATCAGTTTGCATCAACAACATAACTCAGAAGCAATCTTGAAGATTTACCAATCTCACCTTCAAATCTTCTATTGCTCTTTCTCTCTGGTAAGCAAAGAACTTCAGTGACTGCCACAATGCAAAAGAAAAACAGAGAAAAAAAATCATTCAAATGCTGTTTCCAACATTCTCTCTCAATCAAAATTAATGAAAGGAAAGATTTGCCATTCATGTCACTTACGCCAAGTCGCTGCATCGCAACAGATCTTTGTAACGCTTTTCTTTTGGTCAAAAGATTCTGTGCCATCAGTTTTGGTGAAGGACGTTTGTAGTTCTTGCCACGGTATATGAGTATCGCATGTCCTTCTCTAAGTTTTTCAATCGAGATTAGTACTCCATTGCTCTCTGCTTCAAGGGCTTTCGCTGTGTAAACAACTCTGGAGAATATTTTCTGCATCGTGATCACTTTCGCAACCTCCCTGTGCTTCCAATGCTGATGCAGACCTTCCATTACACCATCAAAGACTCCTCTTCTACCTAAAAATGTAACAAATACGAAACTGAGTTTTGTGTGTCATTGGATAAGGAATAAGAAGAAGCCAAAATGGATCCGGTGGCTCATACCAAGAACCAAGCTGCTGTTCATCTTTAGCCCTATTCTTCTCAAACACTCTCTTTCTTCATTAGTCAATATCTCGATGTCATCGTCTCGCTCAGATGGTTTCCATAAAGAATTCAGTTTGAACAACTCCATTGTTGATTTATCTATCTTTAATCTTAGCTGCAGAAAAAAGAAAAAAAACAGAGCAACCCATGGAACTTAAACTACAATAGGCTTAACTAAAAAAAAGAAAGATGCAATGTTTAAAAGTTAAAAGGCTTACAATGGAAAGCTTATGTTCTTGACTTTTGAGTTCCTTTTCTAGTTTTGCTTTCTCAGCTTCAGTCTCCAGGTTTCCCATCTCCATTTCTCCGAATTTTCTTTGAAGTTCTTGAAACTCTAATAAAGTTCCGCTCTTGCTTGTTTCCACCATCGGTTTACCATTTGTTACCACCTCCAAAATCTCTATATCGCTCTCACGTTTGGTTTCTTCAAAATGTTGGTATCTTCTGAGTAATCTCTCTCTGTCTTCAACCAAATCCGCAACTTCATCAGAGAGGAAGTCCTTGCCTCGGTAAAGTATAACCAAGTATCTGTTGCGTAGTATCAGAACTCCTCCAGTGAGATGCTGAAAAAGAAATTAACAGAGCCCAAAAAAAGTCGCATCAGCCACATCGATTTCAAATGTATTCAGAAATTGGCCCCAAGCAAGGAAAAGAAAAAAAATTGCCTTAAGTTCATCTGCCATTGCCTCATTGTTAGTATTGAGAGCTCCCCATTTGATTGCAATCTTTGCTATAACACATTTCTCCCATAGTTTCACGATAGCAGAAGCTAAACCTTGAAGCCCATGGTTCCTCCCTAAAGAAGACATACATGAAACTGTTGAGAGGAATTGATAAAGAACACACACACACACACACACAAAGTGAGGGAGACAGCTAAAAGGCAGTGAGGGTAAATTACCGAGGACGAAATGAAATGGTAAAGCTTGAGCAAGGTTCCTCAAGTAGGTAAGCTCTTGGTCGCTCAGATTTGCTCTAGTGTTTGGTGGACAACGTCTAGATGGGGTTCTGTATCCAGGAACCACTTCAGGAAGCAAGTCAGCATCAACTGGAAACGGTCTTCTCATCCACCAATCCATATATCGAGGTCCCAAACCATTCAATAACCTATCAGCTTCTCTCTCGTACAATGACGAGCTAATCTCCGAATTGGTTTTCTCTGGTGAATTACTCGGTGGTCCTCTATAAACTACGAGAAATTCCTTCTTGCTTAACACAACCAAGCCTCCAGTCTTCATCTACTCTTGAAACACATGAAAAAGAGAGAAATTACTTCAGAGGAACATCAAGATTTTCACAGGTTTCAACTGATAAATGAGGTTAAGAACTAACCAAACCTCTATGATCTCTTGAGCTCGCTCCATGTTTCGACAAAGAGGGACATCAAATCTCACCATAGCAAGCTCGTTCGACTTCCAGATCGATCTAATGTCATTCACAACAGTCTCTGTAACTCCGGCTTTTCTCACATTCAACCATTTTCTCATCTTCGAAGCTTCACGTCTCAGTCTAATCAACAATGCTTCGTCGAGGATAAGATCAGCCGTCGTCGGGACTCTCTCCTTCTTCGTCCTCCGCAATATGAACCTCTCTTCTTCTCTTTCCCAAGGCATTTTACCACCAAATCTCTTTTCCGACTCGGCTTTCTCTGCAATTCGACCAAAGGACTTGAATTCGCCACCAGGATCATCCATCTGGGTTTCTTCCGAATCGCTGTTCTCGTCGAGCTTTTCAACCTTACGGACGATTTTCTTCATCGCCTTCATTCCCCTGACACCGCTCTCTCTACGGTTCAACGCCTTGAACGTCTTCTCCTCATCATTTTTTCCCTTTATCCTCTTTTCGTGATGATGTGAAGTGTCGAGAATCTCATCGGGTCGAAGCAAGAGAGGACCTTTCATCCATGGAGCAGTCGGAACCTTAATCGCAGCATCAGAGAGTCCTGGGTTTTCTCTAAATTGATCAAATTGGGGAGATTTTGGGGCATTTGAAGGGTTTAAGGAGGAGTTAGTGATCGGAGAGGGTATAGCTCGCGCCGAGAGGAAGAGAGAAGTTAGCATGACCGAGTAAAGTCTGCAACTTTGGGTTTTCGCCAAAGTCGCTCGAAAGAGTGTCACAAAGGCTCACAAAACGACAAAAAAAAAATCGTGGATAAGATAATACTTTCTCAAATGGTTTCCACCAGATTTACGATTTCGGCGGTTTGGTGCGAACCGTCTCTTTGGTTATCGATCGATCAAAATTAGAATATATGGGTAGGATGGTGGAAAATTTGGAATTTTAGTGAAACTAGTGCAACTATAGTTGCAATTCAAAATATTAATCACTTTATATTAGCATAATATTTACTAACTGAAAAACTCACAATTTTGAAGTACTTACGGACCAAATCCAAGAACAGCAGGTGAAATTCTTAACAAAGGCTCTAAAGTCTCGGCTGTAAATTTTCTCGCAAATAAAAAACACTTAGAAATTGTAACATTGTGACCATCACGACCATAGTACACACACTCCTCTGTAAATCGGATCCGGTTAAGAAACTCATCGGTCACATCAGGCCAAATAAACCGGCCAGGATGTGGACCGGCTCTCGACCAATCAACCCACGTCAAGGTCCGGTTCGAGCTCATTTCTCCGTGCAACATGTGAACGAGAGTCGGGATATAGTGCTCGTCCATGTAGCAAGGCTTTTTGCAATGCTGATCAAAGACTTTGTAATAAAACGTGTCCGCGATGATGTGAAGAGCAAGTTCGCGAGTTGTTTCAAACCATTGTGATCCTTTTCGCCACTGTGTGATATTGATTTGTGGATACATTGTGTAGTTATAACGGCCTCGACAGGATTTTCTTGGATCGTCGAATGAGTTGATGTAGCTGAGATTAGTGCCGGTTAAGTAATCGTAGATGGTTGTGAAATTGAAGAGTGGGATGCAAGAATCGGACAAGAGGACGAATCTTTGGTTTGATTCGTCGAGGAGAGCGTTGGCTAAGAGTCTTCTCTCTGCGTCTACCATTGATGATGTTCCCCAATATACCGCCTGTTTCACAATTTTGCACAAGTCACCATCATTACTATTTCTTTGTTATTTTTATCAAGTAAAACACTCTAAAAATATTAATACAAAATTCCGCCTTTTTAAACTTAAAAATTTGTACTTGTTATACCAAGGATTAATTAAACAAGGCCTTAGTTCTCTCGATAGTGGGGAAGTGGTCATGGTTGAATAGTAAATTTATCTATGCTAGAATAATATCAAATGGGTCGAATCAAGATCTAACACGTGCCACGTGACAGAACCAACCTGTAGAATCCAAGAGAGATATATATATATATCTAAGATGTACCAATTACTCCTCTGCGGTTTTAGAGTTTTTTTGTTTTATATTATAAAATGTTTTAAAATTTTTACGCAAAATTAAATATGTTTTTGTTGATTTTAAGTTTTTGAATTTTGCAGATTATTTTTTCATTGGTTGAAATGTTATGGAATTGATCTAAAACATGTTTTATTTTAAAAAATACAAAAATTAAATGTGTTCTTAATTTGTGTAAAAAACCTTAAACCTCTTATATTGTGAAAAAAAAAAGAGCAGTAATTAAGGAAAAAAAAAAGAAGTAAACTCACTGTTAATAGTATTACCTGGCTTGGGATTCTTCTTGAGTAGAAGACGGAAGTTTGAGGGTAATGTTCTTGAAAAGATGGATTAGTATGAACATATATGGAATAAAACCCTTTATGTCCTTCAAAGAACTTCTCCCACAAAGCAGCCAGTGGGAGTCCGCCACCTGTCAAGAACATGAAAGCCACTTTCGCCACCATCTTCTCATCATCATTATGTTTCCTCCCAAACCATGATGAGGATGAGGATGAAGATAATGGTGGTGATAATGATGAGACCTTGGTGAAGAGTTCTTGATCACTCATGTTGTGGTTAAGTACTTGTAGTTGTAAATCTTGTTCGATCTCCATCGTTGTTGTGTGGTTGATGAATAATGCGGACCATAAGGGTTGTTGTTGTGTCTTCGTCGTCGACATGTGGAAGGCTTTTAGTTGCAGACAAAGGAAGAGACCAATTGAGAAACCGATGACAAAGAAGAGCGAGCTTATGACGTGATTACCCTTTTGTAAGACAATAAATCTCAAGGGCTTTGAGATCATTGGTTGTTCTTCTTCTTTCTTGCTCTTGTGATCAGTAATGCCCATTGTAGAGAGAGAGAGAGAGAGAGAGAGAGAGAGAGAGAGAGAGAGAGAGAGAGAGAGAGAGAGAGAGATATATAGAGAGAGAGAGAGGTTGTGATCATTAAGGATTTTGCAACCAAGAGTTACTATATAAATGTATCATTACAAGTTGTAAAAGAAAACCAAGAAATTTGGAGTGTGTTAGACAAAGTCAAATATGGTTTTGCAAGTTAATGTACATAGACTAAGAGGGTAGACTTTGGAATGAAGAGTCGACCTGATAAATTTTTTAACATTTGTTCTCAAGTCAACTATACATATGATCAAGATCATGTGTTGAATACAAAACTTAGGTTTCACGTCTTAACATTCATACGATATCTTGCCCATAGGATGGGGTAAGAGGTGCAATAAAGTGAGGATGATATGTTGTCAAAATAAGCGAATGGTGATTAATATATATATATCTAAGTAACCAATCTTGATTCGGCATTATATATCACACCTATGACCTATATCTCTAGTCTCTACCGGTGATTCCACTGTCCACGTAAAGACGTCAAAATGGTGAACAGTGGAAAAGTTGGTAAACATTTTGCACACTCTTAAACATAAGATTTGGTCCGATTCAAATATCCGTATTAGAGTGTCCAAAATGTTCGGCGCTAACCCACCAAACCAAAGGAATAAGATTTCATGCCTATTTTAGGTGCACTCAGTGACAACCCGAACTTTCGCATTTTAGGTGTGCTAAATAATAAGTCAAATACGAAGTTCAGTTTTGATACAATTAATTATTACAGATTAAGGTCTAATTACTTTGCTTAGACAAGGCACAAAAGTAATTAACCAAGCTGGAGAAATGTACTTCTACGCAAAGCTGTTAGATTTGAACCATTAATTTTCGGCACGATCAATGATACAATTATTAGGATTTTTCAATTATATAACTAATTATTAACCTAATCTTAAGTTCTTAACTATGATGAATTTATGTTATGCAACCGGTTTGTTCAAATCCAGCACAATTAACAATTCCAGAAACTATTACGTTTGTTTTATACTAATTAAAAAACGTTTGGGTAGTAAGTTAGGCATGCGTAATCTTTATGGGCTAATTTCAGTATTTTCCGAAAATATTAGAGAAAAAACAAACTGGGCGGATCCGACGTCGTTCTTGACATTCTCAAATTTATCGGGATGGACGCCGACGGAGAAACCATGGCGGCGACGAGGACAAGAGAGGAAATCGACAGAGAAGCAGAGGAGAATCGAAAAGAAGCGTTGTTGGCATCAACACAATCTCTTCAACCTAATTTCAGTGGATCCAACGTTACCCAGAAACAAATTTCGAAATTACAGGTCGGATTTTTCAGATTCCTGATTATAAACGCGATTTCGTATAAGCACTCATATGAGCAATCGTTGGAGTTTTTTTTCTAAGTTTATTGATCGACGATATCTCTTAACTGGTTAAATCTCGACTTCTCGGTCTGGTTAGAGTTCGTTATCCTTAATGTTTATGAAGTATTATTAACGAGTTTTTTATTCGTTTCGTTTCGGTTCGGTAAGGTTTGCAGTTTTTTGGTTTAGTTTCAATTTCGGACTGGTTGAACCGAATTACTATGCTCTTTGAGCATATACTCTGGAAAGCCACTTAGTGACTTTGGTTATGTTTTGAGATCACAGGAGCTACACAAGAGACGTATGCAGATAAAAGCCAATTCAAAGATCCATAAGAAACCTAAAGGTAAAAGCTCCTCTTTTTTTTCTACGGAATCTGCGGTTCATTATCCAGTCGACTAAGAGCTCTAAACTGGAATGCAGCGAGCAAGAACTCTCAGAGTAGAGCAATCCAAGATGGTGAAAGCTCTAAGAAACTGAAAGAATCAACTTCTTCTTCTTCTTCTACCTTAGAACAGCAGCAACATAAGACAGTAGTCACAGTACCAAAGAAGCCACAAAAGCTGTTTTGGGGGTAAGCTTTTTATTTTCCCCTGTTTTTGGATCATTTCCAAGGTATTGAGAAACCACGCTAATGCAATGTTTTGTTTTGGAAACAGGCTTGATACTAGGGAAAGGTGGGAAAGGAAAGCCAACATGTAGTGATGAATCGATTTCTCGTTATTGATAACTTACTACTCCATTGTACAAGTTATTAAAAAAGCAAGAACGAAAGAGAGAGACTCACAAGCATGATTTTTTGTTTTGTTGATTTTTGTCTTTTCTTGTTTAATCTCAAGCTCCGGAGGTAAGAGCAAGCTCTATTTCCTCGAGTGATCGTCCTTTAGTCTCTACGACGTTTCCTGCAATGTAGATGACGGCAAGGACGCAGACTCCAGCGAAACCCAAGTAGACACTGCTGATTCCGAATTTAGTCACAACGCTTAAGAAGTAGAGTCCAATCACAAAGTTTGAGATCTGTTGGGGCATAAGAGTGACGAAGAAAAAACATTAGTAACAGAGGGAAGAAACTCTGTTCTCAACCATTGACCTTATAGATATATAAATTACCCAGTGCATGCCAAGAGAAAGAGCGACGGCTTTTGCTCTGATTCGAGAAGCGAATATCTCTGGAAGAAGAAGAGCCGGTACCGGGCCAGCACCAAGTGAGAAGGACAGGACATATCTGGTTAAACAAGCGATCAGAAGAGTCGGTCAAGTCAGATACAGAGAGACTCTAAGAGTGTAGAAAACCAAACAGAAGTGATTGTCTTACAGAACAGTTCCAACAACAGCAAGAGTGCCCGAGTATGCAGCAAGAGCCTTCCATGTGAAGGACAAAGAGAGCAACAGCATGGACAACGCCTTTTCAATACAACAGACCACAAATCTTAGTTAGCCCCATTAAGTAAAAAAATTGGTAATGCAGGTTGAGATTTGAAACATGTACCATTCCACCAAAGCTAGTAAGTAGAAGACTTTTCCTTCCCATTTTGTCCATCAGGGACGAAGCAACAGCAGTGCCTGCGACAGGATTTTTTTATCAGGTTATATGTTCCTCTATCTTTGCTCTCAATGGGAAATTAAAAGAGAAAACAAACCAAAGACGTTTGATGCTCCAACAAGAGCACTTGCTGCAACATCCGACTGGATTCCGGCGCTACGGAACACCGATGTAGAGTAGTACACAACTGCGTTTATCCCAGCTAACTGTTGAAACAAGAACAGAGCTGCACCTACGCTTACAACTACACCAAGAACAGACAAGAAAGTACGTAATTAGATCCAACACGATATGAGGTTTGCGGAACAATGTATTCTCTAGCAAGTCTTGCGATACCTTTGAAGTAGCGGCTGCTGAACAGATCAAACCATCCTGCCTCTGGCTCAGAAGAACCTTGGCCAGAGGTTGATAAGTCTCGCACTAGTTCAACCACTCTTTCTTTACCATACAGAGTTTTGATCGCCTTTTCAGCTTGAGAAACTTTTCCTTGCTGCAAATTGACGTCCCTGACTAGTCAAAAAGTGATCTCAGTTAAGTGTGAGTTGCGTTCCTGGAGAGTACCTGAACGAGCCACCTTGGGCTTTCGGGAGAGAAAGCCATTCCTACGGCCAATAGAACGGAGGGGATAACAGCAACACCAAACATCGTCCTCCACCTAGAAAATCATGAGATCAAAACGTATATTACCAAAATATACAACGAAAAGAAGAACCATGTTGTTCGGATGAATAACAAAGGATTCGCATACCATAGAGGGTTTGCTGCAAGAGGTAGTCCAGCTATCAAGGCTGCAAGTATTCCTATGCATATGAACAACTGGTTCACTGATCCCAGTGCTCCACGGATTTCCGTTGGTGATATCTGACACACCAATCATCACACGCTTCAGCAACATACAATAATAAAACGATCTGAAATCTAGAGATAAGTTTACAGAAATTATGATTCTCAGTGTTAAACCAACCTCAGATATGTAAAGTGGTACAATAGCTGATGAGATCCCGATTCCAATTCCTGCGAGCAGACGCCCCACAATCATAGTCTGCACGCTCTGAGCTGTTGCACTACGAACCAAAAGAGAACCAATGCGTTAGAACATTCACTTTGGTTCCCACCATCAGGTATGACTAAGAGCTTGAAAAGATACCATAAGAAAGCTCCAATGGCAAGCGGGATAGCATCCAATTGAAACGTTCTTGTTCGTCCAAATTTGTCAGCTAATGCACCTCCGGTGAATGAACCGACCGTTGCACCAGCAAGCAGCGCACTAACGATCCACCCTGCTCAGAGCCAATCAGAGAGGAAAACAGTTATGAGACTGGCTACTACTCATAACACAAGTCAAAATGATTATATGCACTGGGAGAGTAGGAGAAGTCGATCAGATACTTGCCTTGCAATACAGCATTATCGGCGATCCCAAGATCCTTAGCAAGGTACTCAAGAGCACCATTAACAACCCTGATCCAGTCCAAAGCAACATCATCATCATCATCATCATCTATATCTATCAACATCCATAGATTTAAGAGTAGTTTACTCATACCCAAGATGATAACCAAACAATATGGCACCAAGACAAGCAACACCAACAAACGGCAAAACTGTCCCAGAGCTTTTCCCTTCAGATCTCAGAGGTATAGCTTCTTCTGCATCTCCACCTACATTTATTCAGGTGATTACTCCAAAGCAAACAAAGATAGCAACTTAGAAGAAGATTAGTCCCAAACAATACATAGAATCTTCAAATTTTAGTAACAACTTTTTAACTGTAAACAAACAAAAGACCATTTGAAGACGAACCAGAGGAGGCTTGTGCTCTGATCGATCGAGCTTTGACCGAAGAGATACTCATAACGCTCTGGATCCCGTTTTCAGCGCGAGCAAGCTTAGCTCCCATGGCTTTCGAACCAGAACAGTGGAGTGGCCTGAAGCATGAGCCGGTGGCTATGCTCTTACCGGTGAAGCGAATTCCGGTAGTAGTCGCCGATCTGTTCTCGATGTTAGAGAAGTTCCGTCGCTGAAACGCAAACGTGGCGTTTCCTTTAACCGCATACGTTGACGACTGCATTTTTAATCTTTTTTTATAACTGTATTTGCGAGGAAAAGAGAGAGATTAGTCAAAACCGAGAATATATCGCATTTAATCCAAATAGAGAGCTAGAAAGAGAAGTGAGAAACGATAAAGACGCCTCATCACGAAATAGGGAAATCGATACATTGATGGAGGACGAGAGAGAGACAGAGAACGCTCTCTCTATCGATTGCGACTGATTAACAAAAATCGAGCTATCAAAATCGAAACATCGGATTTGGAAATACGAACAACAACGACCAAAGGGAAACATAAACCATTTTGTGTACGAAATTACCAGAGAAACTTCGGAGACTCCGCGGAGAGAGAGAGAGAAGGAGAGGATTTTGAGAGGAGCTTCTGATGCAGAGAAGAACTTACTTCAGAGCTTTTATTGTCGCTATCAAAAATAATTTCGAAGTACTGTTTGTAAAACGCCCAAAAAGAAAAAGAGAAATAAATTTGTGTAATAGCTCATATTTATTCATATTTTTCATTCTATTTAAAGAGAGACCTCTAGTTTGATGAAGAGATGAATGTGATGCATCTTCTAATTTTAATTGGTAATACTATATCATTGCCAGTATTATTATTATTTTTTTTATTAATTGGCATATAATCTTTGACCATTGGTAACATGTTGGCAGCATATGCATACCTACACAAATCAAATTCTTTTATTTTATTTTTGCAATTCTATTAAACGTGGTCATCGTTTTATAGATATCATACTGTTTTAACAGGAAAAAAAAAAAAAAAAATCATACTGTATAAATTCCACGAGATAAATATAAGGGTAAAATATGTAAATTGCTAAAAAGGAGGGAAGATAAAAAAAGAGAGGCAGGACAATGCTGGATTTTCTGGATTAGATTTTGGATGACGTGGGTTGCACGTGAATGAGAAGAATACTCTCACGTGCCGTATAGAGAGGAAATAGTAGCGTATAAAAGCCGGACTGATCATAATAACTTGGGCCACTAGCATTTGGCCCATATTATATTATGGGCTCTGTTTAAAGGCCCAAAATGGAACCAGTCTCCAACATCCTCGTCTCTGCGCCTCTCTGATTCTCTCTATCTCATTTCAAACGGCTTCGCGAGAGAAAATTCTTTACACTTTTTGATTCGTCATCCTGATTGGAAAATCTCCAGAAGAAGAGGTCAGCGCTTTTTATTTTTCTAATTGATTCTCAAGATGTTTTGCTCAGCGTATACACCACCAAGGATTTGCCATTTTCATGCGGAAAAGCCCGGTTTTCGGAAACCGAGGTTCCGGGTTTGTTCGTCTACTTCAAGTGAGAATGACAGATTCAAAGTAGAGTACACTCCTTGGCTTATCGTAGGGTTGGGCAATCCAGGAAACAAGTATCATGGAACAAGACACAATGTAATGCAAAAACAATCATTTTTTTTAGATGTTTGGTTTTTGAGCCCTTCAAATGCCGCAAAATTGTGTTTTTTTTTTTTTCAGGTTGGTTTTGAGATGATTGATGTGTTGGCTAGAAAACAAGGCGTTTTGATGAACACAATACAGTCAAAAGCTCTAATCGGAATAGGTTTTGCTTTTTCTTGCTGTCCCCTAATCGGTACTTGGGTTTAAAGCATGATAAAAGCTGATGATTTTCTTGGTTCTATGTATGATCAGTACAGGTGCTATTGAAGCAGTACCTATCGTGTTGGCAAAACCTCAGACTTATATGAACTTCAGCGGCGAATCGGTTTGTATTCTCTGATCCATCAAACTCTTGTTTTCGTAACTTTGCAAACATCAGATCCATGATCATGATCAAACCCTCATACCTGAAACTCTTCTGTTGTCGTTTAAAGGTTGGATCTTTAGCTGCACACTATCAAGTACCGTTGCGTCACATTTTACTGGTAAAAGTTACAGACTTTAGCATTCTTAGAAATCAGAACAATGTTTTCGAATTAGCCCTTTTATTGAAGCTTGATGTGGGCTTCTCCTCCGTTCTAGATTTACGATGAGATGGCTTTACCAAATGGGGTTTTGAGACTTCAACCGAAAGGAGGTCAAGGCTATCACAACGGGTATGTATGTGTGTGTGCCTCTTGAACATCTCAACTGTGTTGTCTGATCTAGAAACTGATGTTACTTTTGTATTTGTTGCAGAGTCAAGAGTGTAATGGGGCATTTGGATGGTCGTAGAACCTTTCCTCGTCTAAGCATAGGTAAGATTTTGGTTTTGGTTCGATTCGGTTTAAGACTCTCAAGCTTTTTGTTTTGTTGATATTTGTTAGGAATTGGGAATCCACCTGGAAACATGGATATGAGAGCTTTTCTTCTTCAGAAGTTTAGTCCATTGGAACGGAAACAGATCGATGAAGCACTCGAGCAAGGAAACGAAGCAGTGAAGACTCTTGTGCTCCATGGATTCAATCAAGGAATCTCTAGATTTAATCTTGTCCAGAAGTATAAACTCAACAAAGTATAAATGAAAGATAAAAGATGAATGACAAGGCTTAAAGATTCAGATTGGCTTTACATTTTCCTATTATTGTAACACGAAGAATCTCTCCGTCTCTAATAAATTAATTTAGTCGAGTATAATCTCAGTTAAGCACATTATAGTTACTAACAATTTTGTTAACCTTGTGGTCGTAGATTCTCTTCTCAGAGTATTATCGAATTTGACATGGAATATGAAATTTTAAAAGGGGTATCAATTTCAAAACTGAAAAAGCCCAGAAAGTGGTCTTTGTAAAGAGAAAAATAAAGATTGTGAATAAGGAACAGAATCAAAAGAGAGTATCCATCATCCTAAATACCACAAAACAGAATCAAAAGCTCACTTCTCTATCCTGATGATTCTTCAACGTCTTTACTTAGCTTCGACAGGGTACTCAAAAGTCACATCCCTCCCAGTAAGTTTACGGTACACACCCACCATAGTCTCGAGCTTGTACTCCGTGTTGTTCTTTTCCTTGGCATCCAAATAGACCTATGACAAAGTCAAAAGCAAAATCAAAAGCTGAGCTCAAATTGCTTCCAGAGAAAGTGAATGATTTGATACCTTCATGATCTTGGAACCATCAAGACGGTATCGAGTACGCTTTCCAACAATCTCAGCAGGGTAAGCAACATCCTCAAGCATTGCTTCATGAACAGAGGTTAGTGTTCTGTTACGTGGCCTCTGGACAGCAGCACCCTTCTTGGGGGGACGAGTGATCCTTCTTGTGGCAACAAAGACAACATCCTATGAAACAAAACGCACAAGAGTATAAAGAGACATTGCACTACTCTTGAGGCGTTTACTAAAGAGGACATTGTTTAATAAAAATTACCTTTCCACTAAACTTCTTCTCGAGCTCTCTAACGAGACGGGGGTGAATCTTACGGAAAGCTTTCCTCAATCTGAATGGAACGTAAATCACAACAGCTTTGCGGTTTCCAGAGATTTCCATCTGACTGAATTGAAATTATTAAATTATTTCCTATGCAACCATGAAAATGCAAGGGGGAAGAAACAAAATGATAGCAACATACACAGCTTGGTTGATGTAGAGATCTTTCAACTCGCTCTTCAACTCCTGGTTGGTGTTTTCCAGATCAAACAACGCCTGACGAATAGAAAATACAATTGTGTTATATGTGAAAATTCACAGGAAGACTATGTTACAGACAAAGGCACAAAATGAGTTATTGTTACCTGAGCAACTTGCTCATCGCATTCAGTTGTCTCGGCATTCTTGTCCTTCTTGATCTTGTTCTGAGCGGAGAACATCTTCACAGATCTTGAATTTTGTAAATAACGAAAACAAGGAAAAGGTTAAGACTTAAGGCTTACAAAATTACTATATGAATTTTAAGCTTGCAGGTACTCCTCAGCTCACTAAAATAAAGATGTACAGTAAAAGACGCTGACAAATTGTGGATCAAGAAAAATAACTCAGATTTCTAAATGATGAGTACAACGTATAAACAAATCTGCTCTTTTCAAATCGACATTACTTGATGAGCTACAGAGGCTTAGTCTAAACCTATAGTAACCTTCTCTTTAACACCAAAACCCGATGAATTAGACCAAAAGAGAGAAAGGTTTTCCACCTATCTACACTGAAATGAGCTGACGCATCAGCAATGCCCCTCAAGGAAAACAGAATCAAAACCGATTCTACAAAATCCGCAGAATCCGACGGAACATAGTACATAGAGGATGCAAAAGAGAAACCAATTTGCGACGTACCAGATAGCAGAAACGGAGGCGAAATCTGCAGGAGCGAAGAAGAGCCCTAGTTTGCCAAAAATGAAAAAAGTAGCGGCTTCTCCTTACAAGTAGCAGCAGTCGCAGTAAAAATGAGGTTTTAATGTTCGATAATTAGGGTTTCCAGGTTGCCCTATTCTAAATGTGATCAAATATGGGCCGTTAAAAGGTTCTTAAAGCCTATGGGCCGATTTTATGTACTCTTTCCCTCTCCCGATGAAGTTCTGGCCCATTAATTAACAACGAATTTTTGGCTCGTTAGAAAGTAAACATCATCCATTATTGGAAATAATGACCATTTTATTGCCAATCCATGGGGAAAACACTCTCCACTAGGTCAAATAAATGTTAGGAAACAAATGTTGAGAATCTACACAGTAGGGGTGACTAATGATCCCTCAGCTTGCAAGCTACGGTCATCGAGCCAGAAGATAATATCGGACAAGACACGGAGGATCATTTCGTCTGGCTCGCCTTCAAGCAGAGAGTGATAAGCATCTTTATACAAAACTATCTTCTTGTCTGAACTTTTCGCTTTCACGTAAAGCTCTCTGCTCACTGAAGGATCCGTCACCGTATCAGCTTCTCCGTGTAGAATCAGTATCGGCAAAGACACCTGCAAAGATAAAAACCAAGAAACAGTTATCATTCTGACTCTGCTTTTCTTTTTAAGTTTGGTGTTTTCTCATCGTTAATTACCTTTTCCAATTGTTGCTCAATCTCCTGAGTCGTTCGAAGCATTTCAACTGCAGTCTTTAACCGCGGTTTGCCGCTGTAACAAACGATATTGAATGGTGTCTGCAAAATTATAAACGAGAAATTGAACAAGGATCTCAAGATCCTCAAATCTGTAAATAATGATTTTTACCATTTCTCTCTTCCTGATATCTCTAAACGCAGCTTCTGCCAAATCCTTTTGTGGAACCAACTTGTGTCTCGGCAGAAGAGTAGCTAAACCGATCAAAATCTGTTTTAAAACCGGTGGTGGAACCAAATCATCTGCAATCTACAAAACGAATAGATATTTCACATTACTGTTAATGACAGATGCAAATAAGAAAAAAGGAAAAAAACAAAGTCGTTACTTTGCACATTGGTGCAACCAAGACTGCGCCTGTCCACGCATTTGGTTGTTTCAAATGTATTTTGAGAGAGACGGCTCCACCCATTGACTGTCCAAAGAGAAAACTCGGTAGAGAAGTAAACTCAGGATTCTCTACAACCAGAAAGTTTCAAAAAATCTATTAGTACCTAACCATGAGCCTCAAGTATAGATTAAGCAAGTTTTTTTAACCTTTGATGTTGGAGTAATGCTCAATGACATCTTGGACAAGAAGATCAAAGCTAGGGATATAACCGTGAAGGCCTTCCGATAAGCCGAATCCAGGATAATCCATGGCGAAAACTCCATATCCTGACAACGCCAATCTCCTTGCAATCCCTGCAAGAAGCTAACTAGTAAGCAATCAAACAAGCCTCCATTTTCATTAACAAAATATTTGCCATGAAAAATAATCAGACATGCCTTCGAAGAAAAACGTGCAAGTGTCTCCATAACCATGGCAGAAACAAACCAAGGCTCTGGGCTTGGAGGCTTCAGGAAGCCAGCTTTTGGAGAAGATCTCAATTCCTCTCGAATTCACCTCATAAGACTACAAACTAACTTAGATTCATGAAAAAAGAACACACAAGTCAAATCCTTTTCTTTTTACCTCCTTCGTCTTAATTCCATCTCCTGGTGTCTGCAATTTCGCGAAAAAACAACACTTTCAATCAAAGAATCGTCCAATTCAGTAAAAATGCTGCAGCAGATTGGGTCTAAAGTCTCAACCTTTCTTATACCCACTTCGATTGTAAAAGAATAAACAAACAAAACCCCTAAAAATGCCACTGATGAAGACGAATAGATTCAGTTTCGGATGTTTTTGTCACCTTGAAGAGAATATGATCGAGATTCTGCTGGATATCTTTTAAGGAATCGCGAACATGACGACGCGCCGGAGCTTCGTCAATGTTAACCTCCTTGAGTCGCCGGAGCTCCTCCTTGTCTACCTTCGCCGTCGGAGCCATCGATCTCCTCCTTTGCCACACTGATCTTTCCTTATCAATCAGCCCTAAGATTTCTGAAACGATCAAATTAATTGACGCGCAGAATAAGAAAAAAAAAATTATCTTCTGGCAAATGCACACCAAGTAAAAAAAAAACATTTTTTAAATACTTTTTTTTATTCCGAAATAAATCTCAAGTTTGTTATTAGAAAAATTGAAATTGAATGGATAGTTACGAATAATTATATCGGTGATGACAAATGCTACCGTGTAAAGGACTGAAAAGCGAGAGCTTTGCTGATCTCAGAGCCATAACATTAATTGTTAAAAAAGAATCGTCCAAAATAAATAAATAAGATAATAACTAAAGCTTTTATTTTCCAACCTTTTATATTTTTTGGAAGGATAAGATTTACACGAAAGTGAGGAAGAAAATGTTTTAAGAAATCATCAGAATTACGCAATTATTATTACATCAATGAGTTATCTGGTTCTTGTCTTCTCTTTGTCTTTAGTAATGCTTTCATCGTGTGAACAATACTGTCGGGCTTATTATTTGCGTAGAGCTTGAGAATGGGATCCTCGCAAGATTCTGCGACGATATGCTAACAGTTCTGTGTCGTTTGATAGACGACAATCCATTAATGCGATGCCACGTGTATGTAATAAGTCACTTCACGTGCACTTTAGGTGAGGAATTAGTTAGCATGGAGTTAGGAACTCGGAAACCTCCTTTCCTTTTAAAAATGTGGGATCTCAACAAACTAGATTTTCATAGTTATTTTTAGTCACAAAACTATATAATATAATATATATTCAAATATAATACACACGATTCTGTTTTGAAAAATTATCGGCTGAATTAGAGTTTTTCATAAAACATGCTAGCAATGTGTTAACAGCCTACATTCCAAGTTTCCATAAATTAAAAAGGTCAGATTAAAATACAAAATCTCTCTTTACTTTCTCTCTAGATCACTCATTTTCTCTTGTGTCTTACTTTTACCCCTACCGATGGTTAATAACTTTTATTTTGTGGATAGTTGAAAGTTTCTTTTAATATCTCTTCTGCGTTTTTTGTTAGATTGGCATCCATTGTTATAAGCAACAAGTTTTCCGTAAGTCTGCTACAAATAAATGGAACTAAAATCCATGAGACTGAATATATTATACGGTGAAGTCAAACCCTAAGAATGTAACTATTACTATAGGATATGTTTATTGCCTTTAATAGAAACTTACATGCATGCCATCCTGATTCCGAGTGCTGTTGCTTATTGTTGGTTCTCGGACTTTTCAATTTCTTTCGTGTTTTTTATGATATACGTATACAGTCGTAAATTAGTTAAACGGTTGTGAAAGTTTAGCACTATTATTGTCATAATAATATGTTTGATACTCCAAGAATAAAACTCTAACTGGTAATTTAGATGTTGCATTGAATTGACAGAACTAGCGCACCTAATAAAAACAAAATCGATGGGAATATGCAGTAAAAGCTACTGTTGTTATTTGCACAAAAAAAAAAAGCTACTGTTGTTTAACTAATTTGGTTGGTTTCCATTTGAAATTTAGCCAACTTACTTACGTTTGTCCAACTGCTTGGCACAACTAGGGTCGGAAACAGGTCAATCCGTGGATATTTATAAGTATATATCTACATCACATCCGCATCGTTTTATATTCCTGCTGCCGAGTTAAGACTTTTTCTAAATATTATGTATAGTTTAGCGGTCTATTTCCTATCAAATCATCCACTACGTTACTTTGTAAGTTTTGCTGATTTTTCGTCGATGTGAATCTTAATACGTCAAAGATTTCCAAATATAAAGGGTTCACTTAAGCTTTTTGTTTTTTTCTAAACTATTTCTTTCGAGGTCTCATAAGTCTACATGTTTGGTGTTTATGAATCTGTTGGTGAATTGGTAGTTAACGAACAACTGACTGATATCAGACGTATTTAAGATTCAACTACTAATTATGTATGATTTTCATAATATAAATGTATAACCCCCACCACGGGGTGTATGCTTTTATCTTTATTTCTGGAAAAAGGGATAATCAATAAATTTAAAATAATGCTTTTGGATTTATTCTTCCTTCGTTCAATGCGTAAATGGCTCGCATGTCTCTCTTCCCATTGTCCCTTCTTTTCCCGAAACAAACAAAACATCTTCTTATTTCTTTATCATTATGCCTTTTTTTGCCCCTCTATCTTCGTTTGACATGTACATTTACATTTTGTTACTTAGCTTACGTACTTATTTTTTCTATTAGTGGTCTTCTTTCAGACATCTACTTTTGTTGATAACCAGACATCATTTACATTATCAATACATAAAAAGTTACATGTGGTGTGTTATAATCCGTTTATGGATCCCTCCATTTGAAGACAATGATCATGCGAATGAAAATCGAGAGTAGCTGGCTTGAATCTTGATAAAAACTGAACAGTTGGCAACTTGGCATGACAAGTTAACTTTTTTTACGTCGCCTTTGTAAGTGCTACTCCAATTACGTACAAATGATATGCTCAAAGGATGTTAAAGGATCGGATCAAACAGAAGAGAACTTTACCCATCAATTTGCTAGGCTTTTTGTTCCATCAAATCCACACTTCTAAAACTGGTCCAAAGAACCCAGAGAATAAAATTAAGACACACCTAAACTAAACTGCAATTCATTGAACTAGTAGTGCATTGTGCTATATAAAAGTTGAGGCTAAATGCTTTTAAGAGTGTCTACATCAGCTTTTAATTTTTTTTAACCAATTAAATTATGCCAAATCAGCATCTCTAAAATTAATAAATTTTCCAAATTTTAAACAACCAATAATATTTTTCTATATCATCATCTAAGATTAAGAAAGTTTCCAAATTTTAGATTTGGAATATCGATAGATATAAGAAAAACATGTATAAATTTTTAGTAACACCAAAAATCTACTTAGATTTATATTAGGAAAATTTATTAATTTAAGATAATGGTTTTAATTATATAAATAATCACTAAAAGTTTTTAACAAATAAGAAAGAACAAATTTATAAAGCATATATATATTTTATATGTAAACATTCTAAATAACTTATGGATCGATATCAAATTAAAAAAGCTTATGTTAAACTTAGTTTACAAATTTCAACATAAAATTAATATTTTACAAGAGGAATGGAGCCATGTATAATTTTAATAATGGAGAATAACCTAGACAAATAAGAAAGAAAAAAAGTTGAAGAAAAAAACAGTCACAAAGAAGAAGAGTAAAAAGATAAAACCGAAGAAGAACGAAAACGAATATATTGAATTGCGAAGACAAAATAGAAACCAAAAGAAGGCAAAGATGAATAAGAAAAAATCAGATAAAAACTTGCGAAGAAAAATTTGAAGAGGAAATCGAATAAGAACGAAAGAGAATAAACAAAAAAAAACAAAAAACTTGCAAAAACCAATCTAAAGAGGAAAGCGAATAAGAACGAAAGAGACGATACCAAACAAAAACAAAAAAAAAGAATAAAAAATAAGCGCGAAGAAGAAGAAAAGTAAACGCAAAGATGAGTGAAAATGAAGAAGAAACCATATAAGAGAAAAGACAAAGAAGAAATCAAAACAAAAGAGATTGAATAAGAATGAATCAAAGAAAATTAAAAAACACGAAAACAAGAACGAAGAAGAAAATGAAAAACAATGATATATGTCGATTAGCTTCTCTTCATTTTGGTTTTATAACCCTAGAAAACCTACCAAAATATTAGCTTATCTTCTAGCTTAAATTTGTTTATACGTACATTTTCATTTTTAAGTTTAGTTTGGTGTATCAGATAATGAAAATATGTTCTACATAGGATTAAAGAGACTTATGCTAAAATATTTACAAAAACAATAGAGTGAGGAAGAAATTATAATGGAGAATAACCAATACAAAGAAGAAGAAAACAAATCTAGCAAAACATTAGCATTTTCGATGGAAATAATTTATCATAGAAGAAACAGAAGAATAGAACCAAGAAGAACAAAAAAAAAAAGTAAACGAAGACAAGGGAGGACGAAGATAGCAAAGAACAAAGTCATAAAACAAACCAAAAAGATAAGGCTAAAGAAGGAAACCAAATAAAAATATGAAACCGAAAAATAAGAAATTGAAAGCTATGCGTAACTATATCTCTATGATCGCATAAATTAAATTATTTATATTATTATTAGACATTGCTTATTACATGTGCGAATATGTAATTGTACCATCTCTAACTTAATTTTGTTTCCGTGAATCTTTTTCATTTTTAAGTTTGGTTGGGTGTATCAGATAATTAAATTTTTACTCTACATAAGATTGAATTAAAGAGAACTATAATAAAACTATTTATAAAAGGGATCAAGTCCTGGAGAAGAATCATGAAAAATAAAAAGAAAAAGCTAAACAAAAGAAATATAGCAAACTCCTAGCAACTTCGACTGCATGAACTAATCATAGAAAATCGGAAGAACAAGAACAAAAAAAAATGACAAAAATAAGAAGAAACAATTAAAAAAAAAACAAAGACAATGATATTAAAGAATGAGGACAAAAAAAATTAACAAATATGAAGAAGGAGACCGAATAAGAAATTGTAAGGACAAAGAATGGAAGAGGAAAGAAGACGAGGAAGAGTAAAGATGAAAAAAAAACAACATAAGAAGAAATCAAATAAAGAGCGAAAATAAAGAAAAAAACTAAAAAACACGAAACAAAAAAAGAGAAATAAGAACATTGATTCACTATAATCAATCATGCTACGAAAAAACATATGAATAAAAATATGTAATCAAATTATTAATATAGACCCGCGCGTAGCGCGGGTGAAAAACCTAGTTAAGATGAAATAGTCAACTTTGATACTATTATACTGTCTGCTGACGTGGACACGTTTTTTATGGAAGCCAGCAAATTTTTTTTTTATAAAGAAAATCATTAAATTAATAAATAAATATCGGACCCGATAACCAACAGTTTCGGTCAAAATGTCAAACTTCACAAATGAGATTGCCACACAGGCATGCGTTTTTAATATCCTTTATCAAATAAAAGACAAAAAAAAAAAAAAAAAACAGAATCTACAGAAAATATTAAGATCTAGTATTAAAGATAGTAATAAAGTAAACCCTAGATACCCATGTGAGTGTAGCTTTGTTAAACTATAGAAATCAAATATATAGGGGATGGACCGGATGGTAATAATAAGTACAACGAACATATGTAAATGTAATTATAGAAAATTAGTACAACGAACATATAAATTCAATGTTGTCAACAAAAAAAAAAAAAAAGAACATATAAATTCAGTCATATTCGTTTGTGACATTTTCAGTTTAATGTTTCCATGGCTCCGAACGATATTATAGAAAATATAAATTTGTTACCATTTACTTGAAATGTAGAAAATCTCTATGTGTGAAGATAAAACTGTTAAGAATTCTGTTACTCTCTAATAAAGAATACAATTTTATTCAATTTAATGAAAATCTCAGAATTGAAATATTAAAAGATAGCAACGTTTCAATATTTCCGTTTTTTTAATTAGTTGCCTTAAGGAAAACTGTTTTTTTTTTTTTTTTTTTTTTACATTTTCAGTTCATTAGATTTTTTTACTAAGAACATATTTTTTTGCAAAACAAAATCATATGTTATGTACTTATGTTAGATCATGAATAAGTCTCATAAAAAGAGAATGATATGCCGGGGGGAAAAAAGTATGATATATGATATATTTTTGTTTAAAAGGCAAAATCATTAGCTATGTTGACGATAAAAAATATTTTAGTTACAAATGCATGGAAATCGGAATATTAAGCTGTCCACAAATATCACTATTACGAATTTAGAAAAAGCAAATTTCCAATTCGACCAAAACGAAGTCGTTTCATGTTGTCTTCAACCTCACCCACACTCTCTGTTCTCATCCTTTTATAAAATCCCTATTTCCTCACACGATTTTTCGCCTCTCTCTCTCTCTATCTTTCTCATATCTTCTCCGTGTCATCGCGCTCTCTCCTCTCCCGGGGAATTTACTCAGGTATCTAATCTCTCTCTTCTTTTCTCAAGCTCCTTTTATGGCGGATTTTACAGATCGCTGTAATTTCTTCGTATGCGTGTGTGTTAATTCACAACAGATCCATGGTTTTTATTCCCGTCGTTTTCGTCTTTACAGTCTCGGAAAGTTTGGTTAAATTGGAGTCAAAACTTCTGGGCTCTTCTACTTTTTGTTTTTTTCTCTCATGAATTTTGAATTTTCTCGGATCTGGGTTTCGTCTTTAGCCATCCGGTCAAACGTCATAGTTGGCTTTATCCGAAATCGTATTCCGTTTTTCAAAAATCATTTTTATAGCCGATCTCTCTGAATTTCGAGTGATCCTAAATTCTTCCCCTAAAGCGATTCGTTGGGCTTGAGTCATAAATTATTAAGAAAAGCTGTTTTTTCCCTTGATGATTTGATCTAGATCCGTCGTTGTTCTTCCTTTTATTCCGACGACAAAGTTTGGAGAATTTTCCAGATCTTACAAAGTAAATCCTACTTTTTGCTGCTAAAAAAAAATCGATTTCTTGCCCTCGTGAGTGTTGTGGTGGATGGATCTGATCTAAATTTTGATATTAACCTGATTCAGGCGTTCTTCTGTGGATCAAGTTTAAAAAGATGAATCAATGCAACCTTCAGCAGAACGCCTTCATGCCTCGCGAGGAGATGATGGGATTTGATCGCAAGGATCTCGTCGTTTGTCCCAAGCCTCGACGTGTTGGCTTACTCGCTAACAACGTCATTCGTCCTCTCAGATTACATATGAGGTAAAAAGCTGAAGCCTCCTTTTTTTGTTTTCATTTCATCAGATTTCGCCAAACAAAACATTTAGCGCAAACTTTTGTTTTACGATCTGTAGTCAAGCTGCAGCTGATTTGTGTGATTCCAAAGCTGGTGCAGAGCTTCTGGACATCATTCGTAGAAAGGTCTGGCTCTTAATTCAAGCTTTTGATCTTTTGATAATCGAAGTTTGCTTTATCAAGATTCTGATTCATTTCTTATCTCTCCAGGAGGATAATGGAGCAATAGGTCAGTTACTATCTTCATCGCCGCCGTATTTCCCCGGATCACCACCGAGCAGAGCGGCAAACCCATTAGCGCAAGATGCTCGCTTTCGAGATGAGAAACTCAATCCAACCTCACCAGACTCTCCTTTCCTCCAACCCAATTCAGCAACCGGGTTTCCATCTCCATCCCCATCATCATCGTCGTCGGCTCGCGGTTGCGCTAGAATGAAGTTTGGGATCAAAACGCCTGCGGTTAGAGTAGAAGGGTTCGACTGCTTGAACCGTGACCGCCAAAACGCGAGCATCCCTGCCATGGCTTAGTGGACGACAACAAAAATCAAGTGTATATAGAGATTCCGGAATCGTTCGTTCACCAGTTCCTAACAGAGGAGGATTTGATTACTACTGCTGCCACAACTACGTCTACTAGTACCATTTTTGAAGCAAATGAACTTGTAAAATTGTTCCTGAGAAAGAGAGAGAGAGAGAGAGGAGAGAGGAGAGAAGATGAAGATCAGATACCGTCGCCGGTCACCGTTTTTTTTAACTTGTTTTCCAGGTTAGTGTTTTTGTATATAAATATGCAGTATTTATAAAAAAGAGTCGAATCGATGTATTCGACGGGTGTTTTTCTGGGTCGGGCGGATCTTTATTATTGTTATATATATAATTAAGGAGAAGATTAGACAAATCTGTAAAATTTTCTTGGGAAAGATGAACTATGGTTTCTATCGTCTCTTTCGGTTTTCCTTGTAATATTATCTTCTTTCTGAGAAACATCACCGTTGTGTATAGTAATATGGCTCTTTTAACTTGGTGACTGTAAGTTATCTCGCAGCACCTTTTGTATATGTATTCTGGTAAATCGATTAAAAAAAAAAATGTAAATATATGCTTCGTGTTCTTGCATATTTTATTTTGCCGACGAACGTTGAACTTTATCAATAACAAGAGCATACAAAGGTGTGTTGAACATATGTTCCGACTCATCTGTAACAAAATCAAAGTTATGGTCTTGGATTATAAGGACGAGAATTGCTGTCCATTTGAAAATAATCTCATCTCTGTTTCGAGAGTAGCAGAGATGTTCTGATTCGAAGTTGAAGGTAGCTCCTACCGTGTATTCTGGTCATCTTCCTTTTAAAGTGTCATTGTTGTCGACTCTTACAGTTCTTGCACATTTGAAATTGCTTTGTCAATGTCTTTGCGTGTGAATCAGATTCAGATTGTTTCTTTTGGAAGATAAGCTCATTAATTCCTCAATTTCCATATGCACAAAAGTACCCAAAAGGATTCTGCTGCAATTTTGAATAACCCTTTCACTCCCTTCATCACATTGACAAGTATCCTCCATATGAATTCCTCTAGCTTTGTCACAAGGTTGATGACTTGCGGGACCGAGAACTCTTGAGTCTTGACATAACTCAGTCTTACAAAATTGTTTAAGACTTGGAGGAATGTTTAATTTCCAGATGCTCTGTTTTATTTCCGGGTCTCCAGATGGGTCGTTGCTGGATTTCCTCTTCTAGATTGTCAGAATTGACTTATGAGTGATGAACCAATAGTCTGAATAAGTGTACTACCAGACCTGCTTGGCTGCTTATATGTATCTTTCACGTTGCTGTAGTAGTCAACTTAAATGTATATGTTAAGCTGTTAAATGTTTACGAACTTAGAAAGTAATGTATGATATACGCAATATTTATTGGAAAAACGTTTATATACATTAATAGCATAAATTCATATATCTATACATACTAATAAAATGTTATACTGGTTTTATCAAATTTATTCACAACTTTATTTAAAACCGTAAAGCAAAAAACAAATTGGAATACCAATTGAAAATTATAAAAAGTATTTCCCTTACACTTAAATTATTATTTATGTAGTTTAACAATCCCATCATCATAATATATCATATAAGTTTCCTTACATTGTAAATGTAATTACGGTGCAAACTAATTGGATCCAAATATGTATGTACGATGTATTAGCTTAGAAAAAAAAAAAAAATAGACGGTTATTTCTCGCGCCAAGACAATAAACCGAACAGACACATCTGTTGAATCACAATAACTAACTGCAACGACCATTAGCCGCCGTAATTTCTCGCTTGTGTCTCACTACAAACCCTTTGTCTGATCAGACCGATAGAACCCTCTTTCCTCACTCTTTGTTCTTCAAACTCTCAAGCATCACACGGCGGTGCATGCTTGAGAGAGATTTTCTCTACTATTTGTTTTTTTTGTTTGGGTTCATTAAAAAAATAGAGAAAGCAATTAGAAGAAGAGTGCGAAAAAAAAAAAAAATGTCGGGTGGTGATTCAATGTCATCCGCTATTGAAGAGAACGAAGAGGAACATCCTTACTATGATCCATTAGACAACGGTCTCTTCTCTGAAGAAGAGCTCCGAAATGTCATGGCTGACACAAACCCTAATCTAATGGACTTAGACTTCAACCAAAACCCTCTTCCTCCTATTCCTTCTCCTCCGCTTGCCCCATCCATGGAGATCAACGAATATGAGTTGTCGCAAGAACTCTCACTTTCAATCTCTAACTGCGACGACAACAATAACGAGTTTCTCGGACCGCCTTTTGACCCTGACGATCTCCTTCTCTCTTGGGACATGTTTGATATACCAAGTGATGATCCTAACGACAACATCGACGATAATGTCCTTGGAGAGATTGGTGCCGATAATGTCACTGGAGAGATTGGCGACGATAATGTCCTTGGAGAGATTAGTGCCGATAATGTCCCTGGAGAGATTGGTAACGATTATGTCCTTGGAGAGATTGGCGACGATAATTTCCTAGGAGAGATTGCTGACGATAGTTTCCTTGGAGAGATTGGTAACGATGATGTCCTTGGAGAGATTTGCAACGATAATGTCGTTGGAGAGATTGGTAACAATGTCGGTGAGGATAATGGTAGACTTGAAGTGAGCACTCGAGTTTTCCGGGAAAATGGTGTAAATTTTGAAACCGGTGGGCCATCATCAGCGACGCCTGCCCCTGTCCAGGTTATTACACCGCCCATGTCCGAGGGAATACTCTTATGCACTTGTTGCAACATTCTTCGATCATTAGTCCACGCCAATGGTATATTTATTTTATCATTAATATAATCAATGTTAATTTAGCGAATGATTTTTGGTTGCAATATTTAATCGTTTTTTTTTTTTGGATATATAGGTAATGAGATGATGAGACTTGAAATATACGGAGGGATTGGGTTCTTCTGCCATGCGATTCTCGAGACTCGACTGTTCGTTGATTCTCTGGAACCACAACATCAGACATTTCACTTGATGGGTTTAACGATGGAGGATGTGAGAAGCTTCATAGAGAGTTACTGTTTGGCGAGACAAGAAGACGGATTTACAGTTATGCAAGATAGCAATGCTGAATTCTATCAAGCATTGAATGCTTGCTGTACAAGCAACCAGTCGCTTATGCCGCCGTTGCCATCGCGCGATGATGTTCCAATGTCTTTGAGTATGCCAGATGAAGCTCTTAATGTTCCACCGGTGCCGCAATATGTTGGACTGAGAAAGGAAACCCCTGGTTCGTTGAAAGAAAGGGAAAGGAGAAAAACGCCACTCGCTGTACAGGTCTTGTTTCTTACCATTTTCTCATTTCTTAAACATTGAATTACATCATGGGATATAAACTTGTTGCTTGCGGCGCTACTATAATTTTCTTGTTGTATAGAGGAAACATAACGTATAGATTTTAGGTTGAAAACATCTTCTTCTGTTGGTAAATTATTTATATATATATAGAGATCCGTGACTGAATTTGTAATGTGTGAAAGGTATTAAAGTATCAGTTTGATTATTATAGAAACATAGTCATTGGTCATCATGCATGGAGGATATATAATAGTGATTTTGTTAGGGTTAGGATCTATATTAGGAAACATGCATCTTGTGCTATAAGAAACTATAATTATCGATATAAGTTACTGATCTTCGGTGTTGTCATTCATGATCTACGAGCCGAGGACAATAACAGAGGGAAAGGACCGGAAAGATGACTCTGAAGGATGTTGGTCACTATTTTCATCTTCCAATCGAAGAAGCTGCTCGAAGACTGAGTCTTTGTCCTACGGTTATGAAAAAGATTTGTCGTAAGGGAGGGTTGCCGCGATGGCCACACCGTAAGGTAATTGAATCAGTTCACTATTTACAATCCTCAGCCTATACATTAGTCTAGTGTTTGTTTGTTTTGTTGGTAAATTTAGCTAATTTATCTTTGAATTTGGATTTGTAGATCAAAAGCATGCTGAAAAAGATCTCGTCGTTGAAGACCGTGTTAAGCAAGACAACGAATGAAAAAATTAGGAAGCATGCTGAAGAGGAGATCGAAAGACTTGAGAAAGAAATCAGCGAGATTTGTAGCGCAGCGCTAAGAAGATATAAGTGAATTTTGTTGTTTCGGAACAAAAGAGTTGGATATTTCTCTTTATTTTCAGTTAATAAAGAGGGGTCTTAAATTTGTAGACGGATGATTACAGTGCAACTATACTTATAAATATTCATGGATTAGTAAAATCGAAAGATTGGATATGTTTTTCTTAATTACATTTCTCAAACCATTTCCCTACCAATGGGAACAGTTTTGTTTTTCTTAGAAAGAGGTGAAAGTTTGTAGGATAAACGATGTGTGACATAACTATTACATATAAACAGTATAATAACAACTCTGGAAACCATCATAGATTGTGTATTAGTGGCGGACATTTATATCCACAAAGAGGTAGTTAGTACACAAATTACTTTGCGACCTAGATGCATTTTCATGAAGTAGCCAATTACAAAGATTTTGTCATGAAAGAGCCAATTTCAAAAGGTTATCAAATTGAGTTATCTTAAAATCAATTTCAAGGCTATAGTCAACATCGAAGCCGAAAGTTTGGATAACTTTTTGTCATCTTCCCTTGTAGAAGAGAGGAGTAAATGTAACCGAGTAACTCTTACATGTACAAAATGTCAAAGAAGGGGTCTCATGGGCCTAAGATATAGGCCCAATAAGAAGAGACGACGTTAGGAAGTTGGTTATTCAGTTACCAGATTAACACGTGTCATACTGGTATTGGATTTATCAAGTGTGGAAGAGGAAGATTATATAAATTGTGGCGTTTTCTTCATCTTTCTCGTCACTCACCTTCATAAAATATTCGCGCTTCCTCTGCTCTCTAAACTCTATTCGGAAGTTTGTTAACGGCGGTGATTGATCGGAACACATTCTCGCAGGTGGATCGGTTGCTGGAGCTAGAATCGTTTTTTCTTTTTCTTCCATCGGTGAAAGAAGATGAAGATAAATGTCAAAACTTTGAAGGGGATTCGCTTCGAGATCGAAGTTAAACCCGAGTTCACGGTATGGAAATTCTCACTTGGTCGATTTTATAGGAATAGTCGAATTTCATATCTGGTGAGGTAGCTTGGTCGATTTCTTGTTCGTTACAGCTGACGTTTAGTCACAGATTCTTGATATGGCAGCGATTAAAGGCTCTCTCTTTGATTAATCATTCTTATCTTGATCTGGAAGTTAGTTACTGTTTATGCAGAAACGCATTTGGTAGAATCTTAGACTGACGATTCTTGAATTGATATTAAACGAGAGAATGCGACAAAGATCTGATGCGAAAAGCTGCTTGACTTGTTTCGTTTTCGTTTCTACAAATTCACGATTCTCTTCTGTATTCATGTTTCTTTGAATTCCGTGAGGTTCTTTTTTTATATATTCTAGTTTTCATGAACTACTAATGGTTATGTAAAATTGGTTAGGTTGCTGATGTGAAGAACATCATAGAGACTATGCTGGGAGGTACATATCCTGCTGAAGAACAAATGCTAATTCATAAAGGGAAAGTGCTTAAAGATGAAACAACAACAATGGAGGCTAACAACGTTTCTGAGAAAAGCGTTATTGCCGTTATGAAGGTGTGTTTTGGGTTTGGTAATGGAAGTCTTAACGTTAACGTTTAGAGTAGTTTAGCTTACGTACTGATCTGTGCTCGGACGGGCTAATAATATGTAGAATAAAGCTGCATTTTTTGGAACGTCAACTGCATTTTCTGGCCGTAATTCTCAGGTGAGTCAGGTGGTTCATTTTTCCAATTTATTAAGCTGAGATTCTTGTAACGATTGCATGTGTATTTTGTGTATTAGTTAGTGAGTGATACAACTTGTTGAGATTGATTTAGGCTAAGGCAACGCATCCTCCTTCGACATGGTCTTCAGTCACTCGAGTACGTGCACCTCCTCCAGCAGCAGACCAAAAAGGATTTTATTACTTGCCGGAGGTAATTATACACTTGTTGATCGTAAACTTGATGTGTGAGTGTTTGTGACTAGTGACTAAGAAAAAGTGTTTTTGATGTACAATAGGGCCTGCCAAATAATGGGTCGCTTGAGTTTCTGCGCCACACCGAGCAGGTATTGAGCTGTTTCTAGTTTGTCTTAGTTTAAAAAAAAAAAAAAAAAAAAAAAAGAGAGAGTAATTTGGTGGAGGTCTAATGAATTGTTTCGTAAATTAGTTCCGATGCCTGCAACCTCTGGTGCGATCAAACCCTACTCTCCTAAAGGTAAAACCAACAAAAAATGGAAAAGATTGTTGAGTTTTTATGTTTATTTTTTGGGGGCTAATGATTAATTTTTTGGTGAAGGGAATACTAATGGAGATGAAGAAACAAAACCCGGCATTGTATCAGATGATTAAGGACAACAGAGATGACTTCACACGCTTACTATTGGACAAACCCCTTCAAGGAAGAGCAGTGTATGTAAAAATTGTCTTACTATATGATTCAGAAACAAAGACAAAATGAAAGCTTTTTGGCTAAGTTTTCATTTGTGTGTGTGTGGATTTCCCAGTGGGAAGCAAATGGCACAGCCTAAGGAACTCCGATATCGCCAGGACGACCTCGTACTTTCTCAAAGCAAGAAGCTCAACCAAGGAACAGATGGGTACGTAGAAAATTTACCATCAAAATGGAGTGATATGGTTGATAAATTAAGCTTTCTTTTGGTTTAACCTTTTTTTTTTTTTTTTTTTTTTGTGGTATGATTGATCAGTGGCAACGAAATGGAACAGACACTCACACCTGAGGAGTTTGAATCAATTGAACGGGTCTGTCTTTCTTTCCTTGGAAACTTTAATATATAACTTCAACTTCATTTGATTCGTTACTGTATTTATAAATGAATCATTTGTGATTTATTATTTGTTTTCCTTAAAACAGCTGGAAGCAATGGGATTCGAGAGAAGTGTTGTATTGTGGGTGTTCTTCGTCTGGAACAAGAAGGAAGACTTGGCTGCAAACTATCTTCTTGATCACATCCACGAGTTTCAGTAATAACAATACCACTAAACCATAGTCTGTGTTTTTTTGTCCTCTCTCTCTCTTTTTTCTTTTTCTCCTTAATGGTTACATTTTTTTTTTTTTTTTTTGCCTTACGAGAATCAAATGTCTTGTTCTGGTTACTTTGGCTGTTTAACTGTTTTACACAGTTGGGCTGAATGGGTGATTGATGTGTATCTACTACCTTTCGTTGCAGAAATGAATATATAATTCAATATAATCATTTCCAAAAACACTACGATTTTGTCTGATGCTTGCAGCTTTCATATGAACTTGTACTGGCTAAAGAAAAATAACAATTACTTATTATAATCTTTATCGATATAAACATTTATATCACTGAGGAATTATCTCTTTTTGGCCAGTAATTAGTATTACTTTTGGCTATAAAACAAAGCATTTTCCATATATATATATATATATATATATGTATTTTATTTTTCAAATTAAATTGCATTTTGTTTTAATCTACAGTTCTACATGCCGTTTGTGTATTTAATTGAGAAAGAATATAAAAAAACTGATCTCTCGAGTACGCTTAATTAAGATAGGGGGGAAGAATAAGAGAAGTAAATATTCTTTGATATGAAAAAATCCATTTTGTGCCTTCGAAGGTCGAAGAGAATATAAGAAAAGCTCGAATATTACGAAACTTCTTAAAAGATTTTTCCACACGGTTGAATTGATGCCTTAGTTTAGCTAGCTAGTAAGGGAAACAGGATCATGTAGCTAATAAAACCCAACACTCAAATTAGCTTTACTTTGTTCACTTCAAATCACGTGTAGTATTGTAAGTAGTAAATATAAAATATTATTATCCTTCATCTTTGATCTAACCTAATCGAATCCCTCATCTGCGATCATATGTAATAATGTAAATATTAATAATTTATGGTTAGAAAACGTCACTTACCGTAACTTGTAAGTTGGAAGCTTAATGTTAACATTTGTTTTTCGATGAACAAACAATTTAACAATCATAAAATAAAACAAATGCAAAAATGCAATAGAGAATATTCGAGGGAGGAATATATCATAAGAATTTTAGAAGATTTGTGAATTGTACTTGCCCCATAGAATCTTTGCCGACTTTATCATCTTTTGACTTCTCTACCTCTGTTTAGTTATCACCTTTTTCATAGAAGAAAAAGACTTCCACATTGTTATTATGCATGCATATGATATGATATAACTAAATATTCCATATGATAGTTTACAAAAAAAAAAAAACTAAATATTTCTTCTTCTTTTTAATATACGAAGGATCGATGAGCCGAATAATTTGGTTCGAGGCTTCTGAAAGCTTTTTGACTTTGTTGTGGGTCTAACGAACTCAAAATGCATAAAAGAGCGATAAACCCATACGCCCTCGAAAAAAGTTATTATTATGCGTAGTTGTTTACAAATGGAGCTGTTAAGAAGAAAAATAATTTGTTCACAAAAAGAAAATAATGATTACAATTTGAGAATGATTAAGTTTTCTGTTTTATATCCATTTGTCTTTTGGTTATTGGATAATTATGTACAATACAAATAAAAATCCCAAAAAGTCAAGAGATGTTCGGATAGGACAAACGATAGTTTGAGTTCCACTTTGTGATGATACAAAATAAGAAGTGATGGAACAACACGAATTGCTTGGGATCAAATCAACTGAAACTCAACTTACAATCGTTTACCTATTCATAATACCACGACTGGCTATAATAATATTCTTTTAGGATAACTCTTCTATGTTTTCATGTAAGCATAATTTTATGAACGGTAATATTCCTTTTAGTATGAAATTTTCCCACGTGAAATTTAGTTCCTTTTGATAAATGTGATTCTTTTCACACATTCACTATGATATGGTATTCGGTCCTGATTTTGGATCGGCTTTTTCTTGTATTCTTAAATCCAATTTTTTTAAAAAAATATATACTTTGTTTTTTTTTAGCAAAAAAAAAAAAAAAAAAATTAATATGATGCTTTTAACAAAATATAACTACAAAAAAAGACAAAATATTATTTTGGTCATATACACATTAGATTCAATATATGTTTACCCAACACTTGTTATAATTGATGATAGATCAGAACAGTTGGTTTTATATATAAACTAAGCCTCTCAAACTATATGAAGATAACATTGGTTTGTATTGTGTCACCACTAACCAATGTGTGTGTTGCTGATAAAAAAAAAGGAAAGAATTAATACTGATTCGTAGTTGACTTAAAAGAAAATAAAAAAAATTAGGGAGTCGTGATGTAATATGACGAATATGGAGCGGTGAAGATTCACCCACTTGATCTTCATGATCATTTCATGGATCTATTATCCTGATCATATATAGAATTTTAGTATAGAGATGCTAAATAACAATAAAATTCGGTATTTTACAAGTACTGTACAGTAGACAGTCTGTATTTCGAAATCGAATTTCAATATATATACAAAGATTGTATTTTGTTTTGTTTTTTTGTATTTAAGTGAAATAAATATACAAACTTCTCTATATAAAGAACTTGAATGAAACTCATCTCATTGCATCTTTTACTCAAACCAGTACTGAACTTCTTCATCAAAACAAAAAAAAAAATATAATGGCAGCCATTTCCTTCTCTCACAACCACCAATCCTCCGGCAACCGCCGAGGTGGATCTCATCACCACCGTCACGGCCCCGTCGTGGAAGAAATCGAAGGACTCATCAAAGTTTTCAACGACGGCTGCGTCGAGAGACTTCCCATAGTTCCCACCGTCTCACCTACCGTCCACCCATCTGCCAAAGTCACAGCATTCGACATCAAACTATCCAACGACACGCCAACACGCGTCTACATCCCCGACGCGTCCGTTACTCTCCCTCTCCTCGTTTACTTCCACGGCGGTGGTTTCTGTGTTGGCTCCGCCGCATGGAGTTGCTACCACGACTTCTTGACTAGTCTCGCCGTCAAAGCCCGTTGCGTCATCGTTTCGGTAAATTACCGTTTAGCCCCTGAACACCGACTACCGGCGGCATACGACGACGGCGTTAACGTCGTCTCGTGGTTAATGAAGCAGCAAACATCTAACGGAGGACATTCTTGGGTGAGAAAATGTAACCTCGCAAACGTTTTCTTGGGCGGAGATAGCGCCGGAGCCAACATAGCTTATCAAGTCGCCGTAAGAATCACTGCGGGTGACAAATCCGTAAATAATGTAAACCTCAAGGGCGTTATTCTAATCCACCCTTTCTTCGGCGGCGAATCAAGAACTTCCTCGGAGAGACAACAGCAACATCACTCCAAGTCATCTGCTTTGACCCTGTCCGCTTCCGACACGTACTGGCGTTTGGCTCTGCCACGTGGTGCGAGTAGAGACCATCCTTGGTGTAACCCTCTGGTCAGCTCATCGGCGGGTTTTCTCCAGGAAGCGAAGTTACCGACGACGATGGTGTTCATGGCGGAGTTTGATATATTAAAAGACAGGAACTTGGAGATGTGTAAAGTGATGAGAAGCCATGGGAAGAGAGTTGAAGGTGTTGTTCATGGAGGAGTTGGTCACGCTTTTCATATTCTCGACAACTCTTCAATGTCACGTGATCGAATCCACGACATGATGTGTCGTCTTCACAACTTCATACATCCATAATAATTCCCTAAAGCTTTTGCAACCTTTGATTCGACTTAACTGTACTTGTGTTTTATGGATTAGTTAATTAAGATAGTAACTAAATTATGTTGCTTTTGTAGTGTTTTTCAATGGATGTGATTAGTATAGATTAGTAGTATGATTCCTCCTGTTGTACCCCTAAAATGGGCTCACGGACCCCTAAAAAACCTCCTGTTGTACTTGGATAAATCATATAGTTGTGATATAATTATATAAGCATTTGGTTCGTGTTACAATGGATGGACTTGCATTTTACGATCATTTGTCCAATGTTTACAAAACAAAACTTGCTGTAATATTGAGAATTTTGTATTTATTGCTGTGACTTTATTTTTGCAAGAGAAAACAAAAGTTCGAATCTACCTTTTTCGTTTTCTAGCACTTCAATAATGTTCTTGTAGTTGACTTGGATAACTTTGTTTCCGTGACAGCGACTGTTTCTAATGGATAAAAATATACAATCTCAATTTTTGTAATAACACAGGATGTACCAATTACCAAACACTCAATATACATAGGTTACTTGATAGACAACTGTATGATTTTTAAACAACTTTGAAAAATCTTAACCCAAAATAGCTCTAACTTTGCTAACGAACACTCGGTGTTTATATGAATATATGAGCAACGTATAGTTGGTATGAGTTGTTTAACTTGTTATTAGGCCTTGTAGACCGATGTTTAACTTTTGATAGAAGATCACTCAAAATGTAAAAATTAGATATTGAGGGGTAAAGTTTGCAATTGACATAAACTTAGCGTCTCACTATCGTTCAGAAGTTTCTCTTTTTCTCATTTCTGACACCAAAATTTTAAAACCGAGAAAGCCCTAAATAAAAGCTCTGTAGCTCATCACTCTCCAGCTCATCACTCTCCAGCTCTTCTCTTCCTGCTCTGTATCCACTACGAACGCGAAAGTGATCGAAAATGTCTGTGCGAGTTCTGAATCCTAATGCCGAGGTTCTCAACAAATCGGCAGCGCTTCATATGACAATCAACGCCGCCAAGGGTTTGCAGGATGTACTCAAGACGAATCTCGGTCCTACGGGAACAACCAAGATGTATTGTCTCTTCTGATTTTATCTGATCTATTTGTTTACTGTTTCATCATCTTCGTTTTCCCGATGTTATGTTTTTCTTTCTTTTGTTCCGATTTATTGCTCACTCGATGTAGGCTTGTTGGTGGTTCGGGGGATATTAAGCTTACCAAGGATGGGAACACGCTCTTGAAAGAGATGGTGAGCCTGAATACAATAGATTCCTATTGATCTGTATATGTTGCCAAATTTCTGCGGGATGGATTAGGTTGGGAAAAATTGAATTTTAGGTGTTGTTTACATGATCAATGTAGGTTCTAATTAGGTAAAAGTGTTTGTCTGTATTGTGATAGAGAAGAAAGAGGAAAGCGTTAAGATAGTGCTCCATAGTCATGGTGTTGATATGGCTATTGCTTTTTACGACTTCTCTTGATCCGATGATGCTTACATGCTCAATTCCTAATGTTTGCAGCAAATTCAGAATCCAACCGCCATTATGATTGCAAGGACAGCTGTTGCACAGGATGACATAAGTGGTGATGGTACTACTTCCACTGTCATCTTCATTGGTGAGCTCATGAAACAGTCTGAACGCTGCATTGATGAAGGTGAGTCGCTATAAACTGGTATCTAGCTAACAGCGTAGTAAGAAAAAGTCTTAATGAAGCATTATATGTGTATCAGGAATGCATCCACGTGTCTTAGTTGATGGTTTTGAGATTGCTAAGAGAGCTACCCTTGAGTTTCTTGACAACTTCAAGACCCCTGTGGTTATGGGTGATGAAGCTGATAAAGAGATCCTAAAAATGGTTGCGAGAACGACACTTAGAACCAAGGTATTCTTAATTTTATCATTTTGCCCTTTTCCATTTGGATTGATTCTTCTTTTCACGTTCTGACGTTGATTTAATCTTTTGGCTTGTGTAGCTGTACGAAGGCTTAGCTGATCAACTCACTGATATTGTCGTTAATTCAGTGAGTTAATTGATCTCTAATTGAATCTTGTTAATGCACAGATGATGACTCATCTATGTGCGGATATCGGTTTTCAAGCTTGTTTGTCTTTTAACTATCTTCTTTCCATACATAACAGGTTCTCTGCATCCGTAAGCCTGAAGAAGGTATTGATCTATTTATGGTGGAGATAATGCACATGCGCCACAAATTCGATGTCGACACACGATTGGTATGTCTTTGACGTGTGTGGTTTACCGTAAAGTTGTCCCCATAGAAATGTTATCACAGTTTTGGAATTGTAAATACTTGCTTGTATGACATTAAACATATTTTTGCTGGTTATGATTAATAGTTTTGTACCTGTTGCAAGTAGTATATTAACTCATTCCTGATTTAGGTTGAGGGGCTTGTCCTAGATCATGGTTCGAGACACCCGGATATGAAACGCCGCGCAGAGAATTGCCACATCCTAACTTGCAATGTGTCTCTGGAGTATGAGAAGAGGTGTGTAATATAACTCTTTGGTCAATTCTGTGAAGAGAAATAAGACCAGCAGAGCCTAGATGTTGCTGGTGATGTAGACTAATATTTCTATTTATCTACAGCGAAATTAATGCAGGATTTTTCTACTCTAATGCGGAGCAGAGGGAAGCCATGGTTATTGCTGAGAGGCGATCTGTTGATGAAAGAGTTAAGAAAATTATTGTGCTGAAGAACCAGGTGAGACTGAAGCCATTTATCCCCAGACTGAAGCCATTCAAATTCTATAGAAATTAATATTGTTTTATTTCTTGTGCAGGTGTGTGCTGATAATGATAACAACTTTGTTATCATAAATCAAAAGGGTATTGACCCACCGTCATTGGATCTTCTTGCTAGAGAAGGGGTAAACTATAACTACAATACTTCTGTAATTTCTTGCATCCACACTAATGTCATAATTTGCTCAACTGTTATAAACTGATGCTTAGAAAAATATGCTACAGAAGAATGTTCTTTCGATACATAATAATAGTCCATGGAGACCTCGACTACTATTGGCTGAATTGATTTTTAGTTCTTGTTAAGAGGCTTTTGAAGCTAATTACCTTTCATTATGTCTCCAGATTATTGCCCTTAGAAGAGCAAAGAGGAGGAACATGGAACGTTTAGTTTTGGCATGTGGTGGAGAAGCTGTAAATTCAGTTGACGACTTGACCCCTGAGTCGCTAGGATGGGCTGGGCTTGTCTATGAGCACGTTCTTGGGGAGGAAAAGTACACATTTGTGGAGCAAGTGAAGAATCCTTATTCATGTACCATTCTCATAAAAGGTATTAAAGCCAACTTCTATCTCTTGATTAAGTTATCAAGGTTCATTTACTCTTGTATTCACTTTGGTGGTCATTCATGATTTATTGGTTGGTTTTCTAGGCCCTAATGACCACACCATTGCTCAAATTAAGGACGCTGTTCGTGATGGTCTAAGATCGGTCAAGAACACCCTAGAAGACGAGTGTGTTGTGTTAGTGAGTACCTACTATATCTTGAATTATATTGTGAAAAGTAAGGATATAGACCTATTGTATCAATATACTGTTGCATCTATTTATAGGGAGGAGGAGCGTTTGAAGTTGCAGCAAGACAACACTTAATCAACCAAGTCAAGAAAACCGTTCAAGGGGTAAATGATAACGTTACTCATACTCGTAATTATCGTAACGTTATTTAGTGTACATAGAACTTTTAAGATGGCTAATGCTGTCATCAATTTTGATGTTACAGCGTGCCCAAATTGGTGTTGAAGCTTTTGCTAATGCCCTGCTCGTGGTGCCTAAGACACTTGCAGAAAACGCAGGTCTTGATACACAAGACGTGATCATCTCTCTTACGGTATGCATTCCTCTCTATCTGCGTATACTGAAATCATTTGTGTAGAGAAGAGACATTAGATTGCTCAATGTGATGTGCACTGTCTTATGCAGAGCGAGCATGAGAAAGGAAACGTCGTGGGATTGAACCTTCAGGACGGTGAACCAATTGACCCGCAGCTCGCTGGTATTTTTGACAATTACTCAGTCAAACGCCAACTTATCAATTCAGGGTAATGTTGGAACCAACGAGCCAATTTTAATAAAGTTTTGGATTTTGGTTCAAGCCGACTATTTGTTTGTGTTGCAGGCCAGTGATTGCGTCGCAGTTGCTTTTGGTGGATGAAGTGATTCGTGCAGGAAGGAATATGAGGAAGCCTACTGCTTGAAGTCCTTTGCTTTTTACTTGCTTTCTTCGTTTGTTTTTTCTTTTAATCCTGAAAGCTGTGTCAAATATATGTTTTTGGTAATGAGAAACATCTTAGAATCTCATCTCTAGATTTAGTTGACCTTTGCAAACTGAGAAAAGAATCTGTTTGTCCATACAAAATCATTTACTTTTCTGTAACTCTTATTTTTTTATTAAGGATCTGTTTGTCCATAGTGAGCAAGAAATAAGACAAAGCGATGACATAAATGCCTACTTCTAGGTTTCGGTGGGAGATAAGGAAGCCCATTGAGAGAAGCTCGAGGGCAAACAATCATGGAAGATGATGACATTAGTGATGATGGAACTTGAATTACCGGAATGAAAAAGGATGTGAATTGCGTGAAGCTTCTACTATACCAATTGAATTACAATTCGAAATTAGGGTTCTGGGGAAAGAGAGATACCTGGGCTCGAAGTTTATTTACGAACTCTGTTGTCGTACGAATCTGAGAATAGCGTCAAATCTGAGAATAGCGTCAAAGGCTTACTGCTGACGGAAAATCCCATGTGTTTTATTATCACTAACTTGTTAAATTAAACTAATCACCTACTCCCAAAATGTAAAGGGAGTGCAAATTTCAGTCTCAAGCCAATTAGGAAGAAGACACAAGGGCAATTCCGTAATAATCAAAAGAGTATGCTATCTGCGTCTGCGTTTGACAGCAAATGGGAGAAAATAGCCCAAATAATTTTATTCATAAAGTTCAACAAACACAACTCTTCCTCAGATCAGTTTGTTAAATGTAATATCAAAACCAACAAACCAACAGCTTCCACCATTAATAAAGATTTCTTTTTTTGAGTACATCAAGATCACAGCTTTTGTGCTTGAACACAAACGCGGAAAAATCTCTCAATTCGGAATTTATTATTGCGTGTTCCAATGTCACAACTCACAAGCTTAGTTTATTGCAGGATGAAACTTGAGGACCAACCATATCACCAACCAACAAGAAGTAGCTTCAGAAGAGCCATTCTTATGAACAAACCGTTCTTTGCTTGTCTGAAGTAAGCAGCTCTTGGATCAGCATCAACATCCGCAGTAATCTACACACCAAGAATTATAAAGAGTGAGATAACTCTGTCTAGGTTCATAGCAGCTAAAAAAAAGGAGAGAAATATATGTTTTTTTTTACTCACTTCATCCAATCTCGGTAAAGGATGCATGATCACAGCTTTTTTCTGCATCACTCCTAAGAGATCCTTGTCTACGATATACTTCCCACGAGCTGCTTCGTAAAGGTCGAGTCTTTCTCCAAACCTCTCTCTCTGGATCCGGGTTTGATAAACTACGTCACACTTGGATGCTACTTTCATCAAATCTGAACTTTCTTCCCATTCCACCCCATTTGATGTCAAATACTCTTTTATATCATCCTACCATCGAAAAATAGAAGAACATCTATCTTAAAGATGATAAGCAACAGACCAAACAATGTTTACGAGTAAATTAAGCCACCTTATTCAAGTAGAGTGAGAAGGTTAGTAGTAATACTAACCTTCATTTTCACAATTTCAGGGGAAACAAAGTATATCTTGACATCTTTAAATTTAGCAAGTAAGTATGCAAGCGACCGGACTGTCCTTCCATTGGCAAGATCGCCAACTAAAGCAACACTGATACCATCTAGCTTTCCAATTTCGCTTTGGATGGTATAGACATCCAAGAGAGCCTTGACAAGAGCAATATAAGGAACAAACATGTAAAGTAAGAGAAGCAAAGAATCTAATATGTTTTTTGTTTTGGAAAATTAAAACGCTATAGGCTAAGAACACAACACACCTGAGTGGGATGCTCTCCAGGACCATCACCAGCATTAATGACAGGTATATTAGCAGTAGCTGCAGCTCTTCTAGCAGCACCGCTTTCAAAATGTCGCATCACGATTATATCTGAATAACCTTCCACTGTTCTTATAGTGTCTGAAAAATGCTCCACAATTTTTTTGCGTTACTAATCTAAACACAATCAAACATGTCAAAGTACTAATTAGATAACAAGCTGACAAGACGGATACCTTCAAGTGTTTCCCCTTTTGCCGCAGATGAAAACTCTCTAGCGTTCTCAGTAGTCAAGACTTCACCTCCAAGTCGTTTCATGGCAGATTCGAACGAGAGCCTGGTACGGGTAGATGGCTCGTAAAAGAGGGTAGCCATTAAATAACCCTTGAGTATTTCACTCTGAGACGAGCTCTTCTCTATCTTTTCCATTTCGCGTGCAACGTCAAATATCGCGCTAAGCATCTCCCTGTCAAACTGCTGCCCTTCAATCACATCACTAAGCTGAAATTTCTTCCCAGCCATTAATGCTTCCCTAGTCTCAACTTGCATAGCATTGGCATTGCACCTGATTCCTTGCACTGGAGCAACACTTCGGCTCAGATTCAAAGTGGCATTCTTCTTGGGATCCCTAGAGGCAGGAATTGAAGTAAAACAAATCTTTGAACTTTCGAAAGGGCGTGAGAGATTGCTAGAGAACTCTGGAAAAACTGAGGCCCTGGAAAGTGTGGCTGAAGTAAATGATGATGGGGCAGACATTCTAAGTCGTTACTGAGATATAACTTCCACTATCTGCTAAGAAAAGGACGCAGTAAGTTTAGGAATGATGAAAAAAACCAAAGGGAAAAGAAAAAAACTGCAAATTACATACAACTTTTACAAGAATCCGTACACAACCAAGTAGGTACAACAAAGGCTATGGGTTAGATTAGTAACATATCACTTTACAAGGACCCCAACACATCACTATATTTGAGAAATAAAAAAAAGAACTAGTACTGCCAAATGTAGCACTGAAATGAAACATACTGATATTTAGTATATTCTCACTTCCTTTTGCATATTACAGACATATCAAACCATGCTTTCGTTGTTTCCACTATAGTTTTCTAATAGACGAAACAATACTTAGATACTAAATTCAAGTGTATTAGTTGGATAAAAAAATCGTTATCAAAACTTTGGTTACACTACCGAAATTATCGTTAATCTCAATTAATAAAAGAATATTAAGAAAGACTGCGATGTCACATAGTATCTTGCAACAGCTTATCATAAACCGAAACTATAAGGAAACTCATTGAGAGAAGCTCGGGGGCAAGCAATCATGGCATTAGTGATGTGGAACTTGAATTACCGGATTCCCAATCATATTCCAAAATCAAAATAAAAAAAAAACTAATCTTGATGTATCAGAGTTAAGATTTTTTTTTTCCGAGCTGCATGTGAAAGGGATTTACAAGACGAAACTAGGGTTTTGGGGAAAGAGAGATACCTTCACTCGAAGTTTATAACGAACTGTGAATCGCCTCGAAGGCTTGCTGCTCGGATTTAGACGAAAAATCCCGAGTGCGGCGGCCGGAGGAACGTAGGGTTTTAGAAAGAAATTTAGAAATGATGAATTCAAGAAAATTTGGATTCATAGGGAATGAGGGAAAAACGAAACGGATCATGAAAAATGGAATCAACATTTTAATGTCTATATTTTATTTTATGTGTGTAAAACTAATTAATAGATTGTGTATTGGTGGGCTTATAAGGCCCACAACATTCTTTATTCTCCACTGGCAAAGCCCAACGAGAAGAAAAAAGATTCAAAGACTGAGTTCTCACTTCTCCACCAATTTTTTTATCAATCAAGTTTTGTATTCTGGTTCATATTCATGTTTATAATCTGACAAACAAAAAGACAAATATCATATGTACCCAAAGAACAAAAAAAAAAACTTTATATACATAAAGAAAATGAAGAAACCCCTAAGAGACGATCATGTTGTATATTCTTAAGGGTTTCTTCACTTTCTTTATGTATATAAAGGTAGGATTTTGATGTAAAGTTTTTTTTTTTTTTGTTCTTTGGGTACACATGACACTTGTCTTTTTGTTTGTCGGATTGTAAACATGAATATGAACAAAAATACAAAACTTGATTGAGAATTGAGAAGTGAGAAGTTAGAACTCAGTCTTTGAATCTTTCTTCTTCTCGTTGAGCTTTGCCGGTGGAGAAAAAATAAGGTTTGTTCTTCTTCTTATAAGCCCACCACTACGCAATCTATTAATTAGTTTTACACACATAAAATAAAACAGAGACATTAAAATGTTGATTCGATTTTTCCTGATCCGTTTCGTTTTTCCCTCCCCTATGAATCCAAATTCCAAAAAGTCTTGAATTCATCATTTCTAATTTTCTTTCTAAAACCCTACGTTCCTCTGCCGCCGCACTCGGGATTTTTCGTCTAAATCCGAGCAGCAAGCCTTCGAGGCGATTCACAGATTCATACGGCAACAATTTGTTATAAACTTCGAGCGAAGGTATATCTCTTTCCCCAAAACCGTAGTTTCGACTTGTAAATCCCTTTCACATGCAGCTCCGAAAAGAAAAAAAATCGTAACTCTGATACATCAAATTTAGTTTTTTTTTTTAATTTTTTGATTTTAGAATATGATTGGGAATCCGGTAATTCAAGTTCTATCATCACTAATGCCATCATCTTCCATGATTGCTTGCCCTCGAGCTTCTCTCAGTGAGATTCCTTTTAGTTTCGGTTTATAATAAGCTGTTGCAAGATACTATGTGACATCACAGTCTTTCTTAATATTCTTTTATTAATTGAGATTAAGGATAATTTGGATAGTGTAACCAAAGTTTTGATAACGACTTTTTTATCCAACTAATACAGTTGAATTTATTATCTAAGTATTGTTCCGTCTATTAGAAAACTATAGTGGAAACAATGAAAGCATGGTTAGATTTGGTTTGATATGTACGTAATATGCAGAAGGAAGTGAGAATATACTAAAATATCAGTATGTTTCATTTCAGTGCTAAATTTGGAAGTACTAGTTCCTTTTCTTGTTTCTCAAATATAGTGATGTTTTGGGGTCCTTGTAAAATTTTTTCTCAAAAATTGTTTTGGTCCTTGCTGCAAAAGGCCAAGTCAAGAAACATGTCAGTAAGAATAGACCTGTCAATCGGGTCAAATCCGCCCCGCACGGGTCATTCGATTTTTTTTATCCGCTTTGACCCGCTGGCAAAACTTTTTAACATAATTTTTTTGACTCGCACCCGCCCGCTTAAATTTGCGGATACCCCGCATATATGTAAAAAAATAAAAATTATATATATATATATATATTTAACAAAATAAAATGTTAATAAAAATATTTATATGATAAAACCATAAATTTGAAAGAAACTATTAACTAATTTATAGATATTACTTATAATATTCAAACTTTTGAAAAAAATTGTTAGAAAAATTTTCTTAATTTTAAAGTTAAATTTAGAATTTTTTTTTTTAAAATTGCGGGTAACCCGCTAACCCACGGATATAATATTTATATCCGCACCCGCCCTGCATGACCCGCTACTTTTTTTTTATGAATTTTTTTTTACTTGCACCCGGCCCGCAGCAGGTCAAACGGAGCGGGACCCGCGGGTTGGGTTACAAATTGACAAGGCCTAAGTAAGAGTACACAAATCGTGGTTGAAACAATTCATGATTACCCACGTATGTATTCTCACCCACAAGAATTGATCCTTTGATAAGGGAAGATATGGTTAACTCGGAGATCAAGCTGAAAGCGAAAAAGAAAAATAGCTCATCAGCCTTAAAATATTCTTCTTTGTCTAGACAATTAGTCATTGACGAAAGAGGGAGGGAGAAGAAGTAGGACATTTAATCAACATGAGCAAAAGTTTATAACCTGGACGGATTTGATGGGAAAGTGTTGCTTCACCAATCTCTTTTAAGTCCTACTCTTTGATCTTATTCCTAGCCATTGTTCAAATTGAAACTTGAGAAAATAAAACATGAGGAATGAAATCAGAACCATCATAAGTTGTTAAATCTCACAGATCCATAAATCACTTTGACCCCAATCAAATCGATTCAAACCCAGGTTCTACAATTGCACAGAAAATGATAAATCCCAAAAATAAAGAGAATTTCACTGCGGAATCCCTCACGAACCCGACCAAATCGGCGGATAATGACTGAGATCTACGCAAATATTGTATAAAACAATGACCGAACAACGAAAGGATCAAAACCGTGATATGAGGGAATAGCTCAAAACAAACACCTTAGAAATCCCTAATTCTCAAAACCTCGCCCAGAATCCGCAACTTACGAAGAACAAAAAAACCTCATATGAAGTTAATCCAAGCTCTAGACTCTCGATCTAGCAAAAATCAGCAAAGTATAACCAAAACTGATAAAATTCTTACCAAACAAAATGAGAGAGAGGAGGCGTAGATATTGGGGGTGAGGGATGCAGAAAATTAATTAGGGATGAAAGAAGCAAATGTTTAACTACTCCGATTGATAAACAGATTCTCGATTTCAGACCAAACTATGCCAGATTCGAGAGAGAGGGAGAGAGAGAGATTGAAAGACAGTGAGAGGGAGGACAAGAGATTGAAAGATCGAGACTGATTAGAAGAAGAGGAAAAGGGAAAGAACAATCTATAGGTAGAGAAGTGAGATTAAGTGTTAATGTCAAACGCGGGGTGGTGGGATTGGGGGAGAAGAAGACTTGGTGAAATTAGGGTTTTTTTCTCTTTAAGATTTTTAAGTTTTGCAGTTTTCTATTAATTAAAAAAAAATCTAAATAAAAGGAATGGGCAATTAGGACTTGGAACATATGAAGAAAAGGAATGGGCTTGCGTCCTCGAGGCTCTTGAGCCTTTTACCGTTCGCTCCGTCGTCGGAGGTAGCCGCAATTCCCTCGCCATTTGCGATGATGGCAAGGTAAACTTATCGATTCACTTTCTTTTCGGTTTACTTCCTTGTTGTTTGGTGGGTTTTGCTTACAACTTACTAAAACTTCCATGCTTTGTCTTGATTCGCAATATGATTTTGAGTTGGCTTTGGCGATCATGTCTTGAACATTTTTCAAAATAAGAATGGAAGGGTTTTTGAGACTTGGATGACCAATCAAGAGGGTTTAAAGTTTGTCTCTTTCTGGTTTTTTACACTTAGTAATTTCACCAGTGAACTTTTTCTCTAATCTAATTTGAATGGGGATACAAAATAACCAAGTTGTTTGAGTTGTTCTTGAACAGATCACTAGTCTCTGGTTCTATTCCCATGGAGTAGTTTATGATTTGTTTGGTTTTTGTGTCACCAATTTGATATTAGATTTTCTGCTGAAAGATTTTTTTTAAGCTTTTAGCCCTATCTGAAAAAGAAACTAATGCTTTTGCAATCTATGAAATGGTTCTCAGCTGTTTACATGGGGTTGGAATCAAAGGGGTACATTAGGACACCCACCAGAGACAAAAACAGAAAGCATCCCTAGTCTAGTCAAGTCTCTTGCCAATGTCAAGATTACACAGGTGAGAAACCATTCACTTATAAAGTATCTTTTATTTTCTGTTTTACTATTTCCTCATTGTTGTTGACTCGAAAATGCGGTTTCTGCGATGGATCATAGGCAGCTATAGGTGGCTGGCATTGTTTAGCTGTCGATGATCAAGGCCGAGCATATGCTTGGGGTATGCATTCATCTTTCTCCCAACTTGTATCTATTGATTTGTGACCTTAAAGATGTTAGAGCTGACAATTCTGTAACTTTTTCTATGGAACCTCTTAGGGGGAAACGAATATGGGCAGTGTGGGGAAGAGCCTTCGAAAGATGATACAGGTAGGCCTGTGCGGAGAGATATTGTAATCCCTAAGCGTTGTGTATGATCGCCTAGCGCCTAGACACTACCTAGACGACCGCCTAGACCGCCTTTTAGAACACTGAATATAGTATTATAGTCTAGATTATACAGAAAATATTATAGCCTATAGTTTCCTATGGTTACATTGTTAATATTCCCTTTTCTTTATTGCTACTGACGCCAATTTCTCTTTAAGATTTTTAAGTTTTGCAGTTTTCTATTAATTAAAAAAAAATCTAAACTGACGCCAATTTAGATTTTTTTTTAATTAAAGCCAACTTCTATCTCTTGATTAAGTTATCAAGGTTCATTTACTCTTGTATTCACTTTGGTGGTCATTCATGATTTATTGGTTGGTTTTCTAGGCCCTAATGACCACACCATTGCTCAAATTAAGGACGCTGTTCGTGATGGTCTAAGATCGGTCAAGAACACCCTAGAAGACGAGTGTGTTGTGTTAGTGAGTACCTACTATATCTTGAATTATATTGTGAAAAGTAAGGATATAGACCTATTGTATCAATATACTGTTGCATCTATTTATAGGGAGGAGGAGCGTTTGAAGTTGCAGCAAGACAACACTTAATCAACCAAGTCAAGAAAACCGTTCAAGGGGTAAATGATAACGTTACTCATACTCGTAATTATCGTAACGTTATTTAGTGTACATAGAACTTTTAAGATGGCTAATGCTGTCATCAATTTTGATGTTACAGCGTGCCCAAATTGGTGTTGAAGCTTTTGCTAATGCCCTGCTCGTGGTGCCTAAGACACTTGCAGAAAACGCAGGTCTTGATACACAAGACGTGATCATCTCTCTTACGGTATGCATTCCTCTCTATCTGCGTATACTGAAATCATTTGTGTAGAGAAGAGACATTAGATTGCTCAATGTGATGTGCACTGTCTTATGCAGAGCGAGCATGAGAAAGGAAACGTCGTGGGATTGAACCTTCAGGACGGTGAACCAATTGACCCGCAGCTCGCTGGTATTTTTGACAATTACTCAGTCAAACGCCAACTTATCAATTCAGGGTAATGTTGGAACCAACGAGCCAATTTTAATAAAGTTTTGGATTTTGGTTCAAGCCGACTATTTGTTTGTGTTGCAGGCCAGTGATTGCGTCGCAGTTGCTTTTGGTGGATGAAGTGATTCGTGCAGGAAGGAATATGAGGAAGCCTACTGCTTGAAGTCCTTTGCTTTTTACTTGCTTTCTTCGTTTGTTTTTTCTTTTAATCCTGAAAGCTGTGTCAAATATATGTTTTTGGTAATGAGAAACATCTTAGAATCTCATCTCTAGATTTAGTTGACCTTTGCAAACTGAGAAAAGAATCTGTTTGTCCATACAAAATCATTTACTTTTCTGTAACTCTTATTTTTTTATTAAGGATCTGTTTGTCCATAGTGAGCAAGAAATAAGACAAAGCGATGACATAAATATTCGTATCTTTTGCCAGACAAAAGCCTAAATGGTCGACGCCGAGACTTTGCCCTCTTCTTGAAGCATGTACGCTTTCTTCATTTTCTCCAGGACATCGTCATTAGTGCTGCAGAATCAACAGAAGATTTTCCCGATTAGAAGACATTTAAGCATCTTGGAAATTTTCATCAGGGAGTCGCAAAGAAAGCACTTATGCACCAAGAACAAACTTGATATTGACCATGTTACACTATCAAATACTGATTCTATCGCAGTAACATAGAATAAGTTTATGTATTGCTCACAGATAATGCATCTCCTAACAAAAAAATCGTCTCATTTCGTCAAGAAGAGCATAAATCAAAAGCCGATGCTCCATAAGTGAATCTCAACACATTACACATCTATACATCTAAGAGTGCAAACAAGATGACATCTTTAATCGGAGGAACACTAAAAGATGAAGACTTACAATTCATGGAGGCAAGTGTTGAGCTCTTTAGCTTGCTTACGACATGTCCATACCACAGAAAATGTTCTTCCTGTTGCGCATTCAGCATACTTGGAAACGTACTCATCACATTCGCTTAATGCTTTTGCCTTCATCTTGCTACGCAGCGCTATCAACAAGTTACACAATCAATCAAACAATCTTCATTCTTCCAACAAAAACCCATCACCATTAACAATCTCATAGCTCAATTCAGAGATCAACATAGAAGATGAAAATTAAAAAAAGGGGTCAATGGAAACTCTAATCCTCAATTCAAACGAAGGGTTTGAGAGATGAAGAAGAATTTGCGTCTCTGATAACAAACCAGGTTTAAAGAGTATTGATTGGACTTTGGAGGCAATCAAAGACCATTTTGGGGGTTTAAGAGTTTAAAGCATAGCAGGATGAAGAAGTCGAGACATTATTAGTTTACCTTCTTCGACCTTCTTCTTCACGTGATTCTCACGAGCTTGCTCCACATAACTCCCCATTGACGGACCTTTGAGCCTCCCCGATCGAATCGATCGAAGCGGGTAAAGGACTGAGAGGGTTCAGGGCAAAGGGTAAATCCGTAACTCTACACCCTCATGACTTATGATTTGTCATCTTTCACCCACCTAAGCTGACAAAAACACGTGTCGAATTTTGATTGGGATTACTGTTTTCCTCTCTGATTTCACTCTCTCCCCCAATTTCTCACTTCACTCATTTCGCGTCTCTCGCTCTGGACTCACAATCCCTAACTCGAAAATCCCGAGGTACTACGAATCTCACCCCGCTTCCTCATTCTTCGCCGATGTTTTTCTCTTATTCGACTGTTGATTATATTTGTAATCTCCGTTTTCGCGTTTTCGTTGTCTCTTCGAGATCTGTTCGATTCCAACTTCTTCCTATGGAGTTTTACTCTCTCGTTTCAGTAACGCTTACTTTCTGCCATAGATCTATCGCTGCTTTACCTGCTAAGTGTTTGTAAAAGTCCGTTTGTTTCGGTACCGGGACTGATTTCGCTAGAGATTGTTGTTATCTTATGATTAAATATTGTAAACATTGTTGATTTCTTGAGTTTTTTTTTTTTTTTTTTTTTTTTTTTTGTTGGAACAGAATATTGCAAAGATGACTTCTGATGCGTCCCGGGAAGAGAATGTGTACATGGCCAAGTTAGCCGAGCAGGCCGAGCGTTACGAGGAGATGGTTGAGTTCATGGAGAAAGTTGCAAAGACCGTCGACACCGAGGAGCTCACGGTGGAAGAGAGGAACCTCTTGTCTGTTGCCTACAAGAACGTGATTGGTGCTAGGAGGGCTTCGTGGAGGATCATCTCCTCCATTGAGCAGAAGGAAGATAGCAGGGGAAACAGCGATCACGTTTCGATCATCAAGGACTACAGAGGCAAGATTGAAACCGAGCTCAACAAGATTTGCGGTGGCATTTTGAACCTTCTCGAGTCTCACCTCGTTCCTGCTGCGTCTTTGGCTGAGTCCAAAGTCTTCTACCTCAAAATGAAGGGAGACTATCACAGATACCTCGCTGAGTTCAAGACTGGAGCTGAGAGGAAAGAAGCTGCTGAGAGCACTCTTGTTGCGTACAAGTCAGCTCAGGTTATCCTTCTTGCTTTTTGTTTCTTGCTCTTAACCTATATAGTGTGCTAAGAAAACTGGTTGACTTGTTTTGACTTTTGTTGTAGGATATTGCTCTTGCTGATCTGGCTCCCACTCACCCGATCAGACTGGGTCTTGCTCTTAACTTCTCTGTTTTCTACTACGAGATTCTCAACTCATCTGATCGTGCTTGCAACCTCGCTAAGCAGGTCTGTGTTACTTTCTCATTAAGCATATATGGTTTATGCTATGCTTTTGCCTTCGATGATTAGCTAACAAACTTCTTCTTCGTCAACTGTTCTGCTTGATAGAACTTAGCAGCACATAAGAGGTCTTTTTTCTTTCTGTCAATCGTTAATCGTGGCACAAACGTGTATTACACTTCCCTGTGGGTTTAGTTTTCATATGATCGATCTAGTAATGGTTTGCAAATTGCTTATCATCGCGTCTGACCGATAGGATTGTAATTAATTTTGATGATGTGCAGAGTTTGGAAAGTAGAGCCTACGAATGTTCCCATAATACACTAGTGAAATTTGGACAACATTGGCATTCTGATTCTAGTTTGATCAAAGTAGGTTTAATGTTCAATTACAAATATGATTGTGGTGATGGTAGGCTTTCGATGAGGCAATCTCTGAACTAGACACACTGGGAGAGGAATCATACAAGGACAGTACATTGATCATGCAGCTTCTCCGTGACAACCTCACCCTCTGGACTTCTGACCTCAATGTACTTCGTCTCTCCTTACGCTCTACATTGTTTAGCATTTTTGTAATGATAAGATTGTTGTGGGTGTTTGCAATAACAGTCGTCTTTTATCTTAACTTCAGGACGAAGCTGGTGATGATATCAAGGAAGCCCCGAAAGAGGTGCAGAAAGATGACGAACAAGCCCAGCCACCACCGTCGCAGTGATGAAACCAGGTCCATGGAATGATTTACGAAAAAATGTATGGTGTGTGGTTGTGTTTTCTTCAGATAAACAAAGAAAAAACGAATCTGTCGTAGAGTCCTTAAACATGGATTTGTAGTAGCTGTAGGATTTGATTCCATCCATGGAAACTCTTGTGTGCTTTTCACTTTGTTTTTTTTATGTTGCGGGTTTCACTAATTAGACTGCATTGCATTGCATTACATGTCCCGGTCTCTAATGATATACATACAATCAATGGAATAAAATATGAACAAATGAATGATAAAAAAAACAACACGAACAGTTTCATTCTATTCATGTATTTTTCTTGAAATGTCAATTTTACAAATTGTAAATCTCTCCATAACCTAAAAAAGTTTAATTAATTACATGGCTGATAATTAATCGGTCCCAAAAAAAAAAAAAAAAAAAAATTACCTTTCTGACTCAACACAGACTCACATCCCTCGAATTGAATCCCACCGATTGTGCCCTGCTTTTCGTTGTCTTTCCACTCACTTTCTTAATCTTTCTTTATCTCTCGCTCTCTCTCTCTCTCTCTCTCTCTCTCTCTCTCTCTCTCTCTCTCTCTCTGTGTCTCTCTTATTGTTGTCGCTCTCGCTTTCGTCTCAAACTCTCAATGGCTTCAGCTGCTACTTCCGTCATAGCTTGGTCTGTTCTCTTCCTCTAATCATCTCTTCACCTCTCTGTTTTCTCCATTTCTGGTTCTGAGCTGTGCTCTCTCTCTTTCGTTTGATATTTTCCAGGGGCTCTGGAGAAGATGGGCAATTAGGACTTGGAACATATGAAGAAAAGGAATGGGCTTGCGTCCTCGAGGCTCTTGAGCCTTTTACCGTTCGCTCCGTCGTCGGAGGTAGCCGCAATTCCCTCGCCATTTGCGATGATGGCAAGGTAAACTTATCGATTCACTTTCTTTTCGGTTTACTTCCTTGTTGTTTGGTGGGTTTTGCTTACAACTTACTAAAACTTCCATGCTTTGTCTTGATTCGCAATATGATTTTGAGTTGGCTTTGGCGATGATGTCTTGAACATTTTTCAAAAAAGAATGGAAGGGTTTTTGAGACTTGGATGACCAATCAAGAGGGTTTAAAGTTTGTCTCTTTCTGGTTTTTACACTTAGTAATTTCACCAGTGAACTTTTTCTCTAATCTCATTTGAATGGGGATACAAAATAACCAAGTTGTTTGAGTTGTTCTTGAACAGATCACTAGTCTCTGGTTCTATTCCCCTGGAGTAGTTTATGATTTGTTTGGTTTTTGTGTCACCAATTTGATATTAGATTTTCTGCTGAAAGATTTTTTTTAAAGCTTTTAGCCCTATCTGAAAAAGAAACTAATGTTTTTGCAATCTATGAAATGGTTCTCAGCTGTTTACATGGGGTTGGAATCAAAGGGGTACATTAGGACACCCACCAGAGACAAAAACAGAAAGCATCCCTAGTCTAGTCAAGTCTCTTGCCAATGTCAAGATTACACAGGTGAGAAACCATTCACTTATAAAGCATCTTTTATTTTCTGTTTTACTATTTCCTCATTGTTGTTGACTCGAAAATGCGGTTTCTGCGATGGATCATAGGCAGCTATAGGTGGCTGGCATTGTTTAGCTGTCGATGATCAAGGCCGAGCATATGCTTGGGGTATGCATTCATCTTTCTCCCAACTTGTATCTATTGATTTGTGACCTTAAAGATGTTAGAGCTGACAATTCTGTAACTTTTTCTATGGAACCTCTTAGGGGGAAACGAATATGGGCAGTGTGGGGAAGAGCCTTCGAAAGATGATACAGGTAGGCCTGTGCGGAGAGATATTGTAATCCCTAAGCGTTGTGCCCCTAAACTTACAGTTCGACAGGTACTTTATACTGTTAACCTCTCTGCAATTACCTCAACTTTTGATTTTCTCACTGTCTAAACCATTTTTTATGGTTGAAAATAACAGGTAGCTGCAGGGGGTACTCACTCTGTGGTTCTAACGCGTGAAGGTTATGTATGGACTTGGGGTCAACCGTGGCCTCCTGGTGACATGTATTAGACCATTTTGTCTCTTTTTATCGATACAACGTTGCATTTCCTTGTCTGTTGTTACTAAATGTGGGGTTTTCTGTACTTGTTTCAACCGCAGAAAGCAGATATCTGTTCCTGTGAGAGTTCAGGGTCTTGAAAACGTTCGTCTGATTGCTGTTGGAGCATTTCACAATTTGGCTCTGAAAGAAGATGGGACTTTGTGGGCTTGGGGTAATAATGAATATGGACAACTTGGAACCGGAGATACCCAACCAAGATCTCTTCCTATTCCAGTCCAAGGCCTCGATGGTCTCACTTTGGTATGTGGTCTCACTTTGATACCTTCTGATGCTTAATCTATAAAGGCCTATGTTAAAGCCAAGTCTACGTTAGAAGCTTAACAATTTCTCCCTCGTAAAACGCATGTGTTAGGTTGATATTGCTGCAGGTGGATGGCATTCAACTGCTTTAACCGATGAAGGAGAGGTATTAGAGAACTCATGTAGTCTCCTATCATACTAAAGTCTCACATTTTAATTCATCTTCAGCTGGATCTTTGTTCTTGTTCAAGCCATTGCTGGCGTTTTCTTAAGCTTGATGTAGATCTTAACTGTAGATGTTGTGACTTGGTTGTGTTCAATAATAGGTGTATGGTTGGGGAAGAGGAGAACATGGAAGGCTCGGTTTTGGTGACAATGACAAGAGCAGCAAAATGCTTCCACAGAAAGTTAACCTATTATCTGGACAAGACATCATTCAGGTAAAAATAAATTAAACCATCAGTTTCTCTTCTCTTCTCTTAACTTTGAAAGCTCTTATCGTTATCTTCTTCTCAGGTCTCTTGTGGTGGAACTCATTCTGTCGCTTTATCAAGAGACGGTAGGATTTTCTCGGTAAGTTCTCTTAGAGAGGAAAAACATTGTTTGGTTAAACAAAAAGTCAATCTCTAAACCTCGTTTATGTCCATTCTTGTGATCAGTTTGGTCGGGGAGACCATGGAAGACTCGGGTATGGAAGAAAAGTGACTACGGGACAACCATTGGAGCTCCCTATAAACATTACACGACCAGAAGGACGGTTTAACAATGCGGATGAAGAAGAAGATGGAAAATGGATAGCTAAGTTTGTGGCTTGTGGAGGCCGACACACTTTAGCTATTGTGGAATGGAAGTTTGATCAGGAGGAAACAGAGTAGCCATGAAGAAGATAGAGAGGAGAGCAAAACACAAATAGGACTCTTAAGAGAGAAGCATTTGTTATAATGGAACAGCCGAACAGGGAGCAAAAGAATTGTTAAGCTTTTGGACACTCCCATGAATGACGAATCTTTATGAAGAGGAAGGACTAATATATATAATCTCATTATGATTATGGAAAATAGAAAAACATTGAGGAAAATGGAGAATCTTGCAACCACTTTTAACTCTTTGATGTTGTTTCTTGGTTCTGTTTATTCTGGTTTTAAGGTTTTTCAACAGCCTTTGACAAGATGAGGAACACAAACTGGGAAGATGTACTTTGATTTTCTTGTTCGTCTTTGTCTTGATCTCACCCATGAGAAGCATCCACTTCCTCTCTTCTTCTTCTTCTTCTTCTTCTTCATTTTCTTCATCTCTTCTTCTTCTTCTTCTTCGCTCATCTCTTCCTTCTCTTCTTCTTCTTCTCCTCCTTTACTCATCTCCTGCTCCTCTTCTTCTTGCTCCTTCTCTTCTAACTTCACATCCTTTAAAATATAAATAACTCATCATTAACATATACTATCTTAAGAAATAGCCTTATAAATTTTGCAGCTTCGGGTCTAAAACCAGCAGTTGATAATAGTAAAAATGTAAATCATTTTTTTTTATCAAAAGTAAAACCTCATGTAAACTGGGGGATTGATGAGACTTTACCAAACAAACTTCTTAGAACTAATCGAGTTTGAATAAAATGAGATTATTCTAATTTTAATAATTAGTGTGCTTTATCGAGTTAAGAAAACGTATATAAACCATGTCCATAATACACGTATGCTTTATTTAGTAATCCTCAAAGTGACTAAAAATGCATAGATATATATATATATATATATATAGAGAGAGAGAGAGAGGTGTATAAAGAGTATATATAGTATAGTCACGTGAGTTTGGAGACAAAATCTTGACAGAAAGATTTGTTCATGAAATAAAGAAATAGTGCTGGCATAGGTTTATAAGTTTTTGTGTTTCTGTAATTGACACTCATGTGTACTATGTTTCGTTTATATTATGAAAGAATCTTAAATCTTAAAATGAATCCTATAACAGAGCCCCATCGTAGATGACTTTTATCATTGTCACTTTCTACGATTTAAACATTGGTACTATCATTTGTTTGGTGCTTCTCTTAACTTGCGAGAGAATCTAATTATTGATGCACGAACAATTCAAAAATTTATGCAATTATTAGTTTCCGTACATTTTGATGGACCTATATCATGGTAGAGAATTATATATTTCGAATATTTTAGTAATCGTGATTTCTTTGGTCAAAGTTATATAAGTGTACCAAAACATAAACATTTAATTTAATTTTCGTATACAAATTTTATAATGATAAGATCTAAAACTTAACATGTCGCAAAAGAATTTGGCTTTTTCAGCTTATTTATTTCGTAAATTGGAAATGATGAGTAAACTTGCACAAGACCGTGTTATATGAACATAAATACGGATATATATATATACCTCTTGTTGACCTTTCAATTTGAGATTGAAATCCACCGGCGAATCATTGGCTTCCACGTGTCGTTTCAGCGACCGTTCAACGATCGGAGGCGTCTTTGCCGGACTAGGGCTGCCGGAACTTAGATCCACCGACGTACTCTGAATACCCACATCTTGTTTCAGCCCCACAACTTTCTTTTCTGCTAAAAAAACATCCCCAAAACTTTCCTCCTTGTAAAAAATAACCAAAGTTGAGAAAAAATGATAAAGAAAACTATTAACTAAGAACATAACAGACTTCAAATCAATCACCTCGAACAAGAAGAGGATCAGGAGCATAAAGATCCTCATGAATGACGACTCTAACGTTAGGGTTATTATTGGATTTATTTTGACCAATATTCATCAACGGATTGGGATTAGGGCAGTGAAGAGGAGCAGACATGGTGGTCAAGTTTCTGAAAGATCTTGCACTTAATGTTTTAGAAGACAAACACTCCATTGGAACTTCTCCAGACAATGGATTGCAGATATATTTCTCTGCTTCGTTCCACTTCGAATTCAACGCAAACCCTTCTTGTGTTAACCATTCTCTGTTATTGATCATTGTCTTCGCTTGTAATGCTGCGACAACAAAAAGAAAAAAAGTCAGAGCACAAAATTGAACACTCCTTCGTTTTGTTCTTTACAAGGGTGTATAGAGTTTCGAGGTTTATAATGGATAAAAGTTTAGATTGTTGGTGAAAACTTACCTTTAAGTGCATTGGTGAAGGAATATGTTGATGGGTCAATCACTTCTGTTACAAAAGATTTGAAAATTCAATACATTTTCAAAAGAAAATCATTCATATGAACTTATTAAGTCGACAGAGAGAGAAATAAGAAAAGTTGTAACCTTTGAGGGTGTAGCCAGGAGAAGAGGCAGTACTAGAGATGTTGTTGACGTTTGTTCTAGAAAAAGACTTGTGATGATCTTCTCGGAAGCTTCCAATGTATGAAGCAGAGAATCTTCTAGAAGTCGGGTTTTCGCGGATAAACCGAGCTCTTCGATCCCATTCTCTTAGGTTCATAATCTCAGGCTCATCTCCGCGCAAAGCCATGGAAACGAAATGTTTCTTCTGTAAAAAAAACAAAATTTCTTTGAAAAAGCAAAAAGCCTGTGTGCTAAGGACTAAGGAGGGAGAATGAAGCAATCAGGCAGCACCTATAAAAATATATATATATTTTTTTTTGGTCCTGAAAATGAATTGTTTTAGTGCCTTATCTGTACAACAACAACAAAAAAACATGTTGGGTATTATTATTAAAATTCTTTCGTTTGTCACTTTGAAAATATTTAAAATTTTGAATACTAGAATATAAAGAGATGTGTATGAGGTTGTTAATCAAATAGGCTGCTTGCCCTGTATTTTAAAAAAAAAATTCAGTATAGCATTTTTGTTTTTTTCTTGGGTACTGTAATCCATTTATAGGAAGCAATCTCACTTGGCATTTTCTGCTATTTTGTAGTAGTTTTTTTTTTAATTATGGTCCTTCTTTCTTTTCAACGTTTTGAGTGAAATTTCCTTAAAAAAATAAAATAATTACCTTTTACATCTCATAGATATCATATATATACCACAATTTAAGTTGATGCAGATTATTAGGCTTAAAGAAAGATTTGATTTCTAATTCTTAAATATGTCGATGTCTAATGAGTGAAAAGATAATTGTGTGAAATGTCAAACTTACTCATTATCATATATAATACTTCATCTGTCCTAATTTATAAGTTGTTTTAGATAAAAATAAAAAATTAAGAAAAATGATTTTTTTTAATAAAGTATTGTTTAAAATATAATCTAACCAATCTTGAAAAAATCTATATAATACAATTGGTTACACAATATTCCATAAAGTATAAAATGTATTGATAATTGAAAAATGCTTATATTTTGGAATAAATTTTATTTCTAAAACAGCTTATAAATTGGGACAAAGAGAGTATACATTTTCTCCACTTAGAAATATTTATTACTGATAGAATTTTTTGTTTGTGTGTTTTCATTAAATTATTTATTTAATTTTAACTCGTAATAATTCTACTTTTTGTGACAATAGTATTACTGGTACAGACTATTTATGAGTTGAAAAACTTGGCACAGATTTGGAAAGGTGGACACATGATCTTTTGTTAGTTGTTAATAACCACATGCCATTTCACCAAATATAATAATGTTCACAGCAAACGAAATGTCGAAATCATGATAGTAAATAATAATTTAAATAGTCTGATACTCACTTTAGTTGGTTGATATACATAAGAGGAAAACTAATGCAAACTAGTTTGAGTTGTCGTAGTTAGAAGTGTTTTTTTTTCAGACCGAAAATTCGATCTTCTTACGTTAATATAGTATCCCATTTTGACAATTTTTTTAAATGAATTACCGTTCGTTATTTACAAAAAAAAAAAAAACCATTATCAGAAGTTAATCCTAGCTAACGCCTGATACTGATCCAGTAACTCACTAACTATAAAATGTTATAGATAAACGTATTGGTTGCAAAGTACTTTTTTTGTTGTTGTTGTAAACTTGTAATATATCTTTATAAGAAGAGACTTTCCTTTTGACAATAAATGGCTATGGCCGTATATATATATATATATATATATTTGTGTGTGTGTGTGTGTGTGTGAAATAATGGGAATTTTCAGAATGGACCAACGAAAAATGTTGTTGGCCAACGTCTGAAATCGAGATGGACCAAAGGAGAGATAATGGCACATGGTGAAATAGTTGGCAGAATGCGAAGAATGGATAGGATGAAATGGAGTTATATACAATATGTTTATTTTAAATTTTCAAAATGTAAATCGATGTATGTGCCTATAGAGTAGAGTTGTTTTCAATAACATGGTCTTCTTTTGTTTGGTTATAGCGAGGCACATTAAATTGAGGTGTGATCGAGTGGACTCTATATAAAGAGAATCTACAAATAGTGGTTTTGTGGTCGTACACATATCAATATCCAGGTCCATGTGAATGTCACATTCATCATTGTTGTACATGTGATGAAGATGACTAACTCTGAGAATAAGCGAGTCTCTTGAATCTCAAAGGTATGGATGTTTAGTTAAAGTCGAACTAGTATAATTTAACACCAATTTTTGCACGTTAATTCAATCGTTTTTGGGAAAATAATTAGAAAATCAAAATAAACCACTTAATTTCATGATATACCTAGTTTTAAAATGAAAATTTATCAAATAAATCATACATTTAACAAAACTAAAACCAATAAAAACTCAGATTTAAGTATTCTGATTGAAAATAATAGGTAATAAATAAAATTCCAGTGTGATATTATTGGCATATTGCGGTTTGATAAATCCGTGGTTGCTATATAGATTAAAAATATTTGGTTTAAGCAAAACAAAAAAAAAAACCGGATAGCTATTGGTGTTAAACCGGTTAAGTAACTTAACGGGGGTTGGGGGGGTCCACAATAGACACTAATGATTGTGGTGGGAGGCTGGGAGCAGAAGAGGCATGCAAATGCAGGCATCACTAGTGACAGGTGAAATAAGGAAATGATTTATTCATAAGTCTTTGTCTCTTCTTTTTCTTCTTGCAGGTTACTTTCTTATTATCTTTTCCCAAAAATCTATTATTATTACTATTTTGTTGTTCATCTCTAAAATATTTTACCCATGAAATTCAAAATTTTAGCCTACTCTTCTTTTTGGGGTTTTGCAGTACCAATCATGAAAATTTCTCCTTTTTACCTATTGAGTAGGGCGTACATATTACGAACCGCTTTTCCAATGTGATCAGTCTAGATTTATTGCAGGAGATAGTACATATCCATGTGAAGATTTATTTTGTTTATTTTTTACTCTATGAAGATTTAAAAATCTTTGAAAAATGATAATTGATTGAAATTTATAGGTTGATTTAAGATTAGTTTCGAGATGATATTCAATTTACTGTATTTTATTTCGAAAAATATTAAAAATTCAATAATGTGAATATATTTTATCAGATTTAATTGAATTTATAGGTAACAACACATCATGGAACTTCACTGAATTTTTTTTTAACAATATTCTATCAATTTAAAATAAAGAAACTAAGATTAAATTAATATTTAATTATTAACATATCAACCTTAATTATTTTATTTACGTATTATAAATATTTATTTATTATATATTCTGATTTAAATGTGTAGTTTTCTGTATTATGTTATGCTACGTGTGTTTAGAGCTCATAAAAGCCCAATAAGTAAGAGTTCAGCCTATATACAGACTAGACTTTGACTATTAGTAAATTATTGATCACGTGACTAGGGAAACCAATGGGCCAACATATTTACAAAAGATTTGTGAAAGTGAAAAGGTGAGGAAGATTTTAACGGGTTTTTAGGAAGGGGCCATAAATAATCTGGATCAAGAAAATCTTAAATAAAAAGTTTCTTCGCAAAAAATCGTTTAACATAAAATATACCTGTAAACAGATTTTACACCGGAGGTCCTATAAATAATAACAACGGAGAAAATAAAGATGACAAATAGCACTTTAAACCTTATGAATTTTTCACACTTTAAACTCTCAAACAAATTTTTGTTACATTTTAAACTACGAAATTAATAATTTTTTATGCGTCACCAAAAAACTTAAAGGAAAAAAGGTTAATAATTGAGTTTTGAAGAGATAATTAAATGTTTAGAGTCGAAATGGGGTAAACGTCATTTGTATGATTGAGTTCGAGTTATTAAGCCATTTTCCGTTTAATTTTTGATTTTTTTAATTAAAGTATTAAACTTTTTTTCATTAAGTTTTTCGACGATGCGTAAAATTTTGTTAATTTTATGGTTCAACGTGGGAGAGGAAATGGTTTGAGTGTTTGAAGTGCTATTGAAAAATTTTAGAGGTTTAAAATACTATCATTTGTCATTTTTATGGTTTAAAATGCGATTTTTCCTATATTCAATATATGTATCAATGTTTATATACGAGGGGTCCAAATTAAAAATGGAATTGTTAAATCCAAGATATCGGATGCTTCATAAAACAGAAACTAATCACCCTACTTTAAAGTCTATAATCAATGATTAGTTAACAAAGTTAGTATTACGAAGCGAAAACTTGTACTTGATGCGTTGCACCGTACAGTGTTTTAAATTACGGACACAATCTTTGATTAATCCAAGGCCAAGATACGGCCTAATGATACTTAATTTAGGTTCAAGTTCACTGGCACATCTAATCAATAAATTATTGAGCAACAAAATGCCAGTAAGAAAATAATTCACATCAATATTAGTAATAGGAGACAAGATAAACAAGGTTGTCTGGATTATGCCAAACAGTAAGCTTGCCGTCACGCGAATGTCACGTGCGCCTGGCTCCACATCTTCATTTGCTAGTTGCTACTGTTTTTCTTTTCATATTTCAACTTGATTTTTATCAACTATTTTTTGTTTAATAACTACAAATATTAGGAGTTTTTTTTCTGTTGGTATTGTCAGTTTATAGAAATTAGTAAATTACAAGTGGATTGGAAAACGAGGGAACATGAACTTTGGAGACAACACAATTTCGAGACTTTGTCTCTGGTTAGTTACTTTTCTGCTTCAAAATTGCCTTTTTTATAGTTTGTAACTCATTGGGATCAAAATATGTTTGCATTTTTTTTTTTTTTCTGAAAAATCAGATGGATTCTTGAATATTGACACTTCCTATGGTATTTGAATTTAAACCAGAACTAGATCTTGACCCGTGCTTGAGAAGCACGGGATGTTGGAATTTTTTAAAAGATTTAAGTTGTTTGAGTTACACATTTATTGAGTGTTAATTTTAATTTGGGATTAACTTAATTATTGAATCAGTAATGAAATAAAAAGTCATCATCTTAATTAATTGATAAATTTTTAGGCCACAATAATTCTTATCGGATATGGGTCTAGAACGGAGAAGCCCATTAGCATGTTTTCTACTTCAGATTTGCATTTGCCTTTTTTGCATCCATACCGTTGGTTTAACATCTTGGGCGAAAGGAAATGTCGCGCAACTTGGGGTCATGTGAGAAATCGAATCTCAAATCGATTTGATATATACTCTCCTGATATGAAATGGATCTGCCGACAGCACATATCAACTGTTTCTGTAAACTCCGGTGATAATCACGGGTAATCAAAGATGAAGTTTTCAATCTGGAGCTCTCGGCGTAATCTTCATTGAAGAGTTCAAGATCTAAAGGTAAACTCTTCATCTCCAAACTTTCTCAAATGACCACTAATTATCATTCTTTGGAATTTGATTCGTATATTGTTTTATATATGCATTAGAATTGGTTAGTCCATTAGTGTTTATAGATAGTGATATCCTTGTGACTTGCAGGTTTGTCTTCTCTTTTAATAATATAGATTTGTTTTTCTGTCATCATTAATAAACAATATTTTTTCATCAAATAATTTAATCTGTAGTTTTTTACAATAAAAAATAAAAATAAAACTTGTAATAAGCCAACAGTACCAATTTTATTTATTTGTAAAGAGAGATTGGTTCATACAAAATTAAGTCATGTTTAGCCGGTCCATTAGCCATACAATTGACTTGATTAGTTATATATTCCATATTTTTGGGAAGTCATGTGTTTTTTTCCATTTTCACATACATTGTTAGACTTGTTGAAAAAACATTATAATATTTCCAAAAAAAAATGATAATAGTAAATAATCTACCGATAAAATGAAAAATAATATCTTCTTAATTAAATATCATATCGAAATCTATAATCTGTAGATTCAATCTTCTTCTTTTGTAAATTTGTCCATATGAGACATGTTAAAATTAAAAAAAATGTTGGTTCTGACACGTGATGTTGCTAACTTTTGAATTAATTAAATTTGTAAACATTAGATTTTTAATATAACATTTTACTTATACTCCCTCTGTTCTGAAATAAGTGGCCTTTTAGAAAAAAAATTTTGTTTATAAATAAGTGGTCTTTACACATTTCAATGTAAAAATTAATTTTATTTTGTTGTTTTGAATGTTTAAATTCTGCATATTGAAATTTTATTGGTTGAATTTTCTTGTAAATGATGATAAAACATGTTTTGTTTTGAAAAAATAAATAGTTTTTTAATAGGTGTGCATAATTTCAAAAAGCCACTTATTTCAGAATAGATGGAGTAATTCTTTTAGCCTGATCATAACATGTGCTTGCTTAAAAATTGATTTATATATTAACTTGTAGATAAGTTTAAAGGTCGTATAGGTTTTTAGGATAATAGTTACAAAACTTAAAATTGTAAATAGAACTTATAAAACTTGTTGTTAACTTGTTGAATTTAAACCAGAATATTAATCCATTGAATGAAAAAAAATCTTTACAATATTCCCAACAAAAATCTCTAAAAAACAAAAAACCGACCCCGCGACGTAACATCTAATTGAGATGTGTTCACACAATTTTGACTGGCAATTCGTATAAAAGAAAATCTAATTAAATATTTTTTCATCCGTAAATCATAAAATTATTTCTTGAAACATGACATGGGGAAAATATATAGAGCTAGTGTGGTGACTACTGATTAAACAATTCCCCGTATTCTATGCTTTGGTAATTGAAATGTGATAAATTAAATTAGTTAACAAAGAGATATGTCTAATACATTAAAAAAGGTTAAGCTGTATGGTCTAGTGGAGAGTTTGAAGCAAGGCCAGGTTCAAGTTATGTTTGATTGCATGGTGGAACACGAGAAAAGACATGTGGGATTGTGTTTTACATGAACTTCGTCTCATGAATTCGTTTAATTGACAAAACTTGAAGTAATAATCACTAATCACCCCAAGTTCCAATATGTTTTGGTTTTGATAAAGTCATTGAGTATATTTTATCCGTTTTTTTCTTACACATGAAATCAAATTTTATATTTTTTAATAATACAATATATTTTTCTGTCTAACTAATATGATAAAATTAATAAGAACTTAACTGTAATCTTTTTAAAAAAATCTAATTAATCTGCTGATATGCATTAGAAATACAATGATTTTATATTTTGTATATACTAAGTATATATAAATTATCAAGATACCACATCGATAGTTAAAAGAAAAACTAAAATAATATATGAAAAACATGACCAATCCACTTGTCAATTTATTTTGAACTGATATGTATGATTAATTCTTTACATAGACATATAATTTGTGACAGTTGGTATTACTTGTAGTTCTATATATGGTGAACACAAATATACACCTTTCTAATTAGATTTTTGTATTGTACATTGTAGGTGACGGATACATATCTAATATCTAATACTAATTAAACCATGCTTGCATATGCATGCCATAAGTTTTCTCTATATATACACACCTCCACAAGTAATTCCTCCTCCAAACCAGTTCTCTTCTTTCTTCTCTTGAAACTACCAAAATAATTCTGCTCTTTAGCTTACTCTTAAAGAGACGGAAAAAGTCTCATTTTTTGCAATTAAATCGAAACTTTCTCACCTGGAAATTCTGTTCAGTCATTGTTATATAAAACTGGTTATTTGGAAGCTTGAAAATAAAAATGGAGAGGGTCATGATGAGCTCAGAGAGATCAAAGGAGAAGAAGAGAACAATAAGCAGAAGACTGGGGAAGTGCATGAAAGAACAAAAGGGAAGGATTTACATCATCAGAAGATGTGTGGTCATGCTCCTTTGTTGGCATGATTGATCCAAAGAAAAAAGTTTAAAACGGGCCACTGTGTGTGTGTGTGTGTGTTGTTTGTGCATGAGTGCATTTGGTCTGATTTTGTGAGGGAAGAGTGGTGTTAGGTAGAGTGAAAACCGGTTTGCTTGGTCTGATTTTGTGATCTCTTAGTTCTACCGAATTGTATATATACCCTCAACCCATTGTTGGTTGTATTTCAACTCGTATTACATTATGCAATGATTTACATTTTATTTTTATCATCATGGATTATAACGTATGAATCAACTAATTAATTAAGATAGTTCATAAGATTACCTAGAGATTTAAAATAACACAATATATAGTATAATTTTGGATTCGCAAGTTATATGATTCGAAAACAACTAACTACGAAAAAGTGAGAACATATGGTTTTACAAATGGAATTTAACTTACTTCACTGTACATAATTACAAATTTTCAGTCCCTTAGTCAAATATAATGACCTCTTCTTCAAATATATGCTTCTTTTACTGTTTGCAATACCGCACGATTCATCGTCATCACTGGAAAAATAATCCTCTGAATGAGCAAGAAACTTTCCCTTTTGGTTACGGTTCAAGTCATCTTCATCATGTTCATCATCAGCAACATCATCATCATCATCATCATCATCATCATATTGTAGGTCCCTATAGCTCTCGTCCGAGGATGACTCACCGCGTGGTGTTTGAAAAATCGTGATACTCTCGTTCTCCCTATCTCTGAAAGCAAAGCTTCTAGAACCTCCTCCGTACAAGGGAAGAACAGAATCTTTTGACTTCGACTTTGACTCATCTATGTCCCTTCCAAGACTATAGGTCGAAGAGAGTTTCCTCTTCACGATTTCCCTTTCTTGAACCAAATCACCGATTTTATCAACCGCCAACGTTGGTTCATTTTGAAGTCTTGTGATCGTTCTATCGATCTCTCTCCTCTTCCTGTGAAGCAAACGCTGGGAAACAAAAAATGACTGTATAAACACAGGATTCTTGGTGTGCAATGCAAGTACCAAAATGAAGTTTAAGATACTTGTTACACAAGCTAGGGTTTCTTACTCGCTTGTCCAAGAAAGCACTGAAGGGACGATCTTGAAGCTTCTTTTTCTTCCAGAATATAAAACAGAACCTCACAAGAGACCCAAAGAGGATAATGGTCACAAACTCGAACAGTAAAAACCAAATTATCGCTCTTTCGTTACCTAAAAAAAAATAAAAAAAATACAGAGTTTCTTGAGATATCCAAGAAAAATAGTTGAAAGACATTGAAGTTATAGAGCTTTCAAATTCTAACTTAATTTTACCAATGTATATATCAAGATGCTCTGGCTCTGCAAACGAACAGGTAGATGATAGCTTGTCGTGTTTTGAACGACATCGAAATGGATTTCCAGAGTTAGAGGCTGCAACGAACGTAAGAACAATCCTCTCGTCCAACACAAAATGTTGCAGATCTTCGTCTAATAACACTGTCGGAATTTGATCTGACACAAAAAATAATCATTTTCAGATAATAAAGATATACATCGTCTTAACTAAGATTTGGATTTTACCAGAATAACTATGAGACCAGTAGATAGATCTTGTCTCTGGAACCACAAGTGAAAAGACCGCGGTTTCTGGTTTCTTGGACGACACATAAGTATTATTTCCAATGACTCGGTCAATCTTTCCTTCTAGTTTTGTCTGAGAAAAATAAACCGCGTTGCCCGAGCAGTCGAGTAACGGCTCTGCTTGGATCACTGAATCTGTTTCTGCATTTTTCGGTAACTTATAAAGCTCCCCTGTTCTTGAGAACGAGTACAATGTCCCGTCTAGTGAACCAATCGATACCCAACCTTTGAAAAAAAACAGGTGGTTAGATAAAAGATCGATCTTACAGGTGAAAAAAAAAAATCTGAATAAAAACTCATTAATGAAACTAACTGTTTGAGTCTATGACAGGGCCTGAACCAGAAGTTTCAGCTAATGGACCGACGGGTTTTTGCCATAGAATGTCTCCGGAAAACGAATCTAATGCGAAAACAAGCGACTTGGTCGGGAAAACAACGTAGACTAGACCGTTATTCCCCGGTGTAACGGTGAAGAATCGATCCACGAGACTAAAATCTTGAATCCATTGGTAGTAAGTGCCACGGAGAGATAGCGAGTAGAGTTCTCCTTCATTGTTTGAAATCTGAAGAGATTGAAAGAACAGAGCAAGAGTCAAGAACTCACCATTGATGATGAAATGTGAATTGAGAAGAAAGAGGTCTTTACATAGATGCTTGCTTCGCAAGAATCAATCACTGGTCGAGAATCGAATTTACAGTTTTCGTAGTCTTTTCGACATCCTAATCGGTATCCGAAACGTTCGGTTTTAGGCTCTGCAATCCAGAGTTGCTGCCGAAGCATATTATACGCGTAGAGACCGTGATTCTTGACCGTGATGTAAACCGATGAACTCGATATGCTAACCGCGAAACCGAGAATCGTTTCTCCCGGATCGAAGAACAGTTCCGGTTCAGATTTGGTTCCATTTCTCGGGAAATTAACTCTCAGGATCCGATTCTCTGCAAGAAGAAGCATCTGAAAACAAACCATCACTTTGAGAAAACAGAGGACATAGAAAGTTTGACAGTTATGGTGTTATGTACCTGGTCCAAACCAGAATAAACCGGGGATAAATCGGTGTTGCATTTGAAATTCATGTGTACCGACCAAGCAATCGAACCGTTCGACTCGAAGGAGAACAAATCGTTCTCGGAGCAAGCGTAGATTCTGCCGTCATCGCCGATGAGTGTCTTCGAGAGAACTCGAACAGGTTTCTTCATCGTGATTTGCTCTGGAACATTTTGAGAAAAACAAAAATAAAAACTTATTTATTTGCGGAAAATTAATAATGTAAAAAGTTGCAGAGGATAAAACTGAACCTGGTAATGGAGAAACTGCAGAGAAGACGAAGAACAGTAAGGAGAGGAAAAAGAATCTCGAAGCCACCATTGTTGCAGATTCCGCAAAAACGACGAGCACACTTCTGAAAAATTGCCGCCAAAACTAGTGGACAGTTAGTTATGGTTTATTAATCTCCCTACATATTAATTTAAAAGGAAAGAGAAACCTTACCAATCACAAAAACCCAATTCGTAGAATCAACATCGAACTAAAACAGAATAAGTATCACTGCGTGATTAAGATCAATTGACGATCTAAGAAGCAACAGATAGAAAACCCAGTCTTACCAAATAAGAAGCAAAAGATAAAGTTTGGCGATGGACGAAGAAAAAGATGGAGATAGGGTTGATGATGATGAGCCCGGAAACGGAAACAAAGGGGGAAACCGGTAGAGATTTAAACGCAGTGAGAAGAAGATAGAGATAGAGAGCGAGAAAGGAGTTTTAGGAAGAGAGAGAAAACAACCGAAAGAAGAAGTGAACTGCGTGCCGTTTATTTACTTCGAACAAGAACGTCTAGCCGTTTTATTGTATTATTTGGGCTTCAATACCATGGCCCATGAAGAATAAATATAATATATAAAAAACATATAAAGAGAAATACTAAAATGAAAAACCAAATTAAATTATTAATTTCAAGGATATACAAAAACGAGTATTCAGGCAACTTGGCAGGAGAAGTGTTAAATGGTAAGTAGAAAAGAAATTCATCTAGAATACAAAGGGAATAAGAGCCTTGACATGCTTAGGGAAGTCATCGAACTTGGAAAGATACCATCTTCTGGTAGCATAACTCCGACCGAGGAGATAGAAAGTTGTCCCCATGGCGAAAGAAAGTGAATAAATGGTCTGAGAAATCATAAAGAAGCCCCAAAACGCAAGTATCTCAAACAGATAGTGAGGGCATATGACTGTATCAAAAAGACCTCCTTTTGGTATCTTGTACTCTTTCTTCCCACCACCATCTTCTTTCCTGAGCTTAGCTAGCAAGCAATGGTGGTACAAATTCCCAACAATTCCCACCACAAACATCACAATCCCGGCGAATTTCATATCCAAACTTGGCTCCGAAAGTCCCACTGTGAAGTTTTGGCTGTATAACATCAATGCCGTGGATGAGAAATAGCTGCTGGTTATGGGGATAGCTGATTCTACAGCCATTTCTCCACTGTACTTATGAATGAACACAACCTGTTCGATCAAATGCGTCAAAGAGAGGGGAGGCTTATAAGTTATAATGATTTTGAGCTAGATTTCGAATGAACACAACTTCGAGAGAGAGAGAGAGAGAGAAGAAGCTAAAGTATTGTACCTCAAAGATCCGTTTGAAGAAATGGAAGGCAAGTGCGGATTTGAGGAGAAGAAACCTGAGATCGTCAGAAGGTAAGACGAAGAAAGAAGCCGAAGCAGCTAGAAACGCAGGTGTGTATAGCCAAAGCATTCCGGTTCGGCTCGAGATGCTGCCGAATCGCTGTTTTTGTGGCTGTGTTGGTGTTGGTGATGATGATGCGTTGTTGAATTTTGAATATTTCAGATGATTTCCTCTCACTTCCGACCAACCGATCTTCGCCAGAGCGGCTAAACCGACGACGCTCATACAGTTGAGCAATATCGACGGAGGCGGCGGATATAGAAAACTTGTCGCCATTTCCATTTTTTCACTTGCTCTGCGAATATTAGATGATTTTTATCCTCTCCAGTTTTCTTCTATTTGTAGCCATATTTATTTATTTATTTAATGACTATATTAAGGAGACACCGACACAACCTGATGTAGTTACGTATATCTTCCGATTAGCTGTCGTTTTTCTCTCGTCAACTATTTGATTTGATTAGGTAACACACAATCGTAGAAATGTATATAATAATTTGTGGTTATAATTCTGACTTCGATTCTAAGTGTGTACGAACAAAACTCCATTTGTGGATGTAATTCTGATTCTGAGATTTGAAGCAATGTGAACAAAATCTATATGATTGTAGGTGTAAATGTGAATATATATCATGTATGAAAAAGTTTCAACTTTTTCAGGCAAGACGTAAGCAAATAAACAATCACCTAGAAGTGTAATTTGTTTCTTCATTCTAAAAGATTACCAGCCATTATCAAAGATTCAAAATTATAGTTCACACTTGACAGAAAAAGAAAACACCATTTTAGATCCAAGTATTGCAGTGAAAGCAAAACAAAAATCATGATTGCAATAGTTGACTTGAGCACAGATAGAGAATTCTAGTGTTCCTAAAGGAGAGCTTCGATGTTAATCTCCACGAAAGAGCATGGATCAGTGATGTCAAAGTTGTCCAAAACCTGAAATCATAATTTTTGTTTATAAAAAAAGGATCGGTTAAAATTTAAATCACAAACCGAACCGCTTGGTTGGTGGGTTTTTAGTCGAAACACGAAGATGAAGAAAGTGTACCTGAGGGTGCACGATTCCAAAGTGGCCAACAGTTTTCCCTTTGCAAACGATGCTGGCTTGTCTACCAGGTAGAAACTCAGGTTCCTTTCAAGATTAGAGCAAAAATCATTTTAAGCGTTTACGGTTGGTAATCAGTAATCACAGAGTATGTAACTCATCAAAGCTCAGGGTACACCAGAAAGAGGATCTTACTTGAGAGAGCTTTATATGGTATCCGGTATTCTCACCGGTTGGCACAAAAGGGACCCCCATAACTTCCATGATTCTATCGACCAGGCCGTGTATAAGCTTGAATTACATAAGAAAAGTTCCTCAGATTAAGAGTTTTAAGCATCACCCATAGCCCGAGAAAAGAAAACAAGAGAGATGAAATCAATCATATACCTCAAATCCGGAAGTAGCACCACAGTGTAGTGCAGCGAGATGGCGGCGATTGGATGCACCAACGTCTTTCGACTCATCCAACAAGCTCACATCACCTATTTCGTAGATCTTCAACCAAAAATACAAAATTTGTTCAGGAAGCGTCAGATCTAGACACACAGTAATTGGAGAAAGGAAGGCTTATACCTTGATAGGTTTAGGGTGGTCTTTGTTAGAACCAGCTGTTTTCAATATTCCAGGCATGAGACGCGTTCTGACTACCTGTTTAATGAAACATCTTTCAGCAATGTTCAATGGGGTATATGAAAAGAAAGAAAAGGGTTTGAGAGGCACCTCAAAATCAGCACCCCGTGGGTTCCCAATTTTAACGGCCGACTTGCCATCATCTTTTCTATTTAGCATTTCAAAGTTTTCCTTGTGCGAGCACAGTATCCATGTCAGAACCTCCGTGTACAAATTCATCGCAACCTGAAAGTGCCAAAGATAAAATACATAAAACCTCTGTCAGATACAAATGCTAACAAACAAAAACGGGATGGGACACAAAAGAAGCAAGTGGAGCTGCTAGTAAACCTCTACTCTGAGAAGATCGCTGAGCTCATTCAAAGGCAGTGGTTTTATCGAAGCAGGCTTACTTGTAGGGATGTTATTGAAACCATAGGCAATGGCGACATCCTGGCAAAACGTAGCCCAAGCTATTTAATTTGTACACAAAATCATTCATAATGCACCAACATATAAAGGCCTTGGTTATTAAAAATTACCTCCATAACATCACAGGGGTGGAGCACGTCGCTTCTGCTTGGGGGTACATGTACTTTTACAAGACATTCACTATCAGTGCTGGATTTTGAGCGCTCAGCGCGCAACTGCATTCGGTTCAGCAGACTTGTAACCTGGAGGTTACAAATGCCATTTCACAGAACAGAAGGATTAACACATAGTAGAGTTTCATACAGAGACTCAAGAAAACACACAGCAGACCAGAAGGAAAACTCCTAATATAATTGCCAATATTTACTGTCACTGCAACCTTTAGATCGACAATTTAACAATAAAAAGGAGAATGGTTCATTAATCATTAAATAACAAAACTACTTGATCGCAGTGATTGCCTTCGTTACCTGTTCCACTTCCAAAGAGACTCCAATTGAGGCCGTGATATAAGAGAGAGAAACTTCCATATCGTAGACAGATAAATCAGGAGAGATGTATGACTCTCCGTTGTCATATGTAACCTCAACAGGCTCAATCTCAAATTTTCTCTCACAATATTCAGAAAAGGCTGTAATCTGTAAAATAAAGCAGAATGGTGGAACGATCATGAAAAAATTAATAAGTTAAGCACAGTAACTGTTGATCTGTTAACTGCATTACCATTGTATTCAAAACAATCTTGGCCTTTGTCAAATCGGTTGCTGTACATTCAATGAAGACATTCTTTGTATGCAGGCTAATTGCTGAATGTGCACCATTGATAATAGGTGGCAATGACAGTACAGTTCTGCAAAAGTGAACTTCATTAGTTTCAGTTGATACACATCTTTTGTTGCAAAAGAACACTGAATACCTTTTACTGTCATATAAAACAGGGAAGACGGGTGAGCTCTCAATTATGTGTAGAAATTTGGTCAACTGCAGATCTGACTGTAAAACAACCATCAGAAAAGGGTACCATTTTAAGAAGAAACTTCTTCAGAAAGGTTGCAAGAGACTAAATATTCAGGCTCATATGAAACAGAAAATAAGAACTTCTCTTGTTTAAAAAAGAAACATTTTCATTCATGATTTACCTTGTAAAATTCAATTAGTTCATCACCCCTGAAGCTCTTAGTCTGCACCAAGAGATTAATATTAGCCAGGGTAACAAACATGAAACCATCTTTAATAAGAAGTTGTTATTAGAAAATCGAGAAATTGTGACATGAGAATTAAAATCATATATCTGTATCAGCAAGATGATGCAAATGCTATAACCAACGAGAAATAAAATCACATATCTATGTCAGAAAGGCAACTTACTTGCTTCAAAGGTACAAAATTTATGTCCATTGGCGACAAAGCCTAAAAATAAGAAGCAAAGACCACAATATCAATGGCATACCAAAGCCCATATAGAAAGAAAGAGATTGTATATGCGTTTGATAATTATTTCATGGGCAGCAAACGAAACGAGATCAGTATAGGAAGAGTAGAAGATAAGAATAAAAGTAGAAATGAGTACAACACTCACCTCGTATGTGAACGGGCCCTGTAATGTATCTAAGTCATGAGTTCCAATAGCGACCAGGGTTCTTCGCCTGACATGCAGTGAAGAAAAATTGAATATCAGACTGTTTGGAGAACATAGAAGCCAGATATCGAATACATACAAGCCACAGAGTAAAAAATTGCACGATAATAATAAAGATATTGTATGCAAAACTGGCAATGTCATTTACCGGCAAATATTCTGATGTAGCTTATCCTGAAGATCGATAAAGCTGTTGAAACGAGCCTCATCGAAGGTTACGCCTCTTAAAACAGCACATACAACATATGGTCGGATCTTAGATGTCTGCAAAAGGCAAAAATTCAATAACGAAGGGAAACAAAAACTTGAGAAGGTAAGATTGTTGTCACGGCCAAGATATACAGAGAGACCTCTGATTTAACATTCATTTTAAGCATCTCGTCTTTGCCAATGTCAGCAAGCCTATAGGTCGGTGTCTCCTGTTTCTCGTTGAAAATGCGAAGAGCTTGAGCAATCCCTTCAAGGCATAGCAAATCGTATCTGCGGTGTTTAAGATGTAAATACTAAATCTATTATTTAACAAGTATCATTCAAATGCAGATGATTTCACCTGTTGGCAGGAACTTCAATCTTGTAAAGTATTTCCTCGTCCTTACCAGCTTCTTCTACGATATGCTTTTCTTTCCTCATCATTGCTTTCAAGGTTGTCTAGACATTGCAAGACGCACAAACTAATCAGGCAAAAAAAAAACAATCACAAAACGTTCACGAAAAAAACGCAACAAAAGAAAGTGGCAACGCACCTCTTCATCAAGCTCGATACCAAAACGGAAGCACAGATCCTCAAACTCTTCCGTTGCTATATAGTTGAAAAGAAGAAGAGGCGAAATTAGAACTGAGGCAAAAAAATACAGTTTCGGTTTGAAGAAGGAAGAGTTTCTTAGGATTTACTGTAGGTTTCTCCAAGGGCAGCAAACAAACGGTCTCTGCCAACAATGACGGTAGGCATCGTCGGATTTTTCCTGCGGAAGACAAAAATCCCCAATTGAAAAACGTGGATTTGCTTTGTCTAATCAATTCATCAGATTGAAAATTCAATTCTAGGTTTAGTTCGTAAAAATCCAGCTACTATAGACACGATCGAGAAGATCCAATGAATCGACGAATGAACAGTATCCATAAGTAGCAATCGATTTTGTTTCATTCAAAACTAACAAGTTCTACTAGTTGACCATTATGAGGAGAAATTGAGGAGACTTACTACTCGCTAGAGTTGGCCGGAGGGTTTTGGGTTGCGGCGGCGGCTAGAGCAATAAGGATGTGGTGCGAATGGAGATGGAAGAAGAATAATAATAAAACGTATCTTTAGGTAAAATAATGTAAAAAGGTAACCAAAACGGACATCCCATTATTTTACCTTTTTTCTGACAAAAAAAAAATCATAAACGAAACATTAGCTGAACATTAATGATAGTTTTAACATGTTTTTCTAACTTTTTAAAAATGATTTCAACTAATGTTCCTCAATTCTGCCAAAATTCTGTAGATTTCAGCTAACATTACTTTCTTTCTTGCTAGTAATCAACCAGATTCAGGAATTCAGTTATTACCATTGTAGTCAAAAAGTTATGTATGTGTTACTTAAATATATTAGAACAATTTGCATTCTCAAACTTGAAAATTCCACAATTCTAAACATGAAATTCAAGAATCTACACTGTAAAAGCTATAGATTAACCCTAACTCCTAAGTACAGTAAATAACTTCTTACATAACAAGCCTATATACAGTTACTGAGACAAACACTCCAAACAAAAAAACCTCTCTATATTATACAAATTAGAAAAGGAAAAGAAACAAGAATCCCTCAAGATTCAAGAAACAGAAACATTTTCTTCTTCATCTAGGACCAGAGAGCTCCATTGCTTGCACAAGTAAAGTAGAGTCATCAGTAAGATCAGAGTATCTATCTGAAGATGACATAAACTCATTGATCCTGTTGCTACATTTTGAAGCACTGTCTGATCTCTGAGAAGCTTCCCATCTCTCTGCAAGTCCATCTCCTTCGAGCATTCGAACAACTTCAGACATTTTCGGTCTATGTCCAGGCAAATACTGTGTGCACAACAAGGCCACTCTCACCATTTCATCCAACTCAATCTCATCATAGCTCTTCTTCTTCAACAACTCTTTATCCACAAGCACCTCAAGTTTCTTCTCTTGGTGTATCTTCTTAACCCAATCAAGCATCGCGCCTTTCTGGTTAGCCGCTTTACCAAACTCAAGAGCTCTTTGCCCTGTCACAAGCTCAAGAAGAAGAATCCCAAACCCGAACACATCGGTTTTCTCAGAGGACTGACCAGTTGAGAGATACTCAGGAGCAATGTGACCAACCGTGCCTCTAACCGCGGTTGTGACATGAGAATCTTGATGATCCAAGAGCTTAGCCAAACCGAAATCTCCAACCACAGCTTCACAGTAGTCGTCAAGAAGTATATTCGCTGCCTTGACATCGCGGTGGATGATCTTTGGATCACATTGCTCGTGGAGATACACAAGCCCTCTCGCAGCTCCTATCGCTATCCTCTTCCTGATGCTCCAATCAAGAACCGGTTTTGCTTTCATTCTAGACGCAACGCTTCCGTTAGACATGTAAGGATAAACCAGAAGCTTCTCAGCTTGCGTGATGCAGAAACCGTAGAGTCTCAAGAGGTTTCGATGAACAGCTAAACTGATCATTTCGACTTCTGTCTGAAACTGAATCTCTCCTCCTAATGCATTCCCATCTTTAAGCCTTTTCACGGCAACCACTGTGCTGTCGTTAAGTATACCTTTGTATACATTTCCGTAGCCGCCTTTCCCCAACAAGTTCTTGCTGCTGAAGTTATTCGTTGCGATCTGAAGCTCCCTGAAACCGAATCTCCTCAGGTTTCCAAGTGAAACTTCCTCATGATGATGCCCATCTGATGAAAACATAACTTTCTTTTCAAATGAAATCTTTTTTCATGATATGTTGTGTGTAAGTAAGAAACTGTGAAAAGATCAAACCTTTAACATCAAAGAATGTGTTTTGGTTATGTCTTTGTCTCCACCAGAGAAACAAACCAACAGCAATGAAGATCAATGATAGAACTCCAACGCTGGATCCAACTGCGATTGCCATTCTGTGATTCTTTGATCTACCGGAGTACAAAGAAGCTTCAAGAAAGAAAGAAAAAACAGTTGTTAGTTAGCTATTATCATATACCAAGATTGAAGTTTTACCAAGTAATAATAAGGTAGTTAAGTTACCTCCAGTTTGATTCAAGTTCATAGACATTGGTATCAATGTAGTTCCATTGCAGTCTGGTTCAGTACCCGTTGGACAGATCAGAGGGTTCCCAACGATGCTGTAAACAGAAGGGAAACAATGGAAGTTGAATAAAGAGATAAAGAGGGAGTGAGAGAGAGTAAGACATTTGAGAAAGAATCAATCACCTATAGGTATTTGCAGCAAACCTTGGGACAGGACCACTAAGATTGTTGTATGATAAATCACTATGAAAAAGAAAAACAGATCCAATCTCAACATTACACTACATGTCTCTATATATGAATTGTTTAGTGTAAACTGAAGATGTAATTTAGCTTACAGAAGCGCAAGTCGAGTCATATTTGATAGTGACACAGGAAAACCTCCAGAGAGAGAATTGTTGTTAAGCCTCCTGATGAAACATAATTTGATAAATCAAGATCAGAAACTCCTTCAAAACAAAACAAATTAAGAGATATATAACAACTTTTTTTTTTTTGTATTCTTACAGATATTGCAGGCTTCGCAGATAGCCTATTGACAAAGGAATTTCACCGCGGAAGAAATTATCAGAGAGATCAAGAGTCTCAAGCCTCGTAAGCCGACCAATCTCAGAAGGAATCTTCCCTGTTATGTTGTTATTCTGCAACAGCCTGCAAGAGAAGAAAAAAAATCATCAAGAACACACACAAAACACAGAGTAATAATCAAAGTTCAAAAGTTTATTATGATTTGTAGTAAAAAAGTAAGTACTCACACAATCCGAAGATTTGTTAAGTTGGTAATGCTGGGAGATAATGTACCAGATAAATTCTGACTAGGTGTGCCCCTGTAATCAAATTAAAGCATTTTATTCTGGAGAACATGAGTTTGGTTGCTAGTCAATATAATATATATAGAAATATATGAATGTAGATGTGAAACTTACAGGCCAATGACTAAGTATTCTGGAGAACAAGTGACCATTGTCCAACTACAAGGATCAACAGCATCTCTATCCCAGTTCTCAAGAACACCGTGAGGATCATGTAATGAAGCTTTTATGTCCATCAAAGCTTGCACTGAATAATTTTTAATTCTCACCTTAGTTTGGATCAAGTAGCAATATAAACACACATATATTATACAGATAATGTTAAAAGAAAAAACAAGAAGGCTGGATTTTTTTTCTTTCTTAGGAGTAAGACTGAAAATTGAAACTTTTTGATGAATTTACCTTCAAAGTTAACTCCTTTTGAAGAAAGCAATCCGTTTACAGAGCTCAGAAGGCATAAAAATCCCAATAAATTAACTAAAAATCTTCTTATCATCATCACAGTTATTGTACTCTCCATTGTTGAAACAGAGAGAAAGGAATGAGCAGAAACAAGATGTGCTCAGTTTCCAGATAATTTGGTATTTGATGGAGAGAGAGAGAGTGGAAGAATCAATAACCAAATCTTTCTATTTTCTTCTTCTTTTAAATTTGGGTTAAAGTATAAACATTTCAACATCAAGAAAAACTGCTTTCTATGGCAGAAGAACCCACTTCACCAAAAGCATAACCTTTATTTTTTAAAAAACTATTTTTTTGTGTGTGTCAGAAACGAAAACAAATGAAAAGGAAAAGAAATACCAGATTCATTGGTAGTGTAAAGTGAAGTGCATAGCATGCTTGTCGATAAAGCTTTTGTGTGGGGAGACCGTTAAAAAGGTAAAAATTTATATAAAAAAATGTGAACAAAATATTAATATGAATATTTGCCCATATTCTTGCAATGGACAAGGATAGTCAGTAGAGCAAATCTAATTTGTATTTCAAAAGTAAAAAGGGTAAAACAGGAAATTAGAATACTGTTCTTTTGCTAGCTGCCACTCTGTCATGTGTTTTGTCTATTGGTTTTTAGATTTTTATTTTAAAATATATTATTTTCACATTTTCTCTCTCCTAATTTCTTTTAGTGTAGAATTTTTATGAAAACAAGTTATTTAGTTTGAGCTTTGAAGGGATGATTAAAACAGGATATTTTTATGGTTACATGTACTCAAAATTTGTGGCTAATATGTTTTGAGAATGTGGGAACTTCGATGAGAAGATTATATGAAAATGAAACTATGTTAAAGATATTTTTTTAGTTATTGATTTTATTGCCCACTCAAATTTCAGCATCTTCGTCTTCTCGATGTGTGGAGATTCGAAATAAAAAAATAGTTAAGTTAATTAATTATAATATTTTCTTAGTGCATCAATTGTTACGACTTGCGATTCATTCTTTTGTAACACGCTGATTTACAAATTGCAATAGCTAAAGAAAGCCACGTTCATAAATTGTTTTAGCTTCGATATCATGTAATGTATTAACAGTAGTATTAGATAATAAGATAACCCAGAATCCAAGTCCAAGACAAAATTTTAACCTTAGTATTTGTCCAAACTACGCGTCATTTTCACGAGGTTTTGTCTATGTGTGAGTTGGCAGCTATATTATGACAAGCATTTGCATTTGTTCAAAGTAGATACTATATATGGTGTTAAAACAAATACTATTGTTTTGTTAAAAATTTATTATATGGAGTATTCATTAGAGCTTGTTGGATTTTTGTTTTGCATATCTAAAAATGAGGGAAAAGATAAAGTTTTCGAATCTTAATCTAAATTATTAATCCTTCCGTTCTTTAATAATGAATTTTTTGAACATTGTTTATTGTTCCACAAAGATAAATATTACGTTTTCTATCTCAAAATATAAGCAGTTTTTTTTTGTAAATTAACAAAATATAGCTGTTTATATTTTGGGACAAAGAGAGTATAGTTATTTGATGCACTTTTTCAAATTTCAAGAAACATTAATTGTATTTATTGGATTTCTATTGGTTTAAAATTATAAAAAAATTGTTTTCTTGCAAAAACCTATACAATAATGATTGAAAATCGACATTTTCTTAATATATGTGAAAAAACTAGAAAATTTATCTTTAAGTAACAGAGGGAGTATTTTTTAGGTTCTGATTTCGATGCTAATTTTAATTAGAGAAATACATGTTATTAAGCTCTTATTTTATATAAAGTATCGGACATTGAAATGAGTTTGCAATGTTCTGTTTAAAATAGATTCACATTCGTACATCATACTCCCTCGGTTTCATAATAAGTGTTATTTTAAAGTTAATTTTTTTATTTTAAAATAAATATCCCTTTAGGTTTTCAATGCATAATTGCATATAAATTTCCAGTTTTAACTTCATTCATTTATTAAATTAACAAATAAATTAAATTATATAATGTATTAATTAGTAGGGGTATTGTAGAAACGGATGGAGTAATTATCTTCGTTGATCAAAACGTATAATTTGTGGTGAACGATAGATGTAATTTTCCTGTTAAAGTATAACTTTCCCAAACGTCCGTCATTCCTAGTCAAGTTTTTATAGTTTGGTACACGTGACACGGTTTCTTAAAACTCGATTTATGAGAAACAATCATTAATAATTAATGCTTTTCTCGTTGATTTGACGTTTGATGGAAAATGGGTTCTGTGAATTTCAGAGGAAGCAAAAATAAAATTAATAAATACTGGACTAGTATAGTACTTACAACAAGAATACAAAAAAAAAATGACATGAAAGATTGTGCAGAATGCAGATAGAGAGAGATGGTTCCCAACTTGAGTCGTATGCCTGAGGTGATGGAGCTAAACTGTCTCAACTTACAATAATGTATAGGGAGATAGTATTTGATGACATTTTACTAGATAATTGGCCATCGTTGTAATAAACTCACGAATTGTTTTCCTTTTATTATACGTTTTTCGTGATTACTTATAAATTTGCATATTTTCGTATGCTAGTTTAAAGTTTATTATGTTGGTGACGAGCTAATGAAAGCTAATTACAAGATTTACACAGTTGCCCAATGCCCACCATACTATTAGTTTACCCAAAAAGAACAATAAAAAACACAAAAGAGTTACTGTTTCACTGTGATTACTGAAAGTGCGACATCACGACGGTATCACAAATGATTCAAGAATTCATATTAAAGCACACAGAAAAAAACTCCATGGTCGAGTATATACGTACAGATCAAGATGGGATATTTTAGAAAGAGCTGCAAATATAAATTATACTTTTATTTTATTTTTGCAAGTGATCTATATACAGCCATTACACTATATATGCGCGTGTATAGAGTTATAAACCATACACCCAATTGTCCAAGACTCTGTTTTTCTCACTTAGAGTTTTGTATTTGTCTTTTAGCTCACCTAATTGTCCTCGACATCCTAGTAAAAGAATGTGATATTTCTAATAAAGTGTTGAACATGATTTGGGGTAGCTTAGAGTATATATTTGTAGTATAGTTTTCTTACATTATATGATATACAAGATGCTGGTTAATCGAAAAAATAAGGACTCAGACTACTGAAGTTGGAAGTAAAAACAAAACTATACAATATATTACGTGTAACAAATATAACGAGGAACGTAGACGGACTATAATGAAAAGAGCACACTTTGTATCGTTGAACAATGACAATGTTGCAAACTGAATAAGTGAACTTGAACATAGCTACAAACAAAAAGAGTTGATTATAATATGTACAGCCATTAGACCGTAAATATTCAAACGTATTTAAAAGCATATGGAATCATTTTTAGCCTTTTTTCTTTTCCCAAAATTATACTTATATGATTCCTTAAAAATAAGTGGACTGCTCAGTGCGTGCGAGTGATCAAGTAGACAATAACAAACAAGGTGTAAATCATATTGTTTCTTAGAATCCGTTGAAATCATGAAAATTTGAAATTAGTTCTGCGTTCCATTTGGATAAAATTGATCAATTATTGTGTGTTGCATGGTTTATTGGATTATAATGATCATGTCTTGTCGGTCCATGAAAGTGAATCGTCGAGGCAACTTGCCATCATTTCCCTTATCTATGTGATTATTGCATCAAACCGTGGCATTCTAAGTTAGCTTTATTTTATTTTATTTTTAGCTAAGAAGAACAATGGTTCAAAGAATCAAAATAGTTGTGGCATTCGTAACGATGATATTAGTGGTACGTATATCTGGTGCGATTAATTCATTCAAAACTATCATGCGGTTGAAGTTGCTAGGAGTTTGCTATATTTCTTTTGTTTAGATTCTTCTTTTTATTTTTCTTGATTATTCTCCAGGACTTGATCTCTTTTATAAATAGTTTTATTGTAGTTCTCTTTAATTTAATTTTATGTAGAGTAAAAATTTAATTATCTTATACACCTAACCAAACTTTAAAATGAAAAAAATTCATAGAAACAAAATTAAGCTAGAGATGGTATAACTACATATGTAATAAGCAATGTCTAATAATAATATAAATAATTTAATTTATGCGATCATAGAGATATAATTACGCATAACTTTCAATTTCTTATTTTTCGGTTTCATCTTTTTATTTGGTTTCCTTCTTTAGCCTTATTTTTTTGTTTCTTTTATGGCTTTGTTCTTTGCTATCTTCGTCCTCCCTTTTCTTTATTTACTTCCTTTTCTTTTTGTTCTTTTTGGTTCTTATTCTTCTGTTTATTCTATGATTAATTATTTCCATCGAAAATGTTAATGTTTTGCTAGTGTTTGTTTTCTTCTTCTTTGTATTGGTTATTCTCCCTTCTAATTTTTTCCCACTTTATTGTTTTTGTACATATTTTAGCATAAGTCTTTTTAATCTTATGTAGAACATATTTTCATTATCTGATACACCAAATCAAACTTAAAAATGAAAATGTACGTATAAAAAAATTTAAGCTAGAAGATAAACTAATATTTTTTTAGATTTTCTAGGGTTATAAAACCTAAATGAAGAAAAACTAATCGACATATATCATTATTTTTCATTTTTTTCTTCGTTCTTGTTTTTATGTTTTTTAATTTTCTTTGATTCATTCTTATTAAGTCTCTTATGTTTTAATTTATTATTTGTCTTTTCTCTTATATGGTTTCTTCTTTATTTTCACTCATCTTTGTGTTTGTTTTTCTTCGTCTTTGCGCTTCTTTTTAATTCTTTTTTTTTTTTTTGGTTTCGTCTCATTCGTTCTTATTTGCTTTCCTCTTTAGATTGGTCTTTGCAAGTTTTTTGTTTTTGTTGGGTGTATTCTCCTTTGTTCTTATCCGATTTCCTCTTCAAATTTTTTTTTTGCAAGTTTTTTATCTAGTTTTTTCTTATTCGTCTTTGCCTTCTTTGGTTTCTATTTTGTTTTCACAATTCAATATATTCGTTTTCGCTCTTCTTCGGTTTTATCTTGTAACAGTCCGTCTCCGGGCCCACCGCCCACGGCACTGCCAGCGCTGCAGCACAATACACCCCAACCCCTCAGGTGTACACGGCCACAGCCAGCTGTACCAACCTAGGTTGTTGGTGAGGTTCGAACTCCCTACCTCACCCTTTAAGTAGCCTTCCCACATGGAAGCTACCACCAATTGACCTGCAGATCAATTGGTGGTAGCTTCCATGTGGGAAGGCTACTTAAAGGGTGAGGTAGGGAGTTCGAACCTCACCAACAACCTAGGTTGGTACAGCTGGCTGTGGCCGTGTACACCTGAGGGGTTGGGGTGTATTGTGCTGCAGCGCTGGCAGTGCCGTGGGCGGTGGGCCCGGAGACGGACTGTTATTCTTACTCTTCTTCTTTGTGTCTATTTTTTTCTTTAACTTTTTTTTTCTTATTTGTCTAAATTATTCTCCACCATTAAAAGTCTACATGGCTCAATTCCTTTTGTAAAATATTAATTTTATGTTGAAATTTGTAAACTAATTTTAACATAAGCTTTTTTTTAATTTGATATCGATCCTTAAGTTATTTAGAGTGTCTACGATAAAATATATATATGCTTTATAAATTTGTTCTTTCTTATTTGTTAAAAAATTTCAGTCATTATTTATATAATTAAAACCATTATCTTAAATTATGAAATTTTTCTAATATAAATCTAAGTAGATTTTTGGTGTTACTAAAAACTTATACATATTTTTCTTATATCTATCGATATTCCAAATCTAAAATTTGGAAAAAAATTTAATCTTAGATGATGATGATATAGAAAAATATTATTGGTTGTTTAAAATTTGGAAAAAAAATTTAATTTAGAGATGCTAGCATAATTTAATTGGTTTTTTTAAAAAAGGTTAATGTGGACATCCTAGGCATTTAGCCTCAACTTTTGTATAGTATAGATTTTTTTAAAAGTTAATATATCGGCATCAATATTCAAAGGATTAATCAAAATTCTACAAATTATGTTATACATTTCCATTCCAGATTTGAATGAAGTTATAAACAACGGGCTAAACAAAATCTTCATAAGATTATTCGGATTAGTTATGTATCTCGATCTTTTTTTTTTCCTTTTTTTTTGTTTATAACAAACTCATGATCATTGTTTTTGACTTTTTGGATGCCTGGGACAATCGTGTCCCGAATACATATCACCATTTGTATTTAAACAGTTAAATCATATGTTTAATGCGTTCGAGATTCACCTAACATACCAACTGCGCTATGCCTACTCAAATCGATTTCATTTCTTCGTCACTCGTAGCCATTAGCCACGTCGTTTTAACATAACCAGATACCGAACGAGTTCAAAATAGTATAAGTTTTTTGAATATCCATACATTAACTCATACTATTACCATATAAATAAATAAAAATGTGACTGTTTTATATGTATATAAAGCCAAAGTTGAATGATTACTTTGTTCTCGGGATAGAAATACACGAATCTTAGGATCATCACTAGTGTGTATCGCTCATTTAGATAAAACGTGTATAGAATTAAAGAAAGTATTTAACTTGAGCTTTATAAAAAAAAGAAAATATTTTAACTTGAATAGATATTTGATTTTACATTTTCTGTCCAAAGCAAGCAGGTAACGAAGCGTGCTTTAGCGCCTACTGAATTTATTTCTTTCCTCTCAATATTTTCTTTCTTTTTAGCTTTTTTTTCAGGGAAAGTAATAGAAACTTTTCTCTCCTCGTTGAAATGTGAAACCTGCTTTAACCTTCTTTTTCCTCTTTTTTCTTTTCAAAAGAAACAAAAAAAAGAGCATTTGCTTTGCTTAGACAAAACGGAACCCGCCGGATGAATCCAAGGGTTTGAAACGGTCCCCTTTTGTAAATAGCAACTAATCATAGAGAAATGATGACACATCTCTCTCTTTCTTTCTTTCTTCCACTCTTTTGTCTCATTTCTTGGAAGAACATGAATCAAAGCTTGTCTTCTTATGTTGCTACGTCCCTCTCTCGCCGATCTGTTCCTCCTCGTTCGGTCCTTTTATTTCTCCACACTCTGCAGAAAAAAATAAAAAGGAGTTGCAGAGATGATGCTAATGACAATGAGAATGAAAACGGTGCAAGCTTTGAAACATTTACACATATACAGACCAAGATTGTGATCAATCTACGACAGCAAAAGAATTCGATTTAGAACGCGACAAAGACCAGCACTACAATACGATTTTGGTTGCTGTAGTGGTCCTGTTTTCTATAGTAATTGATCAGAAAAGAACAAAGACTATGGAAACAAACCTTGAAATCGTTCAATTCTCTTGTGCTAGCTTAGTTTTGGTATCTAAGTCTCTCAGGCCCATGAATGTTTACAAAAGGCTTGGTTGATTCTCTACAACAAGATTGAAGTTTCTTTCGGGTTTTGGCACACCATTTACCTTTAAAGATCCAACTTAACTAAACAGAGATAGTATGACTTTTTCCATAAACAAGGTTCAAGGATCACCCATTTTGACACCATAGACTTGGCAATGTCAAATACAAGTATTTTGATCAATAGGCAAAATAGTACAAGAATAAGTCGAAATTGAAAAATGGAGTTACAGACAGAAATCGTTAATAATACTTGGGAACAATCATGGGCTTCCATGGCAGAGCCAAGAAGCAGAAGATGATGAATCATGTGATAAATAAAAGAACAGAGCAGCTTGAAATTATTTTGCCAAGTGCACCAGGTTGATGGAGACACTTAACTGGTGAATGGTGATACATGTGAACAAAAAGAAACAGCATGATTCAAATGCTCAGAAACAAAAAAAAAAGACTTGGAGGAATGTAAACTAAAACTGGAGCTAAGCAGAAGCAGCCATAGGCTTATCTACAGCAGATTCATTGAGCTTCATGGAATTGAAGAGTTCAAGAACACTTGGATGGCTACGGATATAGTTTGGGCACAGAGCGAGTAAATCCTGTGCCTCGCTGTGCCTTGCAGACTTCATCATTGTTTCGAAAACTTGAAGAACCGCTGAGCTAGATGGAAAATCCTTCGAGGTCATAGCCTTCAGAAAACCGAGAGCTTCGGTGCTTGTTCCAGTTGTTGAGAAGTAACTCACGAAAGGATCAAGGAAAGGAGGGAATCCATGATTTTTCATCATTGGTAGAAGGCTCAAAGCTTCTTCAAACCCACCTTCTCTTGCATTCTTTTTCGTCAAGAGATTCCTCACCAAGATTTTGTACGTGCTGTGACGAGGTTTCAGCAGCTTCTCCTTTACTTGCGCACTCAAAAGCTTGTATGCATCTCTTGCCTGATTCTTGTTGCAGTAAGCACGAACCAGCTTCTCAAATGCATACTCAGTAGAGGAGACTCCAGCTTTTCCAATCATTTTCTCGAAACTCACCAACGCTTCCTCAAGATCCCCGGAATCACAATACCCTTCAACAAGAGAAGCCATTGCCTTGTCATCTAGGTTGTTTCCGGATGCTTCAATAAAGTCTACAAGTTCATCGGCCACGTCTTTCTTCCCCTTGCGACTTAGCTCTGATGCAATCAGGCTCTGCAGATCACTGCTTGGAACGTAGCCTCCTTCGTTCAATGCTTTCAGCACTTCACTGATCTGGACAATCCTATCAACACTTCTTAAGGACTTTAACACAGTTTTTAGCACAGCATCCGTCAAAGCCTTACCATTTGTGGTATAAGCTTTCACAGCTCTTGAAAACAAATCCATATCAAGAACCTTGCCGGTGACAATCTTCTTGAGCAACAAACCGAAGCAGTGTGGGGTGGGCTTGTTACTACTACTACCCGCCATTGCAATCTCGAACAAGTCAACAGCTTCCTTGATCAATTTACTCTGGCAAAACCTCGTCGCAACTCTAACATACGTCTCGATTTCCACTTGGTAACCAGCACTCATCATTTCTTCAACGACGTTCTGAAATCTGTCGAGAAACTTGTCTTTTCCCAAAACCCTAGCCATAGCGTTATAGGTTTTCTCGTCATGCTTAAAGAGACCAGACTCATCAACCCACCGGAAGAACAACAAAGCTTTCCTGGGTTCAACATCAAGACTCTCCACAGTCATCTTCACTAAATCACTTTGAAACTCAACATTCAGATCTCTTACCCGTTTCTCCACATCATCACTCCATTCTCCCTTCATCACAATCTTACACACTCTATTGCAGATCTTCTCGGCTGAATCATCCAAACAATCTGAAGCGAAGAGACTTTTCAGCCTCGCTAAATCACTCTCCAGTCCATCTTTCTGAAATTTCTCACCCACTTTATCTCTTACATTAGCTGATAAACCATGACCTTTCTTCTTCATGGCATCAACCAAACCCCAAAACTCATCAACCAGTCCATTACCACCCAGAATACGCAGCATCATGTTGTAGTTTTTCGAGCTAAGTTCTCCAGGAAAAGCCTCGGTAATCCACTGGAAAAACCTTTTCGCAACATCGGGGTTTGATTCGAGCTTTCTCAGAATCTTCAAAGCTAAATCTTGGCTAATCACGATATCACTCGACTCCAACTCTTTCCTGATCTCATCCTCACCACTCAATCTGCTAAAGATATCGATCACGATAGCCTCAGCTGAAGGTTTCTCTTCAATCGCAGACTCGGACGAGAAGCTTCGACCCACTGATTTCACCAGGCCTGCAGAGCTCGTCAATGGGGATCTTAACGAACCAAGTTCTTCGCTTTGTTGCGTAGATCCGATCCCAGGACGTAGGTGAAGGAAAGAAGAAATAGATCGGGTCGAAATGGATGTTACCTGAAACTGAGAACAAGGATAAGCAAATTGAGACTGACGGTAGCTTCGGAGAAGCATCAATCGCCATTGTTGATATCTCATCTCTGATGTGATCTGGGTTACCCAAAAAAAGAGTTTAGTTAATTGGATTTGATCTGAAGCTTGATCCTTTTGTAAGAAACGAGACGCAGGAACAGCTAGTCAGCTAGCTATAGCGAAGCTCCGGGAAATGTTAGGGTTTTAGATAGGATTTTGATTTTTGAGGTAAAGCAAACATAGCTAACTCAGAGAGAAGGTCCCACTGCGAACAAGTCAACAAACTAATAACTTGGTACAATTCGGGTCTAGTCCCTAGTTTCCTTGTTGTTACCAGTTTTTGTCGTATAGTTTTAACTTGATCAATATTTACCAAGCCCAATGTCTACAGCGATTTGGAACTTGTAAGGAAAAATCATTGCCTTGTTTTTATTTAATTTGTTAATTGACTTTGTAAAACCCCTTCTTACATGTTCGTGTCCTCATTTTGGATATTTTTTAGTTTTTTTTTTTTCTTTGTTTATAAAACGATGAATCCAACTCCAACTATCAAAGTACCGTTTCTGTAATAATTCACTTTAACAAGAACGAGAAACTCAAAAAAGAAATGAAATTATGTATGTAACCATCAAGTGAATGAATAACAAGGGTAAAGTTATTGGAACTTAGATTAGATGTTCATTAACGGGAAACTACATTCATAAACATCAAGCCATACATTTAAATGGAGACATCAATCAATAAAACACTAAAAACAACAGCAACAACAAGAACTAGGATGAAGATGAGAAACAATTAGAATCCCAATTTTATTTAGAACCACAACAATTCATTAAAAGAGGGAAATTATAACTCCCAGTTTTAATTTCGGATCGCTCTACTTGCCCAAACCGGTCTTCTCCTTGACAAAGTTGACAGCTCCCCCTGCGGCTTCCGCTATCTTCTGTCCCGCCTATATTCAAAGTACAAATACCATATAAAAGATGTGAGATATAAGTGCATGTATATTAAACGATGTATATTTCTATACATATATGTGTGTATATGGTCGTTATGGATCGCTTACGGTTTGTGCGGACGCTCCAGCTCCGGTAGCAGCATCCTTGGATTTCTCAATCAGCACATTACCCTTCTCCTGTATATTCACGCCATAATCCACAAAATAATCAGTTATCGATTCATTTTACTTGGTTATGAAAGAACAAAGAAATTAACAAGAAATGTGAAATAATTAGCCAAAAGAATTAGATAGACTGAAAAAAATACCAACCGAAATACTCAAAGACACATAAAAGAAACAGGAAGAGTACGGTTAGGAAAAACATGAGATGAACGAGTCAAAAAAAGTTTAAAGATGATCAGACTTCAACTACTGTTTCCAAGAGTTAACCAAAAAATTTTTCATTTCTATAATTTTGTTGATAAAATTTACTCTAGTTACTTTAAAAACTAATAATAATATCCTGCTTAATTAGTGCTTCAAAATAGATAGGGTTTGGTTCAAGAAAATCAGTTGAACAATATCTGTATATTTTTTCATAAACGGTACTTAAGGTCTGAAGAAAGAAAGAGACCTCAGTGCGACCAGCGGTCTGACCGGCTTGGAAGGCTTGCTTGTTGTCTGCCATTTTTCTCAAAAGATTTTTCTGTTTAAATGAGAATTTATGTGTTTTTGGTTTTTGACTTGATGAGAAGATATGTTGGCTTATGGTTTGTATTTATAGGCCAAATGGAGATGGTTGTGTGGTGCCACGTGTATTGTGATACCACGTGGGTGACCCTTAATGGTGCGATCAGTTTTGCCTTATGTCGGTAGCTTCTTATTGGCTATCAATACTTCACGTGTCGTTTGTGTTTGTGGAAATGATATTATAGACTTTCTTTTTTTTTCATGTGGTCCTCTCGCCTCCGTATTTTTTTTCTTTCATTTTTTTATTAAGATAACTCGGAGAAAATATCTCGATCCTATATAAGATAAGGTATGTACTGTGTAGAGTAGTAATTTCGGATATTTTTGTAGTTTTAAACAATATAGGCTACTCTATGGGAGAGAAATATGTAACGTGGCTTTTTAAAAAACTTTCTTCTTTCTTTTTGAAACTGTAACGTGGGTTTGTTGGCATTGTTGCATATGTGTTAGGCAAAAATTTCGTGTTATTATTCGCGAAGACTTTAGAAGTTCGTGTGATCTTGCAACTTTTATCCAAGAAAATGCCTCAGGCCCTCCAAAGTAAACAAATTTCTCTTACCAACCTAAATTTTTTTACATCTGTTTATTCTCCTACAATTTTATCGATTTCTATTTATTCTTTCAAATTCAATTAACAAATGTAATTGCGATTAATTTATTAAACCGTATTTTATGTAGATTACGTTTTAGAGGAAAATATGCACAAATCAATTTGTTTAGGGAAGATGGGGAATATACATAGGTATAAACCAAAAATTTTCAAAAATATTTAAAACATGAATAGCCTATTTATATTCAAAATATAGTTTGATATAAACCCAACTATTTTTTGGGGTTTACTTCATATTACACGATTTATTTATTTTAATGATACACTATTTAATTAATATAATAAATCGAAATAATAGGATGACGTGTATATGTATATGAAATATTTTTTATTGAATAATAATTTATATAGATTATGAGGACTAATAAAAAATATATATATATATAGAAGTTCGTGTGATCTTACAACTTTTATCCAAGAAAATAATTTATACTATAATTTATAAAAAAAATTTAGAAGAATGATGTTGGCGAAAGAAAATAAAAAACGGTGCGTTCACGGCAAAACAGAAGGGGAAAAAGATTAGGCATGCGAGTTGTGTGTTTGGCAAGTTCAATGTTGCACACTTGCATTGCCGAATTCCGAACCGTTTCCATTTCTTAAATCTTTAAATAAATACTGATTATACTATGTAAATTATTTTTACAAATTAAAAATTATGAACTTTCACCTCATCTAACAATCTTGGTTACGTGATTTGTTTGAGGTACATCAGTGTATGCAGAACCGGTTCTAGATATGTAAAAGGTGACCAAGTATGGGTTTTGATATTTATCCCCAAAAAAAAGTATGGGTTTTGACAAAAATAAAAAAGCATGGGTTTTGAGCTTGGTATGTTTTACAGGGACTACTACCCACCATTCATTCTAGAAGAAGTTTAAATATTAGGATGTGGAAAAAATCGACCCCGCCCATAAATCGATGCGTAGTGGGCCCTCTATTTTTGGCAGCCACCAAGTCCACGGAATCAAAATGTATAATTTGGCTCGATCTATCTTGTTTTAGAAATGCAATTTGATAACATGTACTCAAAGTTTAGCGAGTCTAGTGAATAATTTGAAGAAAAAAAAAAACATTCTCTTCGTTGTTTAAAAAATAAGTACGTCTGTTTCTCTATACTTAAAGAATTCCGGACCAAAATCTAGACTAACTTTCAAACCATATGGAGATTATTCTGGTATTTTTGGCATTTATACGTACGTGCACAATGATTAACCATTTTTGAAATTGTAATACACCAACTATTTTTGAAATCGTCGTTGTTAGACTAAAATAAATGTATTTTTAAAGAAAGAGCAAAATTACAGCAGAATATCAACCTATTACAAGGCTAGTTTTGAAAAACGAGTTTCTGCAGAGATAAATACAGACCTGACACGACCAGTGACTACAGAGCAGATTGAAAATGCGGTTTTTTCAATTGGACTTCATAGAGCACCTGGTCCTGATGGTTTCTCAGGGGCTTTTTATCAGCAATTTTGGAAGGATATTAAGCACACAGTCATCAAGGAGGTCCAAATGTTTTTTCAGGAAGGGATCCTGGATTCAACACACAACCAGACAAACATTTGTCTAATTTCGAAGGTTACTCACCCGACTTCGATGGTAGACTTCCGCCCAATATCCCTTTGTAATGTTAGTTACAAGCTCATTTCTAAGATCCTCGTGAGCAGACTAAAACGACATCTCTCAGGGATAATCTCTGAAAACCAGGCGGCTTTCATTCCGGGAAGAATGATCACTGACAATGTGATTATAGTTCATGAAATATACTATGCGTTAAAGTCAAGAAAAAGACAGTCGAAATCATATATGGCGTTGAAGACGGATATGACTAAAGCTTACGATCGCTTGGAGTGGAATTTTTTGGAAGAAACAATGAAGGCTATGGGCTTTGATCAACAGTGGATCAGATGGGTTATGAGTTGTGTGTCTTCGGTTTCTTTCAAGGTTTTGGTTAATGGCTCACCAAGGGGATCAATAAGACCGGAGAGAGGAATTCGACAAGGAGATCCTTTATCTCCTTATTTATTTATACTATGTTCGGAGGTCTTATCTCACATGATGCAACAGGCCGAATGTGCCAGGAAGATTCAAGACATTAAGCTTAGCCAACATTGCCCAATGATTAATCATCTACTGTTTGCTGACGATTCACTATTCTTTTCCCTAGCTAACCGTAAATCTGCTAAGGCTATCAAAGAAGTGTTAAGTCTTTATCAGAGGGCATCAGGCCAAGCTGTTAACCTAAATAAATCGTCAATAGCCTTTGGGAGCAGGGTACAACAGCATGTGAAAAGCGAGATGAGGAGAATATTGGGAATCCATAATGAAGGCGGAGGGGGTAAATATTTGGGAGTCCCTGAGCAGTTCAGGAACAAAAAGTCAGAAATGTTTCAGTATATCGTGGATAAAGTTAAAGATAGAACTCAAGGTTGGCACAAAAAAATTTTGTCTACTGGGGGGAAAGAGGTACTCCTTAAATCAGTAGCCATGGCTTTACCGGTGTATTCTATGAATGTCTTTAAATTACCAATTGGAATTTGTGAAGAAATCACTAGTGTTTTGTCCAAATTTTGGTGGAACACAACAGAAGAGCGGAGATGTATGCATTGGTTTACTTGGGAAAGACTATGTTTACCTAAAAAAGAAGGTGGAATTGGTTTTCGAGATATTGAGAAGTTCAACTTAGCTCTACTGGGGAAACAAGCATGGCGTTTGTTGCAGCACTCGGAATGTTTAATGGCTCGTGTGTTGAGAGGTACATACTTTGGAGATGGTAATATTTTAACGACTAATGTGAAGAAGAAAAGCTCATTTGTATGGAAGTCAATCATTCAAGGAAGAGATTTAATGAAACAAGGACTGAGATTTGTGGTTGGATATGGGAACGCTATAAGTGCATGGACAGATCCTTGGTTACCAACACACCCGCAAAGAGCGCCTAGACCAAAAAATACGGAGGTTCAGCATTGCTTACTCAAGGATTGGATTAACTTTTCAAGAACAAGATGGGATGAAAACATTGTCAGAGAGCTGGTTTCAGAAGAAGATATACCTTTAGTTTTAGCTACTAAACTATGTTCATATGCAGTGAATGATATGCTTGGATGGCACTACAATAAGAATGGTATATTCTCAGTCAAGTCAGCGTACTGGCTAGCCACACATCTGCCGGATTCTCATGCTATTGAAACACCTTCTAGTAACGCTATCCTAAACAACGCTATCTGGAGACTGGATACAGCACCGAAAATCAGTCATTTTCTCTGGAAAACAATCTCGAGATCTTTGCCAATGGGAGAGACGCTACTTAGAAGACATATTATCAGAACATCTCTCTGTCTACGATGTTGCCAACAAGAGGAGACGGCAAACCATTTGTTATTTGGATGTATGTATGCCCAACAAGCATGGAGAGCTTTGGGATTGGTGGATCAAAGACTATTCGATAGTAGTATGGCCTTGGATACAAAGTTAGAAACACTGTTGACGAATCCGACATTAATGGCTTCACCAAATAATATTCAAAAAGTTATTTGGATGTTATGGAGGTTATGGAAAAGTAGAAACAGTTTGGTTTTCCGAAGGAAAGCTATTCATTGGCGGGCATTGGTTCGATATGCGGTTGGAGATGCGATGGAGTATATAAAATCCAAGGAAGCTTGTCAGGTATTTCAACAAAGAGATTGTGTCGGAGAGCGGAGTAATAGAGCTGGGTTACAACATTGGAAACGACCACCTCACGGATGGGTTAAATGCAACTATGATGGTTTTTTCCAAAACAGAAACGAACATTCAACGGTAGGGTGGATCTTACGAGATGACAGAGGAAAATATCTAGGCTCAGGTCAAGCACAAGGACATAAAGTAAATTCAGCTCTTGAAGGGGAATGTCAAGCTCTGTTAATTGCAATGCAACAGATGTGGATTCGTGGCCATCGGAACATTATCTTCATTGTAAGCAACTTGTTAATCAAGTCAATAAAGGAACTCTGGATTTTGGGATTTTCAATTGGATCAGGGAGATATGGTTTTGGAAGGACAAGTTGAAGGAGGTGATCTTCCAATGGACCCCAAGGAATGGAAACAAAGCTGCTGATATTTTGGCCAAAAGGAGACAATCGGGTTCAATAGCTTCAGAGTTTCATTTCTATGTTCTGTCTTTTATATCTGCTGTACTACACGATGATCTTTTACGTTCAAATTAATATATATCAGTTGAAAAAAAAAATACTACAAGGCTAGAAGCTCTCTTATGAAGTAAATTAAACTATACAAATAGGATAGATATTCGCATTGGCATTTCGAAAACACAGAATGTCAATTTACATAAACTACGTCGTTTCACTCGTATAAAGACTACCAAATGAAAACATTGTCGTTTCAATCTCTTTCCCATCTTCCGTCTCTCCTTCACTCACTATGGCTAAGACGTGTAAACTAAGTTTTGCGGAACGTTGTTGTAGACTTGTAAGACTTAAACCTTTTTCTGTTTTGCTTAGTAAGTAGCCCCAATAAGAAATTATAATGTATAAAATCATGAAAATGATCATAATAATAGATATTTCATAACACTCGGTCATCCGAATTCGGAATTCACATAGATGATTCACACAGACGACGAGACGCAATTATGCAAAAGGAAGATCCAACAAAAATCAATAAGACATTATTCAATAAGAAAAGCTTTAGATTCCCTCTTCCTTCTCGTCCTCGCTAGTGCAGCTACTGTTGCTGCTCCACTCACATTTCAAAGTAGATCTCGGAGAACCACAATACCTTCCCAGCTTCTCAAACCTCTGATACATCACTGTTCCCCTCTCTTCTCCTAGAGACTCCACTGTTGACTCTCTGCATCCGTAATCGTCCAGGTCTACACAGAGACCCGAGTCGTAGCTCTTCTGTGCGACGCTAGAGTGGACCGCTACTGAGAACTGCTTTGGCTCGAAGCAAGTTAGTACCTTGGAGACGAGATGAGTCAAGTCCATGGTGGTGAAGTCGTATCCCACTGCTTCAAAGCTAGCGTAGCTGAATCCATCTTCTGGAGTCACATGGATGGTGGAGATTGCGCCACCTTCAACGCTGTTCATCGAGTAGCCACAGGGCTCAAACTCAAAGTCGCAGATTTGGGAGTGAGGAAGTATCTCTCTGATCCCAGAGTTATCAGTCATAGAAGCGCCAGAGCCTGACTGGTTCTTGAAGAAGACAGACGCCTTGTCTTTGTCCAGACCAGTCATACACATCTCGAGCGTGTAGACATTCTTGTTGTTGCAGTTGGAGTTCCTGGCAGACGAAGCAGAGTAAACATGCCATTTCTTGGTTTCGTCGTCATTGCCCAACAAGTAGGCAACACTGCTTAAACCGAGCTTGGCAAAGTGGCCATCAAGAACAGAGACTTCTTCAGAGAAGTTGCGGTGTGGGAATGGCTGTCCTCCAGGGCAGAGGAAGCTTCCACGAGTGTACCTCACAGACTTGACGTCAAGAGAGAGCTCACTGGCTAGCCTCAAGAGTGGCACGATAGAGAGGAGGAGCTTTGTTGTCCCGCAAGTCTTGATGATGATCTTGTAAGGGAAGATAAAGAGACTAGACTCAGAGAGGACGTAAGAGTCGAGCTGATGGTTGGAGAGAGATGAGACGATCGTGCACTCAGCTGGCTGGAGAATTTCGTCGATCTGAGATTTGGCCAAGGCACGGAGACCTTTTCCTTGAGTGTCGAGAAAGAGACTTGGCTCAAAGAAGGACACTTCGAGACGCTTCTCGTAGCCTTCGAACCCGATTGCAGAGACTGACATGGTTGTTGTTGTTGTTGTTGTTAGAGGAAAAGATCCTTGTTGGAGGAGAGAAGGAGGGGATTTGGGAACCAGAGCTTTGACAAAAGAATGACTAAAATTGGAGACTATCAAGACTTATCCGAATTGACTGGTACTCAGGAAGGCCTCTTGGCGCACTGCAATCAAAAAAGAAAAGATTGTTATTAACATTACAAAGGCAAGCATTGATGGATATCAAGATTGTTTTGAAAGACTCACGTTGGAGTAGACAGAAGACTTGAATTTCTTGATTCCACCGTTGGGACGAACGTCTTCAATGCTGTAACCGAGGGGTGCTTCGTAAAATAAGGAACTAGTGCTAGACTTCTTATTACCAGCTTTCGATTCCATCATAATCTCATTCACGCTCTTCTGTTCAAAGATATAACAAATCAAAACGTTCAAAAAGGTTAGATAAGGGGAAGCAAAAAAGATTAACTAGATCAACACATTCAATATTTCTGCAACTTTATCCAACTTATAATGAACGATGACATTGCTACTTTTATACATTAGATCCATCTCTCAACGAACAATTCCTAATACTCAAAACCCTAAACTGATGATCGATCTCTCAACAAACAATTCCTCACCAAAGGGAATCACGATCTGATTAAATGATACGATAACGAAAATCGTGGATCGTTAAGAGACTTACATGTATAGAGATATATGTTGATCTCGATCCGATGTTTACAATCTCTTCTACCAGAAAATCCTTTATCCAAGATATCAAACGTACGAAACCTGAAAACGAAACAAACGCCAAATTTAGTCAATCGATCAAAAAGCAAGATGATCGAAGACGATAATCGAAGATGAAACAAAAGGAACAGATCTCTATAGCCTAAGAAAACCAACCTGATTAAGGTGGTGACTGAGAAAACTCGAAAAAGCTTAAATCTGAGAGCCGCTTATGATTTGGTGATGATGAAAAGAAGAAAACGAGTTTGTGATATTGTAGAATAAGGGAGAGAGACTTGTTTATATAGCCTCCAGCCCAGATGCGTTGTGCGGCTATTAGGGCTCGGCCGAATGACGTTTTTACCCTTTTGAGTTTCTTCCCAAAATAGCCCTACTCTTCTTTATGTGGAAAGATTGTAGGTGCGAGATTCGCGACGATTTCTGACCACAGAAACTCTTTTACTAGTAATTAGCTATTTTTGTTGACTAATTAATTAATTGATTTATAAATAACTTTAGTCAACAAAAATAGCTAGTAATTACTAGTAAAAGAGCTAATTACTAGTAAAAGAGCTAATTGATTTATAAATAACTTTAGTCAACAAATCTACGGCCTCGGCTAAAGCCACACAAAACAACAAAAATGTTTAAAGGAAAGGTAGAGTGACACGTGTAATTTTGAGGTATCCACGTTCAGAGCTTTGATACTAACGTCCATTTCTGACCACAGGAACAAAATAACAGCGTTAAGTCACGACGATTCCTGACCACGAAAATATAACAGAGATAAACTCGTTTTTTTTTTTTAATCAAACAAGAAATTTAATGGATTTAAAGATTTTGATAACATTTAACTCTGCGAGATTCGCCCAGCCACAGAAAAGCATATTAGCCAATCATATGACGACACGTGTATTATTGAAAGCGACACGTGTCTTGTTTGAGACGACACGTTTAGATCTCGATACTCACAAGAAACAGACAGGTGAGGAGTACGTGAGCTGGTTCTGTTACGGTGGGGCCCAGAGAATCAATTTCTTTTTTATTATGCTCTCCTTCAACTTTAATCTTCTTTAGAATGACCAAACTAACCCTGTCACTATCGTCGCGAATCATCCGTTGGTCAAAAACTGCAAGCATAAAGGTTATAAAGTAACCAATCAATATACGCTTTTGAATCAGAACTAGTAAAACAGTAAACGCCGATAAAAAAGCAGTAAACAAAAGAGAAAGTAAGATTGATCAGCCAAATTCAGTTAATCTAATAAATTTTCAAAGTAATCTCGCAGACTAACCTTTTTGAGTTTTTTCTTTTTCTCATATCCATGACACATGACTTGATTCATAAACCATGATGAGTACTATCATTGATTTAACATGAATCTTAAAATGTGTTTGCGGTGCTGTTTAACAACAAAAGCAGAGATAAATTAATACAATAGAACTCTATAGATAAAAGATCTTCAATGAGTGTTGAATTAGTTGTTGTGATGAAGAAACTGCAACTCATTGAACAAATCACAAGAAGTTTCCCAAAGTTGTTTAGCAAGTTTGGAGTCTCTAGAAACTTGAGATGACTCAATGGTCCTTCCCTTTCCTCCAAAATAGTAAGCACCTGATGTTTCCTGTAACATTTTGTCAAAAAAAGGGGCAGGTATCAAGAGAAGAGGACAACTAAAACAAATCCAGATTCATATAAATATTTATAGAGAAAATTTCTCTTAACAGGTGGAGCTAAAGCAGCATCGATGAAAGATTCAGCTCCTCCATCTGGAGATTGGAGGAGTCCAAGAATTTTGAAACCAAGAAACGCTATGGCAGATACGTATGAAGGAAACTCGTGCATTATATTCGTTTTTGCAAATCCGGGATCTGCAGCTCTGCACTCAACAAACAAAATTTAGAAGTCAAAACATAATCTTTAAAAGGGGTTAAAAAAATAAGAGAGCAAAATGAGTAATATAGGAAGCATACATAACAGTGACATGGTGTGAATCGTCTGTAAGGCGAAGTTGTCTGTGCAATTCATATGAGAAAAGTAGAAGACATACTGTATATTATCAAGAAACATAAAGTCATCAGTCCATGGAAGAATAATTAACTATATATATGGTTTGTAAGTAACTATGCTAGGTTTTGGCTTACATTTGGAATACTCGTAGGTCTGAGGATAAGGATATTTGTTTAGTGTCGACAAATATAATCCAGTTACAGAATCCTTGTCAAACTTTCGAAGAGAAGCTACAGAGAGGAAATATAAAAGATATTAGGTGCACTTGGCTCTACTCTCATTATATTTATAGGTCTATAATTTATTTGTGAATTGTGACAGCATATTTCACCGTAACGATGTGTGAAAGATGTAACGTTGACGATCCGTGAAGGGACAGAGCTGTTTTTCAGAAGTGGCAAAAGAAGTTTGGTCAAAGAGAATGGACCAATATAGTTTGTAGCCATCATCCTGACAAAGACGTAGACAAACAAAGAACACACGGTAAAAAATATTAAATCCATAGTCCAATGCATGAGCTACATTTATGACAAGTGAAACATAAGTGCATCCCTTTCGATGCTCAAAGTGATGAAACATGACTTACGTGTCATAACCTTCCGTGGTTGGTCGACTAGAAGTTGCCATTATTCCAGCATTGTTCACCAGAAGCTGAATCGAAGGATGTAACTCTGAGTCCGAGAGCCATTTATCCAGAGAGTTTTTGAACTTGAAGATTGATTTAAAAGAAGACATGTCAACTTGGAAAGTTTTGAGTTGGGCATCTTTGTTCTTGCTCTTGATTTCCTTCAAAGTCTGTCATATACAACAAGCCAAGAGACTGATTATTATTTTTTTGCATCAAAGTTAAATGTGAAAGAAGAGAGCATACATAATTCGACAAAGCGAAAACAAAAAAGGATCTTAAATAACCTCTGAAAGAAGCTGAGGAGACCGTCCAACTGAAAAATAGTCAATTCATTAGGTCAACATAGAACTAAAGAAGAATGGTAAGTTTGATATGAATGAAACCAATGTAACTAAACTTGTGAAGAGAAACCATACATTTATCAAATACTGATACATTACAACTTTAGGAATTAATTAGGAAGCAATGCATCATAGATATTTTACCAAGAACAATGTGGAAGCCCTTCTCTGCAAGAGCAAATGCAGTTGCCTTACCAAGCCCAGAAGTAGCCTGTAATCAACATGTAGATATGGAGGCAATTACTAAATAAGTTACACCAACACAAATAAGTCACAGTGAGCGATTTCTGTGAACTTTTTTGAGCAAAAGATCCTCTGTTCTAAGCAAGTTGAAAGTAAAAAGCACAACATTTACTTTACTTACACCAGTGATAACACAAATGGGTCTCGAAGATCCAAGCTTTGGATCGATGGAGCTAGAGATGGGAGTAGGTTTTGAGCCAAAGATCCTTGCTCTAAGCAATTGCAAGTAGGAAGAAACGAGAGCAATAGTCCAAAGAAGCATGTTCCACATATCAGATGAATTTACAAAACGAAAAGCCTCCTTCACCTCTTTCATCATCTTCTGAATAAAAAAAAAAAAACTCAACAAACTGTTTGTTTAAGTATCAGTCAGTTGAGCTATTATGTATCCTAATGGATGCTTACATATTATCAGACGAAACTTACCCGAGATCCAAAATGATTCAGGAAACCGCAAAGGCTTACAACAACAAACAACAAAAATCTCCAAACTTTGAAGGAAGAAGAGATTTGGAGTGAAGATGCAGCAATTTTATTAAGAGTTAATTGGAGACAAAAATGAAATAAGTTTTTGTGTCTTGACGCAAACGTTATCTCCGTCCGCCTCGAGCAAATCAACCAGACTGGCCAAGCAACAAGCGAGGAAGGATTATAGAGTGAGAAAGATTAAGATATCGCATTGAAAATGTTTATCATAGAAATAGAGTAAGATTCGAATTTGAATTCACCATGATCGAGGAAACGGGTTTTGCGGGTCTTCAAGTTTTGTTTTTAAATATTTAAACGGGTGCCCGGATCTATAATTTAAAGAACACAACTGAGTGAGTTTCTCATAGTATCCGTTAAATCATTAAATTTAAACTTTTGAAAAGATGTATAATTCATTGACCGGGACATTACAGATGCATGCATGCCGAATAAAGAAGTTGATTTTCTTTGAAAGATTTGGTGAACTTTTTTTTACACAAGACAGAAAAACTACTACTCTTTCTTCACTTCACATGAGTTGCAAAAAAAAAAAAAAGAAAAAAAAAAAAACGAGAGAGAAACAACTCCATCTTAAGATGATGGAATGTCAAAAAAATACCCAACCCTGCAATCGGCTCAAGATTATCAAACTTTATAGTTGAACCGGGTTGGCCGGTTTAGCTGTGGCCTTCTCACTATCCTGTTTCATTTCTTCCAAACGCTTTGACACCTGGAGATTTCATTCATAACAAAAATATACAATTTCAAGCATCTCTTTTGGGTTTTCACAAGTCTTTGAGTTAGAGAGAGAGAGAGAGAGAGGGAGAACCTTGATGGAGTAAGCCAATGGAAGCAAAGTATCAGGATCCATGGCATCTTCAGGGAAATTCCTCAAAGCATGCATGAGTTCCTCAAACGGCAATTTCACCAAATCATCATGGCAATACTTCAACAGTGCTAAACCCACTTTGAACACAATATTCACACCCTATACCCACACACAAAAAAAAAAAAAGAAGAGATGATACGAAACTGGAGAAGAAGAAGATAAAATTGAGATTATAAGATGTTGAATTTTCATTTTACCTCGGAAAGAAACACATCCCAGATTCGTAGAGACGAAGAGAAAGGAAAGGAATACGAAAACACGGTTATGAACCATTGACTAGCATACATACTCGGATTGATCATCTCCTGAGTGAAATGTTCTCCTAGTTTCGGCATTAGCTCTCTTACCAACTGTTCTAACTGTGACAGATATTTCTGTACAAGAGGAAGCCCTGCCTACATTTTACACACATCAAACAGAGATTCTGTTTTCATCAAAGATCATATATAATCAATCCCATCGCCGAGGGACTGAGATTCTGTTTTCAAGCATAATGTTCCAAAGAGCTACTATATCATAACTTCAGCGCGAAGCATTTGACAGAATACACCGCTAATCTTGAAGACTCTTAATGAGAATAAAAGTATAAGAATTCTCTACAAGATAGTTGAAAGAGAAATTGAAAAAAAGCAGTCCTAAACTAATTCATCATGAAGAAAAGGATATCTTTTTATTTGACTTTAAGTCATTTTCTTGCTATCCTTGAATCTACTAAAGCGGATCTATCATTGTCAAACTCGCGTAACTAAAGAGGCAAGTAGCTACAATATCGGTATCTTTTAGAGTAAAGAAAGCCTCACCTGATACAATCCTTCCATTGGCGAGTGAACAGCTCCTTTGAGTAATGCAACTAATAACCAGAACGCATCTTCTTCGCTCATATAAAGAAGCAACAAACCAGCTACGAAACCCATTCCCTGCAATTTTTTTTCAGAACCATGAGTTTTAAAAGTCACTACCATCTTGTGGAAATAAAGAGTAAATGGAAATCCAAAAACCATGGATAGACCTGAACATATCCGACATCTCTGTCATAGACAGAGTATGCTTTTAGAACATTGTATAATGATCTTTGCCCCGGTCCATGTCTCTTCTGGAAGAAAACATGTGACGGGAAAGTACGAGATATATCCCGAATGATATCGAGTTCTGATGCTGACGTCTCATAAACCACCAGTTGCTACAATGAAAATTTGAGAAGAACATATCAGAATCAGAAACAGAAACACAACACACACACACACACACACACACACACACACAAGGAGATTTATAATTACCACATAAACACCGGGATTCATAAGCAAAAGGTCTCGACTTCCAGAGATCAATTGCCAAACGAGACCCCTTAAGCAATCAGGGATCCCTTTTCGGATTCGCCTTTTGACCACATGAGGTTTCCTCCTAACGTAATGCTTCCAGTCACTACCTCCAGCTCCAATCATCTTCCTCCATTTTGTCACTCTTCTTTCCTCCCTAAAGAATTAAAGGTCAAATACTGATTCTTAACAACAACAAGGAAGAACAAAACAGTCTCTTTTGTGCACATTTTTCATTGAGAGTTTGAGACGTACTTGTCATAATTACTAGATGATCTAGTCTTGGTGAAACGTTGAGGAGAATTGCCATGTTCTTGCTTCAAAAACCCAAATCTATCAACCGGTACAAGCAGAGGGACTGATCCTTGTTCCCTCTCATCTGTTCTTTTTCTTTCCATTTAACTAACCTGAAAAAATACTAATATTGGTTAGACCAAACAACTCAAAAATCTACATATCCACAACATTGTGACCAAGCGGCCAATGTCGCAGTCGTATACACCAAATAAGTAAATACCAACATAGATGAATCGGACCTAAAAGCTTAATTCCTCTCAGATCATAATCATTTAAGATCTTGGAGCTTTGATCTCAACAGAAAATTGCTGAAGAAGAAGAAGAGACCACTCGGTGATCAGTTCTTCCTACTAGAAGAAGACAAAGACGATCCAGAAAAAAACAAGATTGTTGGGTAAAAACAAAACTCACCAACATTCCGGTGTCAGATCAAAATGGTCGTATCCAAAACCTCTATTTTCGGAATGAAATAAGGCGATCAAAAGAGTAGCAAAACTCCAATTTCTGGGTTTTACCCGACGAAATTGTTATATGAAGAATAATGGAGCTGTGAATTAAGGGAAGATGAGTTCAAAGGAAGGAACCCAGAAAAGAAAAAAAAAAGAGAGGAAGGAGACGTTGGAGATCACATCGGAAACTCTCATACGCGTATTAAGGACATTCCAGATGTACCAAGGCTTCAGAATTTATCCGATGCAAAGTTTTTACTTTTTGTTTTTTGTTTCCCGGAGAAAATGTAAACCAAAAAACGAGTAGCACATTTAAGCCGGTTAAGGTTCAATCTGGTTGGTTTAGTAGCATAAATACATGTTCTTCCAAAAACCCAAAATAGATAGATATAGGTAGCTGATGTGTTTTGGTGAAGTCAAGAACATTGACTTGCTTCGGTTCGTCTCATGAGATTGCCCCAACTATCACCAAAGCTCCAAACTTTTGAAGGCTGCTCGATCCAAGGCCCGTTCATGATGTTCAGAATGCTACAGGCTTCACTGTATTCAAGCTCCGGCAACAGCTTTGGCGTCAGTAAGAAGCACCTACCAAAAGAGCAAAGAGATCACCACCACATTGAGCTCACGCAATTACAAGAATACAGATTCCCGACAAGCAATTTTCAAGGAGAACTTACTGTGGTGTGTTTAGTTGGCTAGCAGCTCTAACCAATTGCTGAAACATCTTCCTTTCATTTATAGGATCCATACCTGCAGAAGCATTTCCAGATTTTAGAAACCTTGATGATAATGATCATGTTTCGTGATAGTTTTTACAAGCGTTACAATTTTACCTTGATTAATCTCATCAACAACCCTGAAAGGACAGTTTGTGAGATCTTGAAGGGAGACGAGGTAAAGGATAGTTGACACAGAACGTTCTCCTCCAGATTGGTGGGAAGAGCTTAGAACCTGGAGTTGCCCAGATTCCCTGAATTTCACTTTGATATGTATTCCGTATTGATCAAAGTCAGTGCCTCGCTCATCCAATGAGACTTCTCCTGCAACTGCCATTTCTTGGAAGTTGTGGCTGAAAGTCTCGTTTATCTGAGCAACAAGCAGTCTCAGTGTTGGAAGCCACTTCTCCTTCAGCGATTCGATTTCTTTCGTGCACCTGGTCAGTTCACTTTTATCAGCTTCGAGCTTTGTAGAGATAGTTTCTATCTGACTTTGGCGATGCTCATACTCTTGGAGTATGTTCTGGTTTACAAAAAGGATCGAATTGGCTTGAGAGAGATTGTCTTGTATAGCCGCTTCCAATTCTTCGATCGTAGTAGGCATCTCCCTAAACTCCTTTTCAAGTTCAGGTGTGATCTTTGTAATAGATTCTGCATTCCTCTTGGCAGCTGCTAGCAGCACTTGTTTTTCTTCTACCTCTTTCTTACAGTACTCAGCATTGAGGGATGTCTGCTGCGCCATTTTCTCATATTGTTTGATATTGACTTCTGATTCTCTGATCTTTCTTTCTAATTCAATAGAAGCCATATGCTTCTCAGCGTAACTCCACTTATAATCAGCAACCTCCACGAGTAATTTCTTGAGATTGATCGCGCATGTATAGCGGTCAAGGTTAGCTCTAGAAGCCTGATCAATCAGCTTAGCAACTGAAGCATCCATGTCCTCCTCTTGCTCCAAGGATTCTAGCTTCGCCTTCCTTTGTTGATAACGGGATTCCAGATCACGGCGTTTCTTCCTCTCCAGATGCGAAACGTTAATGATCTCCTCCCTTTCTTTATGAAGTTTAGCTGCTTCTTCTTCCAAAAGTCTTTGCTCTGTTTGAAGACTCTTATGAGTTTCCTCCAGGGCTGAAACAGAGTCTTCTAATTCTTCCTTTCTTGATCTCAGTTTCTCAAGCTCTCCAACGTCCACCCCACATAGTAGAAGACGTGATGGATATACAGAATCTACACTTGCAGAGGTATGCTTACCATACCTTGAGGAAGACCACCGGTAGTGATTGTCCGGTGTCCAAAAATCAGTAATATTCAACTTGGTGGAGACTTCTTCAGCCCTCTGATCGGTTTCCTTCGATCCAATGTACGAGTATTCCAGACCAAACTGGGAGTTTAAAACCTCCTTTACGGCGTCAGGAGCATCAAATATTTGATCAAGCCGATCACGGATCCCAAGAGAACGCATATGATCAGTAATATGAAAGGGATCCTTTTGATTGCCGCCATCCCTTACATAGTTTAAAATAGGAACATCAAATCGTTTTAGATTTCTAACCAGCAAATCACGGTCCTGGGAATCCTGGGTGACGAAAGACTTCCAGGCATAGTAAGCAACATGACCCTCCAAATAGCAAGCGTTCTCTCGATTTGGAACGTTAACCTCTAACAAAACGGGACCATATACTTCTTTTTTAAACTCATGACGATTCTGTTGCACCCATTGATATGCTTGAAATATCTTATCAGTTCCAGACTGATGTAGAGCATGCAAGAGTTTGTTATTTGCATTTTCCATTTCCTTCAACTTATCTACGCATTGCCTCAGGTTGTATCTCTTCTGAGACAAGAGCTTCTCGTTGTCACCCTTCTGCTCTTTCTTCCGGTTTATGTTGTTACGCAGCTCTGTAACTTGAAAGCCCAATTCTTCAAGTTTGGCCGCTGGACGTTCATAAACAGGCAGGTTTTGGAGATCCTGTTCCGCAGCATCCAGATCCTCTCTAGCTTTCACAATCCTTTCTTGGCGATGCTCTTCATGTTTCTTCAATTCCTCCAGTTCTTTGTATGTTGCCACTACACGTGCTTCTGCTTCATCTTCTTTCTCGAGCAAGTCACAGCGCTTTCTTCCATTTGCATCCAGGAGATTCTTAACCTTTTTGCATTTTGAATCTATCTCTGCTTTCTCCTTCTTTTGTTTTTCAATCGGTTCTTTCATGCTGTTCAAGTTCCTTGCAGCTTCATCCACTTTCTTCACGGCTTCCTTCATTTTCTTCTTAGCATCAGTGTACTCAGCCTTTTTCTTATCATATTTTAGCCATGGCAATTTCTTCTTCATGGTATCAACCTTGGTCAAAAACAACTCTCTCTGCCTAACACGCTCCACATCCTTCTCTTGCTCGTCGACAAGAGCCTTAAGCTGATTCAGCGTCTCTCCATTTTTCGTCACAGCTCTCTGAAGCTGCTTCAGCTCAGAGCTTTTCTCAACAAGTGCGCGATGATGGACTGGCAGTTGAGGATCACCAACAGCTTTCTCCGTCTCTTCCAGGAGCTGCACAGGCGTTAGCTTGGCAAACTCGCAAACCCTATCTTGCGGCAGGAACTGAGTGAGATTGTTAACTTGGATGTTGAATTTCTGGATAATCTCAACAACATCTCTCTTACTAACTGTGTTTCCGTTGAACATCCACTCCGACTTGTTACGTGTATCGATCTTACGGGAGATCGTAAGCTTCTCTTCCGCTGTGTTCCCTCTCAGAGAGATCTTGACGTGGCCAGAATTTTCCCCACGCTTAACATATGCACCAACACTAGTTGCTCTCCCAAGAAGTTGAGGCTCACCACCGAGACAAAGTGCAATGGCACACACGAGAGAGCTCTTACCTGATCCGTTTGGTCCAATCACAAGGTTCAAGCGTGATCCAGGTTTGCATACCAAGTGGTTGAAGGTCATGAAGTTGTGAAGCTCGATTTCGATTATATTCCCAGGCAAAAAGTCATCCTCCCCTCTGGAGATTTTGAGGCGCTTAGCACGACGCTCAGACATTGTCGTTCAGCAGTCACAGATTATGGGTTAACCTGAAAGAAAAAAGCTTAAAACTTAGAATCTGGACAATGGGAAAAAGAAGAAGCTAAACCTAAAACCTAAACTGAAGAATTGAAAACTAGAATCTGATCAAATTGAAATTTCTAGTTCCAATTTCAAAAAACAAATTCACAAGCAGGCCCAGTCTCACACTATCTCTTCCCTCGAACTTAAACCCATGACTGAAAATGAACACTACTAGTACGAACAAAACAAAAATTAAGCAGAAGCAATTTACAACGAAGACAAGGACGAAAAATCAAAGGCAACTCGGAAATAAGAACCCAAGAGAACAACAGAAAACCCCAATTCGCTAACGAAAAAAAAATAAAAAATAAAAAAAAATTGAAACAAAGTCGAATATCCACATTCCAATCGAGGAGGAGAAAGTGACCTGAACAAGTGAATTCTAGCCGAAATCGAAGATTCTCGAGCCCGAAATAGTACCATACGAAAAAAACCCTAGACTCTCTCTCTTTCTCTGTGTCTCTATTTGAATCGCGATTTTTTGTTTGTTTGGAGTTGGAGACCTGAAAGTGAAACGATGAAAAGCGAAAACCCGGGAAACGAAAAGCACGACGACAAAAAGGACGCTTAGGTTTAGTTAGTGGCTTAAAAAGCTTAATTAAAATCAAAGTCGGGTCAATGACTCGATCCGGTTATTAAACTAAACCCGGTTGATAAACCCAAAGGCCCAAATGGAACCATGTATTGGCATGATCAAAGCGAAGCTTTTTCCCTCTCCAATTTGAAAGCTTCACATAATCACATTGTTGTTTCGTTTTGTTACATTTGGATCTATGGTTCTTCAAGCTGCTTCGGTTTCCAAAAATTTCATATTTTTCTCCTCTTGTAATATGCGACAAGTCAATAGTTTATTAATGGTGGCAATTGGCAAAACCAGAGACGAAAGTTACTACATTTGACTCAGACAGTTAAACCAATCCGTAGGTAGAAGAAGAAACCATAAAAAAGGAGAGGAACTTTGTTAAGACGTAGTTCGTTTGCAGTGGCCTTGTTGAAGAATCTGGTACACATCGATGACTCCAGAAGCGAAATCAGGATCGACTGCAGCTTTTACCGCAGTTGCTGCCACGGATTTAACATTAACTGGAGGTATTAGAAGCGGTCCGATCACAGGAATTTCCGTCACTTGTTTCGGGAACAGCTTCAAAACCTGTAATGACAATCAGATGTTTTGATTCATTTGAGACTGTTTCAGAACAATCAAAAGGCAAAAATCTTTATGCTACCGACCATTTCGAGGGGAGCTCCAATGAGACTAAGAGGCAGCTTTATGCTACCGACCTGACGAGTCCCGTGTATGAATCCTGGCCTTAGAACCGATCCTAAGAAAGCAGAGGATAAAAAAACACAACTTATCATCAGTGGAGAATATAACCAACAGTGAGGAAAAAACTAGAGACCTCTATTTCCGAATTTATCCAAAATCTCAGCTTCAGTTGCTCTCTGCAAATACATAAATGGATCAGAGAGATTACTTGTAATTGCTAAGAAGCAAGCAAGCCAACAAGGCAAAGAATGTGAAGAAGAAAGTACCTTCCCTTGGAAATAACCTCGAATCAAGTAATTTATGACACCGAAATCCGCAGCTGATATATACACAAATCTCTTCACACCTGAACACAATATCATCAGCTTCTTTTGCAGATAACTTCAACAATTTCTTGTCTTGTCCTTTATTTACCTTGTTCTGCAGCAGCTTTAACGGCATTAATGTTTGCACTTCCGTTAATCTTGACCATGTGTGAGTTGGAACCGAAACCACCAACGCATGATATCTGCACAAGTTTCCATATGAGATGCGGTTGAAAGAATGCAACACGATAACATCATTTTCCACAAGATTTCTTAATTACCACAGATGTTGCTCCTTCTAGTGCAGGCTTCAGAGAATCAGGTGAAAGCAAATCACCTTGATGCCAGGCTACATCTTCAACCCACGAATCATGCAAAGAAGATCTTCCAGACCTAGTAACAGTTCATAGACTTAAAAGAGTTAAGCTATGCAGAGACGGTCTATAAGTAACAACAATGAGAACAAAAGGATATAATGGATTTATAACATACCTGCTAAGACTAGATACGGAGAAACCTTGTCTAAGTGCCTCCTTACATATGTGTGACCCCACATAACCATTTCCTCCCAAAACCAATATCTGAAAACATTCAACACAAACCAGTCTCGTTTGAATCAACAGGTTGCGAGAATCAAATTGCACTCTCGACTCTTGTTTCAACCGATTCTATTCTTAAACTTATCAGAATGCGTCTCATTAAACTCAAGAGCAATGAAAAAACTTATCAGAATATTTGTTACCTTGTTATCTCTTGAATGTGAACCAGCAGTTTCAGACAAAAGCCTTTTGTTTCCTCTCTGAGTAATTGACCTGTCAGATAGATAAAGACAAGACCATCATAAATCAATCACTGTAGTGCACCAACATGTATCTATGATTTTGTATAAAGAAATCACACAATTAAGCAGTACGATCAACAATTGGGGCAGAGACAGATGAACCAAAATTTCGTCTCTGGTAAAGCGTTTTATCGAGAGAATCAAAATAACTGCAAAGATCAATGCTTTATTCGAACAGCAGCAATCTATAGCAATGCGATAGCCATAGAAGAACTCACGACATCGTCACGACTGAAGATGAAGCTTGTGATCGTGTCCGAATCAGAGACCTAAGCATCGTATACTTTACCCTACAGCTGAGGAACAGAATTTCGATTTTTTTTATTCCGTCAAATAATATGAAACTGAAACTCGGGTAAGTGATAAAAAAATTAGAGACTGCAGAAATCTAGAAGCTTTGTGGAATCATTAGAGTGATATCGAAAGCAATTCCAAATCAGAGGGGAGCCAACAAATAAAAAGGAGGCGAGACCTGTGGTTACAACCACAACAGTATACGACTGTGGCGTTCCAGCTTCCACGTAGACAGTACACGTGTCATTGTCTTAAGAAAGAGTTCGGGTTGTTCGAGTCAGTTTGGTTCCAAGCTTTATTCAACTCTGTCTTTGATTAATAAAGACTAGTTGCGGACCCGCACAGCAGTGCAGTGCGGGATTACGTTTTTGTTTTTTGTTTTTTTTTTCTTTTTTTTATAACATGTGTTAATTTTAGTGTTAGTTCAAGAGTTGTGTGTTTTTTGTTGTGTTGTTGTTAAAATTGTCAAGTATGTTAAAATTTGACAACGCCTCCGAGCTCCGACCTGTCGCTCTTTATCCTTTTTAAAGCTTGATTTGCTTTTCACATAACCGAAGCTAACTCGAGAAGTTTCTTTTCTGTTGGTGGAGAAATTCATTTTTCTTGTTTTGACGAAAGCTCCACCTCTGGCAATTTCTCTGTCTCCGTGGCTTCCATGGCCGTGACTCCATCTGCTTCTCAACCTTGAAGTAGTGGATCCACGCATTGTGCGGGGTTATACGTTGGTTCCCGTTTTCGAAACGATTTTTTTACATGATTTTTTAATTTTGTATTAGTTTAAATCTTGTTTGCTGTTTGATTTTGTAATATTGTACATTAGTTTTCGTTTTATACAACATTCTATTTTTAAATCTTGGAAATACCCATTTTAGAAATTAAAAATAAAATAAAAATGAAGACATGTTCCCATTTTTTCCACTGCCTTACTTTTCACCGCTTTATCCATTTCAATTTATGTGGTTTGTGCAAGGTTGCGTGTTATGCTCGTTTATCGACACGATTTGGTTACATTATTTGTTAATATATGTCAACTTTGGTATTACTTTTAATATTATGTGCTTTGTTTGATTTTATATTACTTTACCAAATTTTTATTCTTATTTTACATAAAACTGAATAACTTTACCTTTCTTCCTTTCCCCTGCAACTTTGAAGATGAACATGTTCATAATTGCTTCCACAGCTCAATCCATTTATTCTCCATCGTCTTTTTACTCTACTTGATTCGAAATACATGTTCTTTGTAATGAACTCTACTCTTTACTCTACTCTACTTTACTCTTTATCCCTTTCACTCTACTTTCCCTTCTTCCTCCACCTGATTCAAAACAATCTCTCCAAATTAGATCTACTGAAAATCGGAAGCTTCATCAATCGACAAACGATTACGATGAACTCTGTGAAGGATACGCTTGGGAAATGACAGAAGATGGCAGCGGACGCCACCAAGAAGGCCGGGGATCTTGTCGGCAACGTTTGGCAGCACTGTAAGCTCCCCCCTTACTCGCCTCTTTCTTCTTCTTCGACGATCATATAAATTGCAAATTTAATGATATATCTCTGATTTCTGTCTCTCGAAGATTAAATGAAGATAGATAGTCTTGATTGTGTCCTTTTGTAAATTTAGTCTTCATCAGCTCATGCTTCTTCATGAGATTATGTTTCCACCACCGACAGAAAATCCAGCCAATAGTTGTGCTATTGATGATCTTCCTTTTGAGCCACTGGAAATTCTTAAGATCCATTCAATTCATAACCTTTATTGCCTATGACTCTTGAATATTCTCTTTGTTCTTTTTAATGAACTCTCTCTGCTTCTCCTTTTTTTTTTTCAGTTTCTCATCTAAGTTCTTTTATCAGAGCAAAGGCTAAAACTTGGGACCATGCTGTTTTCTGGAAAAACAGCTATGCTCTTGTAAACTTGTTCATAATTGCTTCCACCCGCACTGCACTGCTATGCTCTTGTAAACTTGATTCGACTTATGGCTCATTGATGATGGGTCACGTATTATATAGTAGTAGAGTTTTTCTTAAAATTGGAAATCTCGCTAGCAAAAGTGTAAAATTTCTTTTATGGATGTATTCTAAAGGGCTGCAAAAACGGAAATATGTGATTGTGTTATTATATAGAGGGAAAAATCAATTGATTTATCCTTGCAAAAGTGTAAAATTTTTTTTATGGATGTATTCTAAAGGGTTGCAAAAACGGAAATATGTGATTGTGTTATTATCTAGAGGAAAAAATCGATTGTTTATGGTTCAATTGTTTGTTGGTTTAAGAAAACCAAACTGGTTTGATTTAAGTGGAATCTATGTCCGCGTCCAAACATTGGGTTTTAAGTTTTTTTTACTAAATTAACCTTAGATATACCTGTTTCCAAACAGATTTTGTTCATAAGAAAGGATGGTTTTTTTGTCCAAAAACAAAGATGTACTTCTCAATTAATAGTATAGAGATAGACTACTGTTTCTTGTTATTTTTTTTATCGAATCAATGGTTTCTAGTAGATTACTTTGTGAATCAAAATCTAGTGTCAAACCAAAGCATAAGGCTTCCCTGTACGATTGCAAACGTTTTTATCAATTGTCTACACTAACCGAGCATGTGGTGAAGGTTCTTCTCCATGTATGTTTATCTAGCAAAAAAGAGCCGGTAGTTTTTCGATTATTACTTGTTTCTAATACTGAGCAGAAATCAATCTTGCTTGTAGCTAACACATATTACTCATATGATATATGCTTATAGTTTCCGGTATTATTTGGGCCGTATTATGATGAACAAGTCAGTTTAGTTCTAAGTTTGATTCAACTCTGGCTTTGATTAATAAAGATAGACTTATTCTTGTTTTCTGTATTTGTTTATCGAATCAATGGTTTTATTAGTTTATGGAACAGGTCTGCTTTTTGGTGTTTCTTAGATCCAATATTCACATTCAAGTCTACTTGTTAGGCCGTTTTGATAAAAAAAAAGAAACCATATTGTATGCGTGTTTCTATTAGTACTAACTCGATTCATAAACTTTCTTAAGAATTTTCAGTTCTTACTACAAATAATAACGACTAATCAAAAAGGAATCTACGTGGGCAGTGAACAACTGTCAACTAATACATGTTTGTTCTAATCATACATACTTGTTCAGTTTGTTTGTAACAGCTGGGAAAAATATATAATAACTTGATATAATCAAAAACAAGAATTAAGGTAAATTTTATTTTGTGGCACTTGTATAAACAAACCAGCAAAGAGAAAAACAGATTATTAAAAAAAAAAAAAATTAAACGTCCAAATTGCCGACAAAAACGTCAAAATTAGTGAATAGCCATCACATTGTGAATTTAATCAAAATTAGTGAATAACCTTCAAAAAATTATTATTCGAGCTATTTTGCAATAATAATAAATCATAATTTATATTATGTGACACCTACTCTCTATTTTTTTTTTTTTGTAGAACAAAAATATTCACAAAATTTTCCATGATTAAATAACTCCACGTATAAACAAATTAGACCCGAGTCACTCAACTCTGAGACAATAGCGAATCTACATGAATGGTGTGGGTGGGGCAAGTGCCTCACACGCCGTGTTCGTTTGGCAGTCGCATGGATCTTGCGATTGCGATTATTTGTTGTTCGTTTGTCAATCGCAAAATCTTGCGACTATCGCAGCGATCAGTCGCGCGATCCAGCGACTAAAATTTTTAGTCGCAAAGAATTTTCAGCGACTGCGATTATAGCTTGCGACCAATCGCACGACTGCCAAACGAACAACATCATGCAATCCCAAAATCGCAATCACAGCCATAATCGCAATCGCAGTCGCATCAATTATCAAACGAACAGGGCATAACTTTATAAATTTCTCTATGTAATACAGTATTGGTAAAGTAAATATTGCATACTTGGTTAACTTAAGCCAATCTTGCCCAATGCTCTCTCCCGTGGACTGTTTCGAGACTCTTTAGCTAATTTTCTTTAATGATATATCACTAGAAGCTAATTTTTGGTTATTTTCTTTAATGATATATCACTAGAAGCTAATTTTCTTATGATATTTCTTAGCTTCCCTTATATAAATTTAACTAATAAATTTTGATTTTAATATTTAATTCATTAATTAAAATAATTTTCAAATGCATATTAAAAATGTATAATGAAAATAATAAAAGTTATTTAATATTTAAATAAAATTAATAAAATATATATTATGCCCCATGTAAAATATGTTTCTGGATCCGCCTGCTCTGAGATAAACTTGATTTTTGTTTTTCCTCAAAATCTCTCCTCTTTCCTTTCTCTCTGTCTTCTTTCAATGGAGCTTCTTCAGTCTGCAACATTTCCAAGTAAACAAAAGCTACTGATTGTAGTGACAATTGCCATAGCTCTCTTCACCATCATCCCTATTCTCTACCCTTTTGTTGAAGACCCTAACATCTTCCTCAAGCAACAACATCCAAGCCAAACCAACATCATTAAGCTCCAAAACAGTGTCGTAACAACACACGAGACCTGCGACATATTCTCTGGAGAGTGGGTCCCTAATCGAGAGGCACCTTACTACACCAATACGACGTGCTGGGCGATACACGAACACCAAAACTGCATCAAGTTCGGAAGACCTGACACGGAGTTCATGAAGTGGAAATGGAAACCCGACGGGTGTGAAGATGACTTGCCAGTTTTTGACCCGTTTCGTTTTCTTGAGATCGTGAGAGGGAAAACCATGGCGTTTGTTGGTGATTCCGTTAGCAGAAACCACATGCAGTCTTTGATCTGCCTTCTCTCTCAGGTAAAAGCTCTTTTGATTCATTTCCACTTTATTATTCGAGGAATACAAAACTTTAAAAAATTTGTTTTCAATAGAAATAGTGATTTCACATAGGGTTCTTACAGTGGCGAATTCAGAAATTTTTTTTTACCTAGGTCATATGGAGAGTCATATGGAGATTTAACACATATTTTTATAGGCTTAATAGTATTTTTTTTACCATTTCATTCTAAAAAACTAACAAATTTTAACTAATATATAAGTTTTACAAAATATTAACGGTGTCACTTGACCCCGTATTGGGTTCTTACAAAAGTAAGAAAACTAGATTTGTGAATGTAAACAGATCATCGGAGTATTATTTGTTACTAACTCCCTCATTTTGATAGTTTTAATTTTAACGACCAAAAGCACTAAAATCAGTAAATCATATTTTAGCACTCATGCACAAGCACTATATAAAATCATATAAACCACTCTTGACTTCGAAGTAACATTCTAATCGATAAGCTTTTAACTTGAATCATTAGGTCATATGTATCATTTAAATACTAGTCGAAGTTACACTTTTGATAAAGTATTAACGAAGTTAGATGCGCATCATTACATTAATTGATCATAGACCGTCATATAATTAAGAAGTGTGTGCGTATACATACATTTACATATTTGTTATTACCTAAAAGTTGATAAAATCATATGACTACTCAACTAATTATATTTAAAACAAACGATTGGTGCGCGCATAAAGGTGATTTTGGTTCACCGGTGCCACAATTATTGAAAGAATGTTTTCTTCATATACTAAAAAAAGTAATGAGTTATTAAAACATTCTGATTAGATGTTTTCTTCACCGGAGCAGTCCGTCCAATGATTTTAGATGTTTTAACTAAACTAGTTTACTTATCTGTAAAGATTCTGCAAAGTAATAGAATACACATTGACATTTCCCCACAGTCCATGGGTAGTTTAGCTAACTTATTAACTGAATAACTAAAACTGCATTAAGTCATTAACAATAACAAACAGGGATGCATGTCTCTACTCCGCCTTTTTTTTGTTAAATTTCGGTTTGGACATTTGTTTTCTTGAATAGGAAATCTCATCTCATCTCATTTGGTTTCGCTTTAGAATTTGGCCATAGTTTTCTTTTTTTGGTCAACAGTAGAGTTTTTTTAAAAAAAAAAAATCAAAAGAATTTCAAGTTTTGTTTTGGTACGATTCGGTTTGTTTTGTTTACGATTTGTTCAAACTTTAGAAATGAAAACAAATCGATTATATCCAACTGAGCTTGATATTTGGATCCATTTTTTTCTATACGTATGTCCGTATTAGAGATCCCTCGTATCATTGGATTGGAATTTTGTCAACTGATATTTTCCCATATACATAGTACAACTGTACATATCAATATTTACGTAATAAAATTCCATTTAATGTCATATAAACAAATCACTAGTTTCTCGAGATTAAACTAGATTTAACGTTTCAGGTTGAATACCCGGTGGATGCTTCGGTTAAGGCTGACGAATATTTCAAACGATGGACGTACGAGACGTACAATTTTACAATCGCCACATTTTGGACACCACACTTGGTAAAGTCCACAGAACCCGACCCAACCAAGCCCGAGCATACTGATCTTTTCGATCTATACCTTGATGAGGCGGACGAGAGTTGGACAGCAGAGATAGGAGACTTTGACTACGTGATCATCTCCTCTGGCCATTGGCATTTCCGGCCATCCGTCTACTACGAAAACGGGACGATCTCCGGTTGCCACTATTGCCAGTTACCGAACGTAACAGATCTCACAATGTTTTACGGGTATAGAAAAGCGTTTAGAACCGCGTTTAAAGTGATCTTGGACTTGGAAAGCTTCAACGGGGTAATGTACTTACGGACTTTTGCGCCGTCTCATTTCGAAGGCGGGTTATGGAACGAAGGAGGAAATTGTTTGAGGAAACGACCTTATATGAGCAACGAGACTCAAGACGAAGTGACAATGAAGCTACACAAGATTCAGTTGGAAGAGTTTAGGAGAGCTGAAGAAGAAGCGAAGAAGAAAGGAAAGAGGTTAAGACTACTAGACACGACTCAAGCAATGTGGCTTAGACCTGATGGTCACCCGAGCCGCTACGGTCATATTCCTGAGGCAAATGTGACCTTGTACAACGACTGTGTCCACTGGTGCTTGCCAGGTCCTATTGATAACCTCAATGACTTCTTGCTCGCTATGCTAAAGAGAGAAGAAGACAAAGGATTATTGGCTCAAGTTCGCAAAATGTTGTCCTAAGATGGCCACCAAATCAAGTCGTCTCTCTCTCTCTGTTTATTTAATTAAATTTAAAGAAATGGTCAAATGTTGTGCCTAGTTATTGGATGACCACGACCTCACGTCCTCACCATTACACTCCATATATATGATAAGACCAAATACCATAGTCTTGAAAAGCAGACAATGGAGCTTCCTTTGTTTGCAATCCTTCAAAGAACACCGATAGTTGCACTTACATTAGCATTTGTTCTAATTCTCCTTACAATAGTCCCTGCTTTATACTCTCTCCTTGCCAATCCAATCTTACCTCTACCAATCTCATTACCCGACACTGATCATAAGCGTCTAAGTCAACTGAATTCTTCACCACACCAGACTCCTTCACCCGAGAATGGTCCCATCCCCGCTCCACCAAATCATACGCCTTTAAGACATCGGAAGTCTTCATCCGGTCAGAGTCCTTCACCCAAGAATGGTCCCATTCCTGCTCCACCCGATCATACACCTTCAAGACATCGGAATTCTTCATCCGATCAGAGTCCTTCCCCCGTGAACGGTCCCATTCCTGCTCCAGTCAATCATACGTCTTTAAGAGATCATAATTCTTCATCATCAGTCACCACATCAACATCAAGGACACGGATCAGAGATGATGAGCAAAGGTGTGATCTCTTTAACGGGGAATGGGTACCGAATGAAGAAGCTCCATACTACACCAACACGACTTGCTGGGCGATACAGGATCACCAGAACTGCATGAAGTACGGGAGACCTAACACCGAGTTCTTGAGATGGAGGTGGAAGCCGGACGCCTGCGATCTCCCCATCTTTGACCCTCAAGAGTTTTTGGAAATGGTTAGAGACAAAGCCATGGGGTTTGTTGGTGATTCCATTAGCAGAAACCAAGTCCAATCTCTCTTGTGCCTTCTCTCTAGGGTAAAAATCCAATCTAATTGTCAATGATCACCAACCCACAAACATCTCTCAGTGTGTTGACTTTTTAACTTCCTTTGTAGGTGGAATATCCTGAAGACATTTCTTCTTCACCAGATACAGATTTCAAAGTATGGAACTACACATCCTATAACTTCACTCTTCATGCCATGTGGTCACCGTTTCTAGTGAAGTCTACTAAACCTGACCCTACAGATCCGGAGTCCAACCTCTTCAGCCTATACCTCGACGAGTATGACACCAAGTGGACGAGCCAGATCAACCAGCTCGACAACCTTGTTATATCATCCGGCCACTGGTTTTACCGGCCTGTTATTTTCTATGAAAACCAACAAATCTCTGGTTGCCAATACTGTGGGTTACCAAACACCACTGAGTTGCCTTTGTACTATGCATACAAGAAGGCTTTAAGAATATCTCTAAGAGCTATACTCGAAAACTTCAAGGGTCTGGCAATTTTGAGGAGTTTTTCTCCTCAACATTTCGAAGGTGGGGCATGGAACGAAGGAGGGGACTGTGTAAAGACACGGCCTTACAGAAGAAACGAGACTATACCCGAAGGTCCAGATCTCAAGCTTCGTGACATTCAGCTGGAGGAATTTAGAGCTGCAGAAGAAGAAGGGAGGAAGAAGAAGGGCTTGAGACTGAGATTAATGGACACGACACAGGCAATGCTAATGCGACCAGATGGGCATCCTGGGAGATACGGCCATGTGCAGGATGCAGAAGCCACTCTAAGAAACGACTGTATTCATTGGTGTCTGCCTGGACCTATTGATACTTGGAATGATATTTTGCTACAAATGATGAAGACAGTGAAGTAGAAACCATCCTCAACAATGAGTAGAGTAGACCAATATTTGAAATCAAGAAAAATTGTAACGAAATATTCTTGTAGGAGTCTCAGTATTCAATTGCTATGTATTCATATGCGCAAGGATGAAAAACCATTTGAGGAAAATTTTCGTATTACTATGAATTTTATATGCAATAACTTGACCCCTTGTGCAAACTAAAAGCACAACAGAGTACTCGTGTACACAATTTCTCAAAAGGAAATCTTGATAAAAACCAGGACCTGCAAAGCCAAAATGTAGACTACAAAAGCTGACCTGAGATACATAAGCCTTGTTTGAGTCTCATTTCTTGGAGCAGATGTATATGGAAGGTAGGAATGAGCATCAACTTCGTGGTCTGATCCAAATCCTCTATCTGAATTTGTTCTCTTGAATCTGTTCCTTGCAGCGTTCCCCTCAACGTTAAAGCTCTCATATCTTCTCGTCAAACTGTTTAGTCTCTCTAACTCCATCTCATTCGTGTGAATTTCAGCAACAATCCCCTCTGCTTGTGCCTGATAGGCGTATCAAAAGTTTCCTGTTACGAAACAGTCCAAAGGTAAAAGTGTAGAATTATTTGGCTAGAGATGGACCTGCTTTGCAGCTAATTGCTCGATTAGACTATGAAGTTGTTTATCCAGTGTCTTCTCTCTCTGAGCTGTGAAAGCAAAAGCTCAAAAGCTTCCCAATCAGAAAGTGTGAATGAAAACTTTTCAGGTTATCAACCTATCTAATGGAGCCAAAACCAGATCTCTATTAGATTCTTACTGAAAATAAGCTATCTAACAAAGTTGACGACAGGAAGTACCTGGAGAAGGCTGCTTCAAAGCTCTTTCCTGTATAACAGCCCAATTCCTCTCTAAATCCATAACTTTTTCTTCCATTGAACTCTAAAAGAATAAAAAAAAATTCCACCGCAGTAAGATATACATGATCAGATAATTCCATACTCATGAAATGTTGTAAAATGTAAACTAACCAAATCGTTCTTTTTGCTCTCCAGCTTCTCTAGCATAACAGACTTCATGGCCTCTGTATCTGCTCTATCTTTTTCATTCCCATCAGGCTGGATAACAGATTCAACTGAGCTATCGGGCTGCCTTGCATCTAGAGAAGCTTGTGCATCTTCCTGCTCAATTTTCAAGCTTTCCTCAGCATTTTCTAGCTCCTGCAAAACCATATGTCATCAAGCAGATGAAGAGAAGCACAATCTATGGTTGAACAAGAGGATGCTTATCATCTGATTATCTACCTTCAACTTTCTAAGAAGAGAATCTGCTTCATGTCTCTTCTCTTCTATTTTTGTCTCACAGGTTGATATTGCATTCTCATATGCACTATTTTCTTCTAGCAGCGTCTGCTCTCTCATTTGTGCCTAATTACATAACCAAAAGAAGAAGAATCATGAAAATCGTGAATTTTCCCTCTGTAATATGGATCGCTACAAAATCACCAAAAGCCATATGCAATTTTTAGCAAACAACAAGATTCTGGAATCAGCATCACTCTTTTTCGAATGAGAGATGCTCAAATTACTCGAATCGATCCAATTCTCTCGACTCAGAAAAAAACGGAGGGAAAAACCTGTTCACGTGTAGCGGAATGCGAGTCAAGCTGAAGAGTGAGAGCGGCATTGGAGGCGAGGGAGTGAGCAAGAAGGTGAGGCAGACGCTGGGAGATATCTGGTGGAGGCAATCTGAGCCGCAGATCTTGGATCGAGCGGCTGAGCGTTGTCGCTTTTCGGCCAAGCTCATCGACGTATTTCTGCTGCTCCTCCGTGAAAACTAATGGGATCCGATCTCTTTCATCGCATCCCTCTTTTCCATTTTTACCGACGACGTCGGCGGCCCAAGCTAGAAGTCCGGCCATATCTCCCCTCACTTCTTTCTTCTTCTTCTTCTGTGTCTCTTTGGTCTGACACAGACACCTCACAGAACGTTCGCAGAGCTAAACCGAAGCGGTTGGTTGCGTAAACCGGGACGGTTCGGTTATGTCTAGTTGACTTCTATTGTTGGTTCGGTTTGGAATAAATTGGGTTTGAAAAGAAAGGGAGCTCTCAAAATGGCTTCTATATCAATCGTATACATGGGCCGTAAAAAGGCTTCCGAAACCATTATTATTATATATACGAGACAAACAAAAAAGTAGTTTCGGCCCGGGTTGATATACGTTTCTCGTCGTCTATCAAATCATAATTTTACAAATGAAAAATTCCTGTAGTTAAGTTATATATTAGGATAACTATTTTAAATTCTCAAATGTCATATTAAAAATATGTTTTTTTTCTACTTATGTTCAGTGTTCTAAAAGGCGGTCTAGGCGGCCGCCTAGGCAGTGCCTAGGCGCTAGGCGGTCATAAACTGTAGCGATTACCTTCTCGGCGCCTAGGTATTTATAAACCATGATTTGATCTAAATTTTTATTTATAGTTTAACAAAATTCATTTTTTAATGGATATATTATCTAATATGAAAATATTATACTTTTATAGTTTAGTTTTAATACTTTTTTAATTTTTGAGTGTATTTTGAACTTAATATATTTAAAATATGTATAATATATAAGTTTATTTCGTAAACTTTAAAAACGTCTAAAAATCGCCTAGGCTCCGATTAGGCGTTCTAGGCGCTAGGCACTGACCCACCGCCCGCTTAGCGCCTAGCGCTTTCTTGAACACTGCTTATGTTGGGTTTTTTAGTTAAAAACAATAGACTTCAATGATCAGATAAGAAATGTGGTGTATATTATATATCTTAAATATTATCTATCTTTTAAGATATATAATATATATGCATTGAAAGCAACATTTATAAAAGATGAGAAGGAATTAAAAATGGAAATAAACAAATTAAGAAATAAAATCTTATCCTTTCCCAATTCAATAGAACTATAGAAGTCTAAAACACATAATATGCACTACCGCGTGTTTGCAAATAGCTTTGCTTGCAAGTTGCAATCAACCCTCTTCCTCCCTCTCAAAGCAAAACAAAAAATGACAAACCTCAAGCATCTTCCAAAAATATCCACAAAATTTGGAATTTTTAAATAGTGAATTCAAACCTAATATTATTCGATCATACATACGACTTTTATACAAACGTTTTCTTGCAAAATGCAAGTGACGTTGCCATAAAACGATTTTTTTGTAATCAACTAAACATTCGTAATTATTACTCTTTCATGTTGGGCATATATCAACATCTTGCATACGGTTTAGCATATCTAGCAAGTCTCCTGCACGTTCCCAAAACCATATCTTTACAAGCAAACTTCTTTTATATATTTATAAAATGTCCCCTACATTTCTCTTTCTAACAAACTAACCCCACGAAGGCCGCGACTGTCAAATCATTAATTGAGAAAGACCCCTTTTGTTTACTCCAACTTCCAAATCCGTCGTTATCTCTTTCTCCTCTTGACTAAGCAAAATGTTGAAGAAAGTGAAGCGAAAAGTCAAAGACTTGATCACCAAACCCTTTAAAAAGCCCAAGAGCAGACCTCTGCCTCCATCACCATCACCACCTCCTGCTCATCCTCCTTCACCACTTTCTCCGCCGCCTCAAGAAATGGCTTCCTCGAGACCAAAAAACGCTCCGTTTCTCTTCCCGACATCCAATTCCTCTGTTTTACCCGACCCGTCTCGTTTCTTCAGCCACGATCTCCTCTCAGCTCCTCTCCCTACAAACTCCTTCTTCCAAAACTTCACTCTCAAAAACGGCGACCAAGCCGAGTACTTTCACCCTTACATCATCAAATCATCGGAATCATCTATCTCCATCTCATACCCATCTCTTTCTCATAACTCTGCTTTCATCTACGAGGCTTTCAACGCCGACATCACCATCTCCGGGTCAGATGGACCCGACCAGCATTCCCGGAAAACTCATCTCATCTCTTCGTTCAGCGATCTCGGCGTCACTCTCGATTTCCCTTCCTCTAATCTCAGATTCTTCCTCGTCAGAGGAAGTCCATTCGTTACCTGCTCCGTCTCCTCCGGTAACTCCTCGATCAAAATCTCAACGATCCATGCGGTTTTATCGTTTACCGGGAACAGCTCATCTACCAAGTACACCGCGAAACTCAACAACAACCAGACATGGCTGATTTACGCGTCTTCGCCGATTAACCTGGTTAACGACGGCGGTTCTTCGATCAATTGCGGTGGTGGGTTTTCGGGTATAATCCGAATCGCCGTGTTACCGGATTCAAATCCAGATTTTGAATCGATCCTCGACCGATTCAGTTGCTGTTATCCGATTTCCGGCGACGCTGATTTCACAAAACCATTCGCTTTGGAATATAAATGGGAGAAAAGAGGCTATGGAGATCTCCTGATGCTCGCTCATCCTCTTCATCTCAAGCTTTTAACAACAGACGATTGTTCCGTCACCGTTCTAGATCATTTCAGGTACAGAAGTCTCGATGGAGATTTGGTAGGTGTCGTCGGAGATTCATGGGTCTTGAGACCCGACCCTGTTTCGGTGACGTGGCACTCTATCAAAGGAGTCAAAGAGGATTATCACGAAGAGATCATCTCAGCTCTCATCAAAGACGTTAACGCCTTGGATTCATCAGCTCCGGTCACGAACTCGTCGTATTTCTACGCGAAACTGATCGCGAGAGCCGCGAGATTAGCTTTGATCGCCGAAGAAGTTTCCTATCTCGATGTGATTCCGGCGATTAGAAACTACTTGAAGAAGATGATCGAGCCGTGGTTAGACGGGAGTTTCGAATCAAACGGGTTTCTGTATGATCCTAAATGGGGAGGTGTGATCACGAAGCAAGGATCCGTAGATTCCGGAGCGGATTTCGGATTCGGGATTTACAACGATCACCATTATCATCTTGGTTACTTTCTCTACGCGATTGCTGTGCTCGCTAAGATCGATCCTTTGTGGGGGAAGAGATACAGACCTCAGGCGTATACTCTAATGGCGGATTTCATGTCATTGGGGAAGAAAAAAGGGGCTAGTTCCAATTCCGTTTACCCGCGATTGAGATGTTTCGATTTTTTCAAGCTTCATTCTTGGGCTGGAGGGTTAACGGAGTTTGCCGACGGGAGGAATCAGGAGAGCACGAGCGAAGCCGTGAACGCGTATTACTCTGCTGCTTTGCTAGGGTTAGCTTACGGGGATACACATTTGGTGGCGGTGGCTTCGACGGTCTTGACGCTAGAGATTCACGCCGCGAAAATGTGGTGGCAGGTAAACGATATTTAATTTGAATTAAAATAATCGAACCGAATAAATTAAATTGAATCGCATGAACCGAGAAACTAGATCTAAAACCGAATTGGGTCCTACTGTTTTAGATTTTGGTTCGGTTTACGTTCGATTCTTTGGGATTAAATTTTTGTTAGGGTTCAGTATAAAATCGATGGTCGGTTCAGTTTTGGTTTTGATTCAATTTCGTATATTTAATAACTGAATTGGTTATTTTTGGTTCGATGGTGGTGACAGGTGAAAGAAGACGACACAATTTACCCGAAAGATTTCACGGCGGAGAATCGTGTGGTTGGAGTTTTATGGTCGACGAAGAGAGACAGTGGCTTATGGTTCGCGCCAAAGGAATGGAAAGAGTGTCGCCTCGGAATACAGTTATTACCGATACTTCCAGTCTCGGAAATTCTCTTCTCCGATGTGAAATTCGTGAAGCAGCTCGTGAATTGGACTTTGCCGGCGTTGGCGAGAGAGGGCGTCGGAGAAGGGTGGAAAGGGTTTGTGTATGCTTTGGAAAGTATTTACGACAAAGATGGAGCGATCGACAAGGTTAAAGGATTAAATGGGCATGACGATGGGAACTCTCTGACTAATCTCTTGTGGTGGATTCATAGTAGAAAATGTGGTGATTACGATGATGATGAAGACGATGAAGGTGGTTACGGTGGTCATGGCGGTGGCGGGAAGTATTGTTCGTTTGGTCATTATTGTAATTAAGCTTTCAAGTTGTTCGCTTTTTAATTTTGGTATGGTAAATTAAATCAATGTTTCATAGAACTTGATTTTATAAAATAAAACTTCATGTTGATCCAAGGGGTATTCGTGAAACATAATCGAAGATATTTGTGATGAAAAACATTACATACGGTATGTATACAGTTGCTAAACCAAAGTAATCCAAAAACAACCATTTCATTTAGCTAAACTATACTATAAACATGATTTCACTGGCTGAATTAATCTCCATGTCCCCTTCGCCATGACGGTTGTTGTTGCTGGCAATCCTCTGTCGAACTCTCTGGAGCTCTTCCTTGATGTTCCTCTGCCGCCTGTTCTGCAGCTTGTCGCTCGGACACTAGGTCGTAGAGTGGTCTGCCTCTCCTACAAGCCCAACTCCTTTCCTCTCCAGATCCGTCAAGTTTGCTACGTCTCTGATCCCGCTTTTTCTAGTTTACAAGGTTATCGGTTTATCACAGAATGTGTTAGCTTTGTTAGGCTCGTTTTACCTTAGTATGAGGATGTTACGCTTGCCCTTTGCCGTCTATTACCTCTGTTCGAGGTCGCTGTTCGAAATCTCCAGTCAATCTCAGTTACATCCTTTGTTCATTTGGTATGGTTAACTAGAGTTGTGATGGTTATAGATTTTGTTAGAAGCATTTGGTGTTGTGAGCCTCTGAAGTGTTTCCCTTTTGTGGAGACTTCAAACTTTCTTGGTGACATTAACTTGTTTGCAGGTTTGTTTCACCTTCAAGACTCGTCATCTTCTTTCGTTAGCCACTTATCTCCTAACGGGCGTTTAGCTTCAGCCTTAGTTGCAGAAAAGCTTGCCCTATCAACTCCTCTTCTTGAAGCAGCATTTGCTTGACTCATAGCATTCGATGTGCTATTCAACTCCAAAAGCCTCAACCCTCCTTTGATCTCTAAAGATGTTAAATATTTTTTTTGAAATTAGATGTTTTAAGTGTTGAGTTTAATTGTATATGTTTTACCTTTGTTTCTTGTCCAGCCATGGTTATGGTTTGGTTTGATGCGAACAATTCGTCCTCTGATGGAGTTTGAGATTTATAAATTAAGATTTTACCAAAAAAAAAAAAAAACATGATTTCAACCCATCAAGATGAAGGTGCATAGTTGTTACGAACAGTCTTCTTGTTCGAAAAGAATTAGGGTGGGATTTTAGTCAATACATATATATATATATATTCCACTACTCATTCATAGGAACATAATGTCGCGCACATGATAAAAATTATTATTTTCCGTGAGCTACGTTCATAAGTTCCCTCCATTGTATAATTTTAAATTACTTTTGTAGCGAAATCGTAGTAGTGATCTACGAACGCACAGCCTTGATTTGATGTAAACACCAAGATGTCTCCTCTCTTTCTTAAGCCTTGTAAGGATAGAGGTGTGAGCCAATTATTGTCATCTTGTATGGACTGACTAAACAATGTTTTTGTTTTTGTTTTTGTTTTTGCAAATAGGTGTCTCGAGCATAAACAATCTTTTCGTTTTTCCAAAAGAAAAATCATAATACTTTTTCTTTCAATAGAATGGACTGACTAGACGTGGAAACAAGTCTGGATAAGGTGGCTCCAGTTTATCTTTCGTTTATCCAAAAGAATTACATAAGTATGATTTTTGCTTTGATTAAAGAATTTGTCTCTAAAGAAAGTATGTTTATGAATTATGATGCTTGTATATAATTTGCTGTCAATTATCAGAAGCTAGGTCTATTATTATTATGAAGCTCAAATTATAACACATGAATATTTTCCTAAATAGATTAGTATGTAAAATATATATTACTAAAGACAACAAAATCATATTATTAATATTTGTTGCTCCTAAACTTGATTATTAGATTACCATTTGGTTCCAAAGAAAAATGTTACCATAGGTATACTGAATCCCAAAATAAAAAAGATTAACGTGGAATGCTCTAGTGGTTGGTGGGTGTGCCACTGCCACATGATCTGGAAGTCTTGTGAAAGTGATGGATTAGTGGATTTTCTCTAACATTCGAAATATTCGTCGTCACACGTGGGACCCCCGAGTTTTAACCTTTTGCAAATGTTGGAAATCGCCAGTCCACTCCATCCAATAAAAATGATTAACAACAATAACAACAATTAAACAAATAAAATATTACCCAAACAAAAAATAAATGCCAACTAAAAAGTTCGATATACAATCCAATTTTATAATTTGTTCAATCAAATATTTTAATTCATTAAATTTTAGTATATGATTCGGAATGCGAGAAAATCTTACAGGCATAATAAGATTTTTATTTTTATTTTTCCATTTCATCGACATTTATTCTCTCTTCACATTTATATAAGGTAATCAATTTTCCTAGGACTAGGAGAACAATATTAATTAGGATGAAATAAGCAAGGGACCAAGCCGACGTCGTCTTGTAAAACTTGTTGTTATATCTAATTTCCTCCTGGCGAAGGGAAACGAATAGCGCACAAAAGCTAAAGATACAAAAGAGTTTGAAAATTTAAGAGAGAAGCTATATACAGTACAGCAGCATCACCAAGACGAACACGGAGAGAGAACGAATCTTTGAATCGGAATTCACTCATCCCAGGGAATTTCAACGGCGGAGAAGATGCCTTCGCCACTCGAGACTCAGCAGCCGGAGAGATGCCGGCCGATGACCTCGACTGTATCGGAGATCGAGGAGGTCATACCCGAGGAATCCGATAGAACGACTCTGCTCAACGGCTCTAACGGTTTGTCGTCAACCGAACCGGTGCGCCGTCGAGTGTCCGGGAAGTTTCCGGTGGACGGAGGAGCTCGTCGGGTTTGCCGGCAGCAGTCGTTTGGCCGCGAAATCAGCCACGCGGCGTCTGAGACGTACCTTATTACAGGACTTAGCTTCAAGCTTCTTCGATACCTCGGGTACTGATCTCAATTTTCCCGGTTCGTGATTGGGTTATATATAATTAGATATTAGCTGGCTTTGAGCATTGTGTGCACGGCATTGATCAAATATATTATATATATATATATATATCTAAATAGTTTGTTTCTTGTGATTTGGGAACTTTGCTCTAATTGGGAAAGTTACTTCATGTGCTGTTGCTCACTCTTGAGCTATTGAGCATGTAAATATAGTTCAGAGACTCGCATTTACTTCAAAATTTTGTTGAAATCTAGTGCTGATTCTGTCTATTTTCTTTCCACTTTCAGCAAGAATTTGTTTAATTGTTAAGTCTTGTTCAGGGTAGGCTATCGATGGATCACAAAGTTACTTGCCCTTACATTTTATGCTATGCTTCTTATGCCTGGATTTCTTCAAGGTTTGTTTCTTTATTTTTGTATCTTGTGATAAAAAAACTACATAGAAAGGACTTGATTTTAATATAGATGCTGTTTGTGTCTTGTGCAGTTGCATATCTATATTTTTTCTCACCACAAATCCGGAGGAGTGTAGTGTACGGAGATCAACCAAGGAACAGGTTTGTGTACTGTGAAGTGAGCAGAATCTTTACTTTCTGGCTCGTGTCACGTGACCCATGTCTGAGACTGTTGTTGATGTATTGCATGTATGAATGGCGATTCGGTAGGCTGGATCTCTACTTACCAAAAGACAATGATGGATTGAAGCCAGTTGTGGTTTTCGTGACTGGTGGAGCATGGATTATTGGGTGAGTATACAACAACATTCTCTTCTGGATAAGATTGAATTCATTTGTTTTTACAATTTCTGTGCATATAGTTTGGTGTAGGTATAGAAGCTTTCCTTGATAATTGGTTAAAAATGGGTTCTGTAGTCGCGTGTTAATAAGTTGATGTTTTGCTACTCTTGTGCTGATATTTAGTTACAAAGCTTGGGGCTCGCTCTTGGGAATGCAGCTAGCAGAGAGAGATATCATTGTAGCATGCGTTGACTACAGGTACCGAAAAGTAGACACAAAATTCAAAACCAGTCTTCTTTTAAATATGTTCCTTACGCTGGATTTCACTTATGTCCTTACAGAATCAAAAATATTTTAAGATTATTGAAATTCTCGATTTGTATCATGCATTTACCAAGTAATACCTTCCTTTTTGGTCTAGGAACTTTCCTCAGGGAACAATTAGTGATATGGTGACGGATGCTTCTCAAGGAATCTCATTTGTCTGCCAAAACATCTCTGCATTTGGAGGTGACCCCAACAGGTCTTAACACGGTGGCTTTGATTTTTTGCTTTTACCATTTGATCTTCAAATTTAGTCTCCGGTATTGATCTGATCTGATCTGCATGTTATGTAGGATCTACCTGATGGGGCAATCAGCTGGTGCTCATATAGCCGCTTGTGCTTTATTGGAACAATCTACTAAAGAATCAAAAGGAGAAAGCATCTCCTGGAGTGTTTCCCAGATAAAAGCTTATTTCGGATTATCTGGAGGGTACTGTTTTCTAAACTTTGCTTTTGGATTTCTCGTTTTGTTTCTATCTACTTTTTGGTATACAGAAATTTACCTGCTAATCATTTTCAACTTGAGCAGGTACAATCTATATAATTTGGTTGAGCACTTCCACAACCGGGGTCTGTATCGGTCCATTTTCCTAAGGTAAATTCTCAGTTAATCAAAATTCTAAACTCATGAGTCTAATCAGTTATATATTTCTAAGACTCAACTCCAACTTGTAGCATAATGGAAGGACAAGAGTCCTTTGATAAATTCTCTCCGGAAGTAAGATTGAAAGACCCGATCGTTGGAAAAGCCGCAGCGTCTCTATTGCCTCCTATTATACTTCTCCATGGATCCTCAGATTACTCCATACCATGCGATGCAAGGTTCTATGATCATCCTCTTTGAAACTCATACATTGCTAATTAATCCGCTGCACTTTACCGACACTTCCTCTCTTTTTTTTTTTTTTTTTTTTTTGCAGCAAAACTTTTACGGAGGCTCTCCAAGCTGTTGGAGCCAAAGCCGAGCTTGTTTTATACAGCGGGAAGACCCATACTGATTTATTTCTTCAGGTAAGCCACAGACACTACTTTACATTACATGTTTCTCTCTTTTGCTCAGTGTCGTCGTCGTAATAAGCTCATGAGAATATTTGTTTTTAGGATCCCTTAAGAGGCGGCAAAGACGAACTCTTTGATGACATAGTCTCTGTGATACACGCCGATGACAATGATGCGCTGACCAAAGACTCAGTGGCTCCTCCTAGAAAGCGTCTTGTCCCTGAGTTGTTACTGAAACTGGCTCGTGAGGTTAGCCCCTTTTGACCGCCAAAAAAGAATCGTCTTTAGTTTGTTGATCCTTTGTTGCTTTGCTCTGTCTTTTCTGTTATTCGATTTGTTTATAAGATATAAATAGAAACTCCTACCTGTTATATGTGGTTGAAGCTAAATGCTATTTTACCCTTTTAACTCATACTCTTAATCTACCAGAGAAGAAGAGCTTATCTATCTAACTTAAAAGTGTCGGTCAATTTAGGAATCGTTAGACCCACGTAGATTTAAGCACAATATCAATATGATTTTTACTTCCACAAGTATCGATAATATCCAGTTTTATCAAATTTGCCAAAGGAGATGAAGATCAGATGTGACAAGACTCATGGACTCCTTGCATGTTTTGTTAGTATGAAAACGATGGTGATCATATGCAAATTGGATTTGTATAATAAACAGACCATAGGTGATGTTGAGATAACTAACCTTATTCACCTTTGGACCCACCATTTGCTCCAACTTGTGGCTCATGTTCTTCCTAACCTTTAGACTCGAAGCGACTTGACAGATTCCAATAGGCTATTACGATCTCTACCGTTTCCCACGTCGGCTTGACCGACCTGATGTGGAAGCAAACAAAGTTAGGACAGGCCATAGTATCTCCTACATATTATCACCAAAGTAGACATCATCATACGGAAGATCTTTACCATTCTAAACACTTCCCATCAGAATAAATACCATTCATAAATGATATCATTGATGGTCAAGCCATAGAGCTACTAACGCTTCCAGCTTCACCAAAAGAGTAGTATATAGTACGAAAATAATTAGAAGTTGCAACCTCACGCTGTGTCACGTGTCAGGACCTAGGCAACATGTGGAAGGGTCCAATATACAAGAGCACATATATGCATTACAGATGGAGAGAGTTTAGTAACACTTGGTGTAGCTTTCTTGTCGACTGTTACTTGAAGATATAAGAAGAAAGAAGACTAGTAGTTATCACTTTTTGCCTGGTGGTTGATGGTTCCAAAAGCCAATGTAAGCATCTATGGACTGGACCCCATATACACAACCCTTCCGAGAAACTCAGCCAGCCACAAGATGGATTGCAACTTTTTCAACTCCACAAACTCCTCGCCACGTGTCGACCCCTCGTGATTCTATCCTTGCTTTGCCTTATTAGTCCCTCCTGCTTTCAGAATACAATTCTCTTTCATCATCAAACCACTAACTTCATCTCTGAAGTTAATAAAACATGTTGAAACAAGAGAGTAATTGGGCACAAGTCTGTGACACATGCCGTTCAGCCGCATGCACCGTCTACTGCCGGGCTGATTCAGCTTACTTGTGCACCAACTGTGATGCTCAAGTTCATGCTGCCAATCGTCTTTCTTCCCGCCATGAACGTGTTCGTGTCTGTGAGTCATGTGAGAGAGCACCGGCTGCCTTCTTCTGCAAGGCAGACGCTGCTTCTCTATGCATAGCCTGTGACTCACAGATTCATTCCGCAAACCCACTTGCTAGACGCCATCAACGAGTCCCGATTCTGCCAATCTCTGGACACGCTTACACTTCCATGGCCACAAGTGAGACAACAGTGACGACGACAGATCCAGAGAACAGACTGGTGGTTGGTCAAGAAGAAGAGGATGGAGATGAAGCAGAGGCTGCTTCTTGGTTGTTGCCTAATTCAGGGAAAAACAACAACAATGGGTTCTCGATTGGTGACGATTATCTGGACCTTGTAGATTACAGTTCTAGTACTATGGATAAGCAATTCACAGATCAATCCAGTCATCAGTATCAACAAGACTGCAGCGTACCACAGAGGAGCTATGGAGGAGATGGAGTTGTTCCACTTCAAGTTGAAGAACCAAAGAGTCACATGCACCACGAGCAACACAACTTTCAGTTTGGTTTCACCACCAATGTCTCCTCAGGAGCTCTTGGAGTTGTGCCAGAGTCAGCAGCGAGTGAGACAACAGTATCACACCCAAGATCGCCCAAAGCGGTAACAGAGCAACAACAACTACTTGAGCCTCCAGCTCAGGTACTGAGTCCAAGGGACAGAGAGGCTAGGGTCCTGAGATACAGAGAGAAGAAGAAGACGAGGAAGTTTGAGAAGACGATAAGGTATGCTTCAAGGAAAGCGTATGCAGAGACAAGACCACGGATCAAAGGCCGGTTTGCAAAGAGGGAAGAAGTCGATGCAGAGGCAGACAATGCTTTCTCCACAATGATAATGTTTGAAACCGGATATGGAGTTGTTCCTTCTTTCTGATATGAGAAGAACTAGATTGCATGCTTGTAAATTGCTAACCGGTTTGAAACCGGGCAAGTTGTTACCAGTGTAATGATGCATATAGCTCTATATTTTTTTGTCTATTAGTACGAATTAATTAGATATATTCACATTTTTGCTGCTCTAGTTAATTGAAACAAAATTTTGGTAGAAAAATCCTCTAATTTGTGAAATATCAACACCACATAAAGGTATGCACTGATTTAGCTAGATGTACCAAGAACATTTAACACGGAACTCACCTTGTCTAGGTTCAAAGCAAATAACTATATTGATTCCTTTCTTGGTGACACTTTCCACATCACTAGAACACCTAGCAGATAAAATGCCATTTGTGCCGCCCTGAGAAAAGAAGGTTTTAGACAATTACGATTTTCTTCTTATCAAAGTTTAGATTACATAATTTTAAACATTTAAAACTTGAGAAATCCAATAAAAAACAACATTGAATATATATAGTCATTTTCAGTAACGTACTCAGATAAGTGGCAGTCATTTAGCAAACAACCGAGGTAATAATAATTACATGAAAGCATATTCTTGTTCATGATTAGCATTGGAGCATGGTTGTAGTACCAAATCCATTCCCACGTGGCTCTCTCCTGTGACAATATTCTAGCATTTGATAACAAAATTCTAACATTTTTTTCCAAAACACTAAGGTCACTCACAACCAAGTATACTAGCAGAATATGTCAAATGCCTATGGACCATCGAAAGATATTCAGTTCGAGAAACCTGTTTATTGCTCTATCTTTAGAATAAATAAAAGGCATATAAAAGCTCACTTTTCCAAAGGTATATGCTGTGAATTAAAGAATAACGAGGCACTGTAACGTAACTAAGCCTTCACTTTGTCCACCACTAAGATAGCTTTACCACTTCCATAGTTAAGCTGATGAGTTCCTGTACCAATCAAAAGATTCGTTATAGCCATAACTGCAATAACAACCAATTTGAGGACTAACGAATTTATGAGCCAATAATACAAATGTTCATATTTAGTCATGGATTCGAGATATCGCGTGAAAGTGCATAAAAGTGATGCCTCAAAAGTGCATAAAAGTGATTCGAGATATCACGTGAAAGTGCATAAAAGTGATGCCTCAAAAGTGCATAAAAGTGATTCGAGATATCGAGATATCGCGTGAAAGTGCATAAAAGTGCAGTGACCTTTGAATCATTTGACCTTATAATAGTGCATAAAATTCATAAGTTCAAATAAAAGTGCATAAAAGTGATTCGAGATATTTTGCCAAAAGGTCACTGCACTTTTGCACAATTCCTCAGATAATTTCTCATCACAGCCATGTATAGTGGAGAATCCGGACAATACTTACAATTACAAAGCCTTTATATGGTCCATGGACTCTTGTTCTCTCCTCATTCTTTCCAAGAAAAGAAGTTTTTCTCCTTAAATCTGAAACAAGGAAAGTATTCGCAACCACGGAAATTGATAATAAATAATCGAAAACAAAATAATTAGCGATGTAGTTTTCTTCCTCAACAATAGATCAAAAATGCATTTTCTCCACATAATTCAGATGCATGCAACCTTCATGTAAGGTGAAGGTCTACACATGCGTGAGAGAAGTTAAGAAAAAAACTACAGATTGACAAAGAACAACAATAAGCGAAACACTTCTTTCTTGAACCACAAGAGAAGAAAAAAGGCCAATCAATACACGTAACTCTTCATGAACTAGAACCACTTTAAAATCTCCACTATTTTCAGTACCAAAACACTAAAATTACAAACAGCGATGCCTCAATTTTATCCATTTACGTCTATGGTATAGACATCAAGCGTTGGCCGGATAATTAACAACGATCTCTAAAAATGCTTACTAGTGTAAGGAACCTATAATCTCTTTTTCTTTAGAGTTCAATGGTCATGAAACCATTTCATAACATTTCTCCATTCCGTTACATTCCCCTGATCCCCTCCTAAAACAACTAAATAACAAGAAGAACTTAAAAGTTAAGTTCCAATTACCAAGAAAAGAAGAAAAAAACCGTTTCAGAGTTTAATTTTTTTCCTTATGGGAAAGAAAAGTAAATGGTGTAAGCATAAAAGAAAGAGGAAGAGATGCGAAAAGTGTATCCTAGGAGGCTAGGACCAACCTTTTTTGTACAAGAAAACTCACTTTTCAGCAGTAGAGAGTTGAAGGAAGCCACATGAATTTGGCCACTAGGGGTGTCTTACAATCTCCTTCTTTTTGGGCCACAAAATGGGTATCATTCATCATCCTATGCACTAGTAAACGGATGTAGCTCAAAACTTTACTTTTGCCTCTGTGATCCTTAAGACATGTCCTGAAACTTTCTACATGAGTCATGTTTTGTTAATATATATGATGATGATCAAGTGCCGATTTCTACATAACAAAAAATTATGGACAAGTGATAACTCGGAGATGTACCGGGACAGTTATCATAAGGTCCAAGAAGAATATTCAACTACGTAAAACTTTGCCAAAAGCCAAAGAGAAAGAAGTATCTATATAGCTTTACTTTAAATAGAGAGATCCATATGAAAATAGTAAAAGGTGATATGAGAAAATAGTAACAACATCTCTGCAACACCATATGCAAATCCCATTTCAAAATAGTAAAAGGTGATACGAAAAATAGCAACAACAACATGGTGTTATCCGGACCACTTCCTTTCAAGAATCTTTGTATAGCACAAGTTGTGAACGGGTCCCAATGAAGAGTATATAGGAGGAGATGTTTACGCTTTACACTTTTACACAAAAGCTCAGCGAGCCGCAAAATGATCCAATAACATTTAAGAGCCACTAGCACTGTGCCACGTGAAGGCACTGAAGAATTCGATTCCATCTTTCCTCTGCTTATTCTAGCTTTATTAGCCCCTTCTTTCAGACACAATCTCCCACGCCAACAAACTAACTACATTTGAGTGTACTATTATGTTGAAACAAGAGAGTAACGATAGGGCACGAGCCTGTGACACATGCCGGTCAACCGCCTGCAGCGTGTACTGTCATGCCGACTCTGCCTACTTGTGCACGAGATGTGATGATCAAGTCCACTCTGCCAATCGCGTTGCTTCCCGCCATAAACGGGTTCTTGTCTGCGAGTCATGCGAGCGTGCCCCTGCTTCTTTTCTGTGTGAAGCAGATGATGCATCTCTATGCACAGCCTGCGATTCAGATGTTCATTCCGCAAACCCACTTGCTAGACGCCACCACCGAGTTCCAATCTATGGAAACTCTTACAGCTCCATGGCCACTCACCACAAAAGCGAGACGACGACAAAGACCGATCCAGAGAAGAGACTGGTGGTGGAAATAGAGAGAGGTCAAGAGGATGTCAAAGACAAAGAGGCAGCTTCGTGGTTGTTCCCAAACTCAGACAAATATAGTGGCAATAACCAGAACAATGAGTTATTGTTTAGCGATGAGTATCTAGACCTTGCGAATTACAACTCAAGTATGGACTACAAGTTCACAGGTCAATACAATCAAGAACAACATCAACAAGACTGCGGCGTACCACAGACAACGTACGGTGGAGATAGAGTTGTTCCACTTCAACTTGAAGACTCAAGGGGACACTTGCGCCACAAGCAACAGAAATTCACCTCTGGAAATCACTACAACTGCAGTGATTCCATAAACCATAACGTAAGGCTTTTGTATATTTTGTTATCCCTTTAAATCATTTTATAGTACATAAAAATATCACCAAAAGTGTATAAAAAAAAAAAAAAAAAAAATCTCGGTTCTCTCATTAATCCTCTTATTTGGGGGATTGAGAATGTCTTTGTTGTTTCTGTCATCAGGCATACAATTCATCCATGGAAACTGACTTGGTGCCGGAGTCAACACCACGTGACACAGTAGCTTCAGACTCAAGAAGGCCCAAGGAGACGCTAGACAAATTACATGACCCTCCAATTCAGATGGTAACCCAATTCAGTGCAATGGACAGAGGAGCCAAAGTCCTGAGATACAAAGAGAAGAAGAAGACAAGGAAATTTGAGAAGACAATAAGGTATGCTTCAAGGAAAGCGTACGCAGAGAGAAGACCAAGGATCAATGGCCGGTTTGCAAAGAGGATAGAAACCGAAGCTGAGGAGGACCAACGGTTCAACACAATGCTTATGTACGACACAGGATATGGCATTGTTCCTTCATTCTGATACTCATTCCCATGTGGCAACAAAATAAAAATAAAAGACTAGATAATGAAAGCTGTAAATTATTTTTAGTTTTTGAGATTCTCTAAGGTTAATTTGGTGATTTTCTAAGCTTCAAGGATTATGCATATGGGTATGTAGTTTTGGCTAACTGTTACTAGTTAGTAATCCTCTTTTCTCTGCATTAGTTAAACAAAACATGTGCAATCCCAATTTGTGAAATTATATGCATGTGCAAGCTAAGTGAGTACTTTTATGCTATCCTAGGACATTACAAACCATATGTAAAATGCCTGTGGGTATGGGCCATCCACATAAACATAAATACTTACTTTCTTGCTCTTATCTTTCCCAAGGTATATGCTCGTAAAAGAATGACAAGTGACACTGTAACTAAGGAAGGATTCCCTTTTTGCCATCTGGAAAGAGCTAAACTTATTCCATCCATGATTAAGCTACTGAAGTCTTCATGTACAATTAAAAACTAAGTTCGAACACATTCCAGCTCTGATTGAGAGACAAGACTCTGAACACTAATCTTCACACAATGTTGAAATCAAACACTGGAAAAAAAAACATTTGATTGATGGAATCCAATCTAATAAATGTTCTCAAATATAACTGGCTAGTTAGAACTTAGAAAGATCTCCTATCTAATAATTTTCTCTCAGTCCAAACACTTCTACTAGTTCCATTTTTCAGTCGAACGTTGAGATTATCCCAGATTGATTGTGACCCTTGAGTGAGAAAAGCCAATAATTTGAGAGATTTTCGGAAAAGTCTAAAATTTTCAGGATGATCGATAACGTGTCTCTTAATTTTCAATATTTATGGGCCTAAGCGTATAAACCCTAATATAAGCCCATTAATAAAATCAACGAACGGGGCCCATCTTAGTCTCACGCGTTAAGCTCTTCTTACAGTACCACCAAACATGTTTGCCTAAAGATAGATTTTTTTTGTATGTTTGTTTTTGGGAGTTATCCTGTTTTGATCCATGACCATGCATGCATCCACATATACATTTTAATATGTGGCCTTTGCTATGTCCTTCGTGGTCGATATGTAAAGAAGGATCCGTCGTGGTGGTGGTGATCTATATATATGCAGCACCGTTCTTGTATTATGCCGGTATGATGGTGAGATCGTTTTACGTTCCGACACCTAGAAACCTAAATTACGATCAAATTTATTGTTCATCACAATTCTATATCTTGTTTTTTTTTTTTTTTGTAAATATAAGTAGATATCAGAAATCCAATTTCAAAAGAATTCCAAAAAAGATTGGGTGAGGAGAGTTGGTGGTAGTTCAGTTATTTGTCTTCTTCTCCTTTTCTATGCATAAATAAAATACATTTTCTGTTTCCAAATTTATATATAATAAAATCATTTTCTTTTAGTTTCTTGTTTACAGCTTTAAAATTGCATACTAACTCATATATCATCATCATCTTTAAATGAAAGAAGAACTATCCATCATCTCCAAATTATCTTCTTTTCAGTTTATACAAAATATAACAGAAAGAAAAAAATCTTCCGATTCATCACAAAGGAAACAGCTTTTTTATTATAAGAAAAGAAACTCAAACTTTGGTACGTAACTAAACCGTTAAAAAGTAAGGTTTCAGGCTGCTAGACCTAAGTCTAGCCTACATTAAAAAATCCGCTTTAGTTCCCGGTCCAAAGATATATATATGGGTCGGAATTTCACGGATACAAAAAAAAGAGGATAGATTAGAAGCAGAAATATAAAGTAATTTTCTTCGATCAGAACAATTCATGATGGATGGTGAGTTCTTGGATCATCTGTAAGAGAAGAAAGGTCTTGATCCAAGTCATTATCCAAGGAAGAAGAACGATATCTGTCATGGATGCTTCCGCTTCCTTCTCCTGCTCCTCCAAGCTTCTTCATGGATGTGATGACTTGACGAAGCTCCAAGTTTTCCTCTTTAAGACTCAGATTCTCTTGAAGAACAAGATCATTGCTGTCGGAGGCTTGGTTAAGCTTATCTACAAGCTGGTGGTTCTCACTTCGAAGCCAAGCAACCTGTGAGAGAAGCTCATCTAAGTGTCTTTGCTTTCTCATTCTTGACCTTCTCGCTGACTCTCTGTTGGATACCATACGTCTTTGCTTTCTCTCGTTGATGACGAAGATTTCTTCAGTTGCTTCATCCGAAGTCGTAGAGTTGTTGCTTGCCGGAGATTGTAGATTGAGTTCTTGAAATTGGGGGTATTGGATGATATTGAGATTGTTATTATTGGTTGATGGGTTTAAGTTGTTGTAGTAGTGGTTTAAGTGGAAGAAGTCTTGTTGTTGCATGTTGTTAAGACTTGAGCTATCATAATTTGGCTGCATGATCAGTCTCTCTCTCTCTCTCTCTCTCTCTCTCTCTCTCTCGATAGAGCTCAAAGAGGGTGAGTTAATGGTGGAGATTGGATGAGAAGGAGTGTTTATACAGCAGATAAAGCCATAAAAGTGGACCACACCCTTTTAGCAAATTGGTGGCTTTCGTGACACATGCTTAAGGGTTTTGCTTTTGAAAAATAATTTAGATTATGTCTTCTACGTGATTGGCATGCCTTTTCCTTTTTAAAATTATTGGAATTACAAATCAAAACTAAGACTAGTTTTTGAATTTACAGGTTGTCGAATAGATCTACAATGGAATCTAAAAGAAATTTATGTTTTCTTTGTAGTTGTAATATAATTGATTAATGTCATAGATAAATAGACGTAGACAAATAGCTAGGTTGAATTAGAATAACTTGGTCGCATTTAACATATTGTTTATTCATCGGTTGTTGCAGGAGAATGATACTAGGAAGGCATGCCATTTATTTTATCAGAACCACGGCATCATTGGCATGCATGAATGGTGTATCATATACATGCATAACTTATATATGGATGTGTACATATGATGATACATCGAGGTGGTATATTGTCATATGATTAGTTTAATGACCAAATAGTAGAATCTTGTATCCGGTGCATCCGTTCATGTGAGTTTAGGAGAGGCCGAGAGGGTGCGATGGCCATGCACATACATTATACATGGAAGATCATGGTGCTCATGCATGACTGAACTAATAAAAGGGTTCTATATCATGCTCATGGATTATGATGATAATGACACCTGAGGAGTTGGTTACAATATGTATATATTGTGGATAAAATTAAGTTTTGGATCAGTGTTATGTGCTTACATCAGAGAGAAACAAAAACTTGTAGTTTATAGCTAGTTGTGGGGTTTGAAAATTATTTTAGTTTGGAAACCATGCTTTTGTTATTAAAAGTGGTGATGATGCCAAATAAGTCAATTTATAAAGCTTATATAGATATCTTCTTTATTTAATTCCAACACCTACACAAACTTCCCCACAATTAATTTGTCTTCTTTTTGTTTTTAAAAATCTAAGAAGATTATCTCTTGGACCTTTGAGATTTCCTTCTTTTCTTCAAACAACATCAACAATTATATGGTTTTCTGCGTAGACTTTAGACGTCCAAAATAAAATGTTCTGTTTTCTAATATATTAATATAAGGTTTTAAACGGTCTTTTAAGCATAACCATGGCATACTGAAATTTCAACCATACATTATATATGTAAAACCCAAACATGCTTAAGTATCCATTACAATTCCATGATCCCGAATCTTTTCAAGTTTTTCTTCTTATTTAACTGGAGTTTCGGGTAAAAGCATATACCAATTCTCAAATTTATAGTATAACCGATTATTCTTCCCATTTAAAACATCTATATATAGTAGTCAACAATAATTGAAAACACAATGAAAACAAAATCTTTAACCCTAGTTTCCAAATAAAAATGAATATTTAACCACTAGACCAACATAGATTGTTTTTTTTTCAAGTGTTAGTATTTAATATCATTGAATATCAAGTCACATATATAGAGGAAAGCATGTTGATTCAAGAACTTAATTATTACTCCGACTCTTTCTCTTATTATACTTATATATATATATATTTGGTCAAAGACCGCTATTAACAAAAACCAAACAAAATAAACTCCTTAGTTGCACTAGGAAAGCAAGATGTGTTAGGCAGGCTTGGCTTGTCGTTTTATGATGTTCACTACAAAGGCTAAGGCAAAGGCTATAATACATTTGAGGAGCTGGTGACTCAACAACCACTTAAGACCATACACTTGCGAAATGTTTACAAGTTAAAACAATTTTTTGCTTGATTTTAACTAGCTGAGTTATGTTAATTAGAGGAGTGTTATCCCCACGTTGGTCAAGAATAAGAAATTTGGCGATTTATACCGACCGCATATTTGATAATTTCCTTGTAAACCTGTTTAAAATTCCCTCTATAACGACATCAAATTTTAGGAAATCGTTTGGGTTTTGTCCTACAGTTTCCTGACAGGTTCGTTAATTTTTTTATGTACGCAAAGGATGATTTAGTAGGAAAACCATTTTAATAATTGGAGAATTGAACAAATCTTCTTTGGTCCCTCTATTTCTTTCTTGCCATTATATTATATTATTAGAACGTATCTTTCTTTAAAATACACATAACCAAAAACTTAGGCATGCACGGGTTTATTATAATCCATTTGTAAAAAGGCAGTATTAACTAAAATATGTGCATATTGATATTGGTCCTCTTTAGGTAGACTTTTTGGGTGTTGACCGAAAGTTATAAAACACAGCTATGGAAGTTGTCGTATCTAAAAGTTAATATCAGGTTTCACTGTTTTAGCCTTTAGGGATGCAATACTTTATCATTCGACTATTCGAGGAAACAATATATTCGAGAGATCACTAGTTTCCGTTGAACACATGAAGAGTACGTAGTTCTTGGATTTTGGATCAAATCTTCATTTTATTTAATTAATAAGTTCAGCTGATATTATAGATTTTCATCTCAAAATAATGTTTTAAGAAAACAGTTTATATCCATCAATACTCTTTAATTTTGATGTGTAATTTTACAATTCGACTGACTTAAACCTTCATAAAATTGCATAATTTGGCACGTTCAATGACTATTGAATGAAAGAAAGTGTGACTGTTTTGGTCAAACAAAAGGCAAATACACAACATCAAGTCATATCATTCAGACAAAGTCTATTTCTTATTTATTTCAGTCTCATTCCTTTGCACGGTTTGTTCTTCTTCCACAGCCTCATTTTTTTATTTTCTTCCTATTCATATCTTTTTTACTTTTTTTTTGTCCAGTTTGCTTTTTCTTAGTGTTTCCTTTATATAATATTCTTTCAATAATAATTTTATTGGATCATAAACTATGAAAGTGTTTTTGAATGTTTCATTGTTTTGGTCCCATCAGAAACACTAACACCTGATATTGGCCTACCATGATTTTTCAATTCTTTACCAAAGAATCTCTTACACTGACAGAATTCCCTCAATGACATCTTATAATTTGTATAGAAAATCATCATTTGTCAAACTAAAATCTAATGTAAGTAGTAATTATCATGTACGAATTTTGTGGTATCGAAAAATGCTCTTCTAGCTTAAACGAAAACTGTATATAGACCTAAAGAAGTGGTACTACATTTGCTCCAACAAACAAAAACTAAAGAAATGATACTTTTGACTCGCTGGTTTGTTCTCTTCGATTCATTGGCCCCATAATTAGCTTATGAGAATTGGAAATTCCATTGATCTTCTTCGTTAAGTAATCATCAACATATATATTAATTAATTGTTGCACAGAATTTTAAATAAAAATGGATGATGTCATGATGGTCCAACTGATCATTGGTGGATTAAGGATAAGCCAATCACCAAAGCGAAGTATATTATATCATCACACCTTTTTACGATAATTTTTATAATTCCACAGCTTTTATTTGTATGAAAACTTTATAATTTATATACTTATTTTATACTTTTATATTTGTCGTTCATATCATACCTTTAAATCATTCTATCCAAATTGCCAAATGGAGAATACTCACAAATATATTTTCATAAATACGTATGCCTAATTGTTTTATTAATCTCTGCGTTCAGTAAAATTGATCTACATAAGTACTAATTTAACAAATACTAGTGAAAAACTACATAAAATATAGCTTCTTACTTTTTAGTTAATAACATTGAATCACGGGTTACGTAGTCCACTTTTCTTCTAGTTCAGTTTTTTTTTTTTTTTTTTTTATTTATTTATAATTTGTTTTTTTTCTTACTTTATTCATCCTTGCCACTTCTAGTTCAGTTTTAATAGAAAGATATGGATAAAGGCCAAAATAATGTGCTGATGTACTTGTCAATTTTATTAAGGGTTCCATTATCACAGCCAATTTATATCGTTATCGTCAGTCATAATCATAAAAGTTATAATTGTGCTATTAATTTTAATCACGATGACCAGCAAAAAGTTTCAAATTTTCAAATAACCCCACTTGTCATTGTCTAGTTATTTTGTCCGAAAACTTATTTTTGTTTTTGAGATATTCTTAGTCTTTTAAGTTAAAATGGTGTTTATGTTTTGTATCAAAACCCGATAAATTATTATCTGATCGAGTACGAAGAAAAAGTAAGATAATTAACAACTTTCCAGTGAACATTTGAACCCAAAACAATCACAAAGGCTTCCTGTGTATGCGATGATTAAGTGCATGCATACACTATACGTACATGATACATTCAGCATGCACAATGCATATATATCTACAGATATTGACGATGATGACATAAATTATATCCTACTGGATGTTACATTGTGGTTGACTATATAATATATAAGTCTTCATTTTAGTCTAATTATGTTGTATCCTCGTCCCTTGAGGCCTTGACTATATATTTTTGTTTTGCTGTTGCATGTATTAACTAGTATGAGTTCAAGTCTAACTAGGTTGTAGTCTTGACCGTTGGAACATTCATATGATTGTTTGTATTTAGGTCATCATTAGATTATATATTTCTATTTTGTTAAAGTATTTAGGTTATATTATACCTATTCGAATATTATTTATGTTGTTACATGATTAATAGTCTTTTTTGTTTGTAATTTTGGATATCGTTACTAACTTTTACATGCGTGTCAAAAGATTCATTTGGGTATTGTATTAAATTAATTAAATAGTCTGATTTTATTTATTGTTTACTATTATAATCTTTGGCAGGTTACTGCTTGAGAGTATAGTTGATCGATGTGCATGTTGGTCTAGAAAGCTCAATGTCCCTAGAGAGGGAGAGAGAGAATCCTAAGAGCATACGCATCACTGATACTTCTCACAGACTCTATAATATATTAAAAAACAATTTTTTTATTTAAAAAAAGAAATTCAAAATAAAAATAATAAATGGGCTAATAAAGTGAAGACAGGTGGCGAGCTCCTTATCAGATAGACTCTTGCAGTCCTCTGAATAGAACCGGTTCTGCTATTTTTTCTTGCCATCTCATTTTATTTTATTTTTCTTTTTTTAATAATTTGTGTCAGAACTTATAAGAAGTTCAGCGATGCAGATGCCCTAAGAGACAAGAAGACAAAGTGGGAGAACGTCACGGAAAACTTGAGCTCAGATTTCAATTCTAAAATGATTGAGGTAATAATTATCAAATGAAGCATTTCAAATGGTGTGATGAGTTTATTTTTGATGTGATGTTATTCACCCACCCCAACTACAATATATAATACGTTTTCTATATATTAATGATTTATTTTTCTTTTTTCTTGCATTTACTGTTCGATGCACTTATTTAAGAGCATGATTATTGGGAGTATCTAACCAAAGTTTTTTAACTCCAATTTATATTAATAATTAATGTTTGAAGTGTAAACACAAAAAGTATTAATATTTAATTAGAAATTTCCCAAAAACTTAAGAAACTTACTCCAAAATTTCTTATTGAAAGAACTTTACTGTGAGTTTCTTAGTTTTTGAGAAGGTTCTAATTAAGTACTAATATTTTTTTTTTCGTACTTCAAACATTTAATTATTAATATAAGTTGGAGTTAAGAAACTTTGGTAAAATATTCTCAATAATCATGCTCTAACCCGTTTAATCGAAACAGACCCACAAATATAAAATGCCAATATAAATGAGTGATTCTAATAGAAACAGATCCCTATGATTCCATTGTTCCAATACTCCTGAGTTTTTTTTTTCATGTTTTCTAACGTATACTCCCTCTGTTCCTTAATATTTGATGTTTTAGGAAAATGTATCTGCAATTATTTGGATGAAAACACATCCAGATACATCCAAATAATTGCAGATACATTTTCCTAAAACATCAAATATTAAGGAACAGAGGGAGTATAAAGTTTATTTCATGCTATTTCTCATTTCTTTAAATTAGTTTAGTTTTTGTTCTTCGTACATAGTAAATAGATATATTGATGCGAACAACTGATGCAAATGGTTGCAACTTAAGATTTTACAGAGGAGCTTAATTTTTTTCATAAAATTTACATTTGGAGTATTTAATTTGTAACATGGAATGAGACAAGAGACATAATAATTGCATATGAGGATAGCTAATAGTGTTGAGCCAATTGGGTGTCCAAGGGCCAGTGATCATCATAAAAAGAATTGAAAAAACAAAAATTGACACTCAATGTTTTAAGTTTGGCTCTTTAGATATGTAGAGTCGCTATAGAGAAAGGAGCCAGCCACTCCCAAGCGAAAATGACTGTTAACTTTAGTTTTATTATTTACAATCCTATTCGTAATGGACTTCGGTTCATATTGTGTAGTAGTGAATTAATAAAAAAAAACGTGGAAAATATCAGTTAGGCAAGGCAACTAAAAAGTTGAGAAAAAATATAGAAAAAAATTATATTGGAGAATCGCTTACCTCTTACCCAAATTGAAAGTGGGGATAGTAATTTGGGAAATTTTACTTATATCGAAATAATGTTTTGGATATTATGATTTGATCATTGATGGAATGAATAATAGCAATGAAACTATACTTCCGCCAATAAACTTCAGGGTTTCAATATAGTGGGCTAAAACTAAAAAGCCCACTTGTTGAATTAGATCATGTCCATATAATGCCACGTTAAAGCGGATCAAATCCATCAATTTTTAATTTGTATTTGATAAACCACAAGCTCGCCACATAGTCACATGACCGGACCGGACCAGACCTGTATAGTCTCTCTAGTAAATCTATGAGGTGCCTAAGAATTTGGAATCGTCTAAAACCAAGATAACAAATGGTATAAACATGAATGAGGTTGATAAACACACACAACTTGCACAAAATATGGCTCCAAAAGCAATTTTCCTTATAAACTGTCTGCAACCAATATGTACATAAAGCAAAAATTACTTCATCTACTCGGACATCAAGTCCCTTGCCAAACCGCTGCTACCACCACGACGCCTTTGTGATATCCTAAACCGTTCATAATCAACATCATCAGTAGGCAGCTCATACCGACAAACCGGGCATGTATTCCTCATCCCTAACCAAGGTACGATACATTCTCCATGATAGTAATGCCTACATGGAAGCGTCTTGATTCTCTCCTCAGCCACAATTTCATCTTTGCAGATTGCGCAAACCATGTTCCCTTTGCTCAATTCTTCAGACGTAATCTTCACAACAGCAAGACGCTCCACTGCGCTTTTTGATGCCGGAGGACTTCCCACGACTCCGTACTCGTCGTTGTCAAGCATTCGTGACACAACGGCATCGAAATCTACTTGATTTTCCCCAAATTCATACATACTGTCTAGCATAATTCCGAAATCAACATCCATATGAGCACTAGGGTCTACCATGATATCTTCAGCTTCTTCAAAAATAACTAAATTGCTCTCAGCTAAAAATATCTGCCAATCTTCATCATCATCCATACTTACTTGGAGAGGTTCTTCAAATCCGTTCTGCATAAACCCGTTCTGAAAATCCTCCCATACCACTACTTCAGCACCCGCCATGCCTTCCTCGCCGAAGAAATCATCCACAACAGGAGTAAGACCCGTACCACCTTCGACCCGACCCGAATCAGTTTCCATATTCCCCGTAACTACCCCACCTGAATCACCACGAAGCTGACCCGCTCCTGAACCGATTCTAAGCCCTAATTCTGTATCCTCCTCCGTCTCGTGATATCCCAAGACATCGAAATCACCCCAAGCACTTACCCTCCGAGTCGGGATTATGTAAAACTCCTCGGCAGTTTCGATGTCGTGCGACTCTCGATCAAAGAAATCGATGAAACGTTTACGAGGATCGGGTTCTGAATCCATACAATCCGATCCGGAATCTGAATTCGACTCTAAGAAACGGAAATACGGAGTGTTTTCCCTCTGACTGATCGGAGGGAGACAGACGGACAAATTCATAGCTTCGTAATCCGGCTGGATACCAGATCGAGAAACCTCCCCGGCGATCGAGCTACCACCACCGTCTTCGTCCTCAGCTTCAACGTGAATTGCACAACCGAAAATTTTAGCAGACGCCATTGCCTAGTTTCTGAGAGAAAAAAGTAAAAAAAACTTTGTGAAGAGAAAAAGATACATGGAAGGAAGATTCGTATATATATTCTATACACAAAAGGATATAAATATTATTATGACGGTGGGCCAAGCTGGTCCCACGTAAATAGCTACAATATTTTTGGCCCAATCTTGTTTTGAAACTTATAAAAAACAAAATCGCCGTTGCCGGGGATCGAACCCGGGTCACCCGGGTGACAGGCGGGAATACTTACCACTATACTACAACGACTTTTTGATAGCGCGTTCATTTGGTTCAATATAAACCAGTCTTAGGAACGTTACTTTTATCCACGTGAACTCAAGATAATTGTTTGTTTGTTGTAGTTCTGCAAAAAATGCTGAAGATTTTGCTTTTTAGAATGCTTCATTGCTTCTTATTTGTTTAACAGAATGCATAAAGAAGAGAACCAAATACTCGAAATATAGTTGTCCGAGAGACTTTTTTGTGTTTGCTTTTAATTCGTTACTTCAAAATTTGTATGAAACTTACAAGTGAACCAATACAAGAAATAAAGTAGCAACTTAAAAGTTCACCATCTGTGCTTCGAATAAAAACGCAGAACTCTGATGACGAATGTTTTTTTTAAAAAAGGGGTAAATGTAAATCTGTTGCAAATAAAATATAAAATTCTTGTGTAAAAACATTTAGCCTCCTATGATGTTGAGGCAATATCCTCTGTTGTCTTCTGGCGTTTCAGGTCTGGCTCACCCTCAATGATATCTTCATCTTCTTCTTCTTTTTCTTCTTCTTCTACTCCTGCTTCCGTGTGGTCATTGAGATGACCGTTAACTGCATCATGACCAAGAAGCGAGACGTGTTTGCTTGTGATTTGACGACCAGCCCTTACCTTTGGACCCCAATGCTTCTCAGGGTTTGGCAGAAACCGGGCTACTTTCTTCGCCTGTGCTTTGCTAAGCGAACCAAAGTGGCGTGAAAAGTCAGCCTGTCCCAAAGAAAAACAGTGTTTAAACATACATTCAAGGTCGAAAATTTCTTCAGCTTCCACCAAATCAGATCAAAGAATAAAGCACTAGAAGCGTAAGAGGGACCTGATGAGATGGTTCTTTAGATAGAATCACACTTCCTGGATGTTCAGGTGATTGCGCCTTCACCGGATGATTTTTCACCTAAAACCAAAAGATCGTTAAAGCTTATGCCTTTAGGCTTAGTTGAGGAAAATAAAGGAACAGGGACAGTTTGATTTACCCAGCAACGCATGATGTCCCAGATAATCTCCATTGGAGCATCAGTTTTGATCCCGAGCGGATTAACATGGGACCCCGAGACACGGTACTTTGCATTCACTACAGCTGATCGAAACAAAGCAGCTGATGGTGAAGTACATTTGAGCGTTGCAGAGAGACTGTGAAGGCTCAAAAAGAGCGGAACATCTGGCAATTCCTGGAGACAAGCCAAAACAAACAGAGATTTAGAGAAATTGACCAAAACTGAAACTTTCCAAGGTTTGGATTGGAGGAGAGTATTGCCTCTGAGATAGTGGTGAGAACAGAGCAGATTTTTTCGTAAGCAGGATATCTGTCTTTCATGGATTTCACACCGTTTAGTATCGAAGTCACCCACTCTTGATCGTGGATTGGAGCTGACCATATCGGTCCACCCATGTTGTACTTCTTTCCACAATGAGTGCAATCCTGAGGAACAACAGGACCAACTCCCGCTTGATACCTCACACTGTTATTCTGCAAAACAAAAGAGGATTATCAAAAAAAAAAGGCCGTTTCAGAAGCTAACTATGCAAAGAGAAAGAAACGAAACCTTAGGGAGAGATCTTCCAACAGACTGAAGATGAAACGAATCACAACCAATGCACTGATAGACATATGAGAGCTTTAGTGGAGTGTTCTTCATTGCACTCGCCGAACTGCATTTCATAAAGCCTCAATCTTCACTTGACTCTAGGGTGAGAGGAAGTGTTTAAAAAAAAAGGAAACTCACGTGTACACGCGGACAAAAACACGGACGTAGAAATCCATCTGAACTGATAGAACAGGAACAATATACCGCTTGTAGCGATTTGCATGGCTCTGCAAATCAACAATATGACCAAATTCACATAGATTGAAGAAAAAAATTAGTAATAGAGCATCTTAAAGACAATGAAAGTCTGGAAAATTTGGTATTTGATCCCTCGCAACAGCATAAACATTACCTCGATGCTGGCGAGGAGGATCCGCAAAGCCATCTCATGACAATATTTCCCTTTCAGTGGATAGGAACCATATCTAACAATAGACAGATTGAAGACATTCAGACGACAAAATCATTGACATTTTTGTTTTCAAAGTAAGGCAATGAAGGGGTAAAATCTCACTTGGAATAGCAAACCTCGCCGTTAGCCCCACAAAGCACTGCCATGTCAGTCGCTGTACACATCAGCAACCCACCATCGGAAACTGATTGAACAGCTGAGTCAAGGAAAATCGAAGGCGAACCATATGGATCAAGATCAACCTAAGACATCAATAAACCAAATTAGCTACCAATGAAAAACTTTCATGAGCATAAGATTTTGCGAAAAATTGGAAGCATACCACATCAAATTCTTTTTGGTGAGTGAGCATATGGACACGAGCATCAGTAAGATGTGACTCCACCTTTGAAGTAGACATCAAGCCATTGAACTTTATGTTTCTCTGGCAAGCTTCCACCGATGCTTTCATAGGAAAATGGTAATACTTTATTATTCTGGGAAGTTAGGATAGAAGAAAAGTCGAGTTTCATGATACCTCTTCACAAGCACACATGTAGGGGAATAAAAAAAAAATACCTGGATCATTATCTAAAGCCACAACTTGACCAATTCCTTCAACTTCACGAGCATATCTCAAAGCCCGTAACCCGGAAGCTGACAGAGCCTACAAAAGTAAGAACAAAACACAATTAAGCAACGAAATGAGGAAACAAAGTATAGTTATCACAGTCATAAAGGAAAGAAAATAGGTAGACCTCAAGCACTCTTGGTGGCTTGAGTTCCCTTCGTGCAGGTTCATATGCGGTCCTGGCAGCTTCCTTTGGTCCATCCTGAGATGTTACTTCTTCATGTTCTCCATTGGTTTTACCATTTTCCTCACCGTTTTCAGTAGGAGTTTCTTCCTTGGAAACTTCAGAGACGGCCTTCTCAGGCACTTTCCCAGATGATCTAGCTCTTTTAGATAACACGGCCTCATGCTCTTGCTTGCATTTCGAAATGAATGCCCTTAGGACAGCAATGGACATGTCCCTATTGTTGACCTAACAATAAGAATGATAAAAGCAATTAGTTTAGCTCACAAACAAAGCAAAGGCATTTAAAAAGATAAAAACACTAAACTTGAAATCTCTAACAAAGAATAATTGCCCTCAAACTAATACTTGATCAGTCCTAAGATTGCCCTTGAATGGCCTATTCTGACATATGTATTAGCAAAAGCTAGAAACTTTGCAGCAAATCAAAATCCAATATTAACAAAAAGGAAGGCAACAATGAAAACCTGAGCTTTGTTGAAGAAGACTTGGTTCTTCTTGTGCATTAGAATCTCAGCTTCTCCTTCCTTAATAACGGTATAATCATTCAGATCTGTCTCCATTGCTGCTCTCTGATTCTTCTCTTCAGGGGCAGAAGATTCACAGATTGAATAACCAACACGAATCTGTAACCCGAACGGAAAATCACAGAGCTTATAAATATATCGCCACTTATTAAGTGAAGCTCGAAGAAACCCTATCGCTACTCGTCTTGTTTCAGTTACAGAGAGAAATAAAGATAGAAGAGGCCCTACGGGTTGGAAGCGAATAGCCCCCCATTAAACCCTACGAAGTACAAACGAAAGATTTTTGGTCGTTTATTTTACTTTAATTTTATATTGGGATGAAATTGGTGATATCAAAACATACGGGGTCAAAATAAAAATTATCAGAGAAAAACAAAAAAAGTGGCCTATACAGGGATCGAACCTGTGACCTTCGCGTTATTAGCACGACGCTCTAACCAGCTGAGCTAATAGGCCGTTTGTGTTAGATAACAAAGACAATGTAACTTGATGAAAACGATAAACAAAAAAAGGAACAAGAAACAAAAAAAAAAAAGATTGGCCTATACAGGGATCGAACCTGTGACCTTCGCGTTATTAGCACGACGCTCTAACCAACTGAGGTAATAGGCCATTCATGCTTTGAATAAGATACACTATATTTTGTAATAAAGATAGTTGTGTCAGTGAAGGTGAAGGATATCATTATCAAGCTAAGAAGAAACGAGAGAAGAGTAGAGAGAAAGGAAGGAGACGAGACGATGCAGAGCTTAACATCAAACGAAGTAGCGGGTTTCGCAGTTGGGGCTCTGCTTCTCGGTGCCACCATCGCTGCTCCTAAAGTTGATGCTTTCATTGCCGCTGCTCAGAGAAGGTTATATAAGCTTACGAATTTCATTAGGCTCACCACAAAACCCAACTTTTTTTGCGCAATCGTTCATGTTCTGATTGAAAACCCCATGTCATACAATATCCGATTCTGGATTAACCCATGTGAATTGCTTTGCTGATAAGGCGTTCATGGGATTGTGTTGAGATGATAATGATTGTAGTAGCTCCGTAGGATTGTGTTGAGCCATTTTTTTTTATAATCCTTTCTTCTCAATTTGCTGGAAATCTGAAAATGACAAGACTTTAAGCGTGTCTTTGTGAGATGTTGTTTGAAATCTCAACCAAAGAGTAGATTTTGAAATCAGAAATCTAAGTTGGGTTATGCTTTTGGTTTCAGTATCTAATGGAAACATGTTTCTCCTAACTTCTCACCATGTGAAGATAATGGTTTCCTGAAATCTTGATTCTCGCATATACTAATTTAAATATTCAGTTGTTGGCTCATGTTCAAAGAATTAGAGTATTTTGAAGTCTTCTCGCAATGTTGAGATTCTGGATTCTGAAAGTCTTGCCTTTGTAGGTCATAAAGACGCCAATGATGTCTCCAAGAAATGAGCTAGAGTTATCTAGTGGCTAAATGAAATTATACTTGTTCTTGAATCTATACCTAACTTGGTACCAAACAACTTTTGCAGATCTCTTGGAATGTGCACAAAATGTGGAGATCTTAAGAGTGTAGCATGTGGTCGCTGCAAAGGAACAGGATCGATCAAATCAGGCGGAATCTTTGGATTCGGTGACTCCTCAAACGTTAAATCAGCCGCTTGTGATCATTGCAAAGCCAAAGGTTGTTTCCCCTGCCCCGAGTGCTCAAAATCTTGACCCTTTTTCGAAATGTAATAGTTTGCCTCAAGACTACAAATTACTTGTTTCATCTTCTTGACCTTATGATATATGTTAACAGTCCACTGGCAATGTTGAAGTTGAAGCATGTCTCTTATTCTCCCATTCTTGATGAGTAGATAAACAAATGTTGGTGTGGATTATTGATTTGGCTAATGTTAATCGGGTATTGTCGTCTTTAAACCGGAGATATCCACTTAGCAACCAAAAGCTCTTCTTGTCCTTTCTTTCTGTAAGCAGCATTAGGTGGGTTTTTGGCGGTTGATATACCATAATTGGTGGTAACACAGATTTTTTTAAAGGATTTTTCCAATTTAAAATCAAGTCATGACTTCTTTTTTGCACTCCGAAAAATAAATCAACCATTTCCGCACTATATTTAGCTACGCATTTAGATCACAGATTTGATAAATCCAATGTGAATTTTACGGTTAAATTATACTCATTTTAACAAACGTGTGAAATGAAACAATGGTTTTTTTTGTCAAAAAACAAGTATTTACGATGTTAGCATATTTAAAGAAAAATAAGAGGGTGGAAATTTAAATAAAATAACGTAGACAAGTCACTGTTTAAAAGGAGGCTTTGGCTCAGCGAACACGCTTCCGACAAAAGTCTAATTCAACCATAACTCGACACGTATCCGTCAGACCACATCACCCATCTTGATGTGTGTAATGAAGATTTTTGTTTTTTTTAACCTTTTAGTGTCTTTACCCGCTGTAAATCACCTGAATGTTTTTCGCGTGTAGATTTTCTCAAAACAAAAGTTCTTTAAACATTTTAGTGGCATAATTTTATTTCCCTATAATTTAAACATTTTAGAGTCCATTTATATTGATGTATGTCGTAATCGCAATCCTAAAATTAACATTCCACTCTTTGGAATAATCTTGAACTAAATATGCGTTCACTTTATTTAATTGATGGTTTGGGGCACTTGGACACCGAATTTGATCGAGTATGTGTGAGAATTAAGAGATAATAAACAAAAAGTATCATCTATGCAATATCTTGTTATTAAAATTTTAATTCCACGTTTATCGAAAAAAAAAAAAAAAAAAAAAAAAAAAAAATTTAATTCCACCAAACAAATGATTATTACAGTGTTTCAAATTTTAAGATTTTACTTTACAGGTTTTGTTTATAACCATAAAAGTTTCACGTATTAATAGATATATGTATATGGTGGGTTTTTATAATATGGTTTTAAAAAGCTTTATATATATCCCATTTTTCTACTTATTTCGTTAGTTATATATACACAGCTAAAACTGTATATTTTTTGAAGACAAAACTGTATTTTATTATATACTTAAAGTACATAACTGTAGTTTATTTTGCCTACTAGCATACCTCACATATGGCATCAAACACCCGAAAACATGGATATTTCAATCCAGGACTATGAGCTATTACATTGCAATTTTCTCAGTTTTATTTTAGTGTTATTAACCTAATTAACATTTCTTTTCAACTTGTTATAAACAGAATTTAAAATATTAAAGATAATCAGTTCCAATAAGAAAGCGACACGTGCAAATCCATTTTAAGGTAGGAGATGCTTTTCTGCGACTTCTGAAAACAACTAGAAAATGATATGATAAGTTGCTTTCATTTGTGTAAATTTTGTTTTTTGTATTACCACGCGCTTCATATCTACGACTACAAGTCTACAACTTGTACATTTATGTTTACTTTTGTTTTCAAATTGTAATAATGAGGTTTTCAAGACTCTCGTAAATCATACAAAGAAAGAAAAAATCAGTATACCGCCGGGTACAAAATTCGGAACATATACATGTAAAACATATGTATATATAGTATATGCTGAAATTGTATTGCATATCAAAGTAACAATAGCGATAACAATGAATCTTGTTCTTAAACATATATATTTAACTGTTCTTCAAGTATTTCATAAATTAATATATCCCCACCGCAAGAGTCTAACTTCGATCCGTTTTTAATTAGATATACATTTACATCTAGCACGAGCTATATCCGCATATGTATACATTTTACAAACTTTCTTACTATTGGTCTACGTTGACTTTTTGAATGTGATCATTGAAAGACCGATACACACGGTTGCTGATGATAAACATCAGACCTCATGTGTTTAGTTACGAGTCAAACTCAAACGCCGAATGTGATATATACGCTGTTTAAAGTTGTTGTGTTATAAATAACTAAACATATATAATATGGTAATATGATATAAACATAGAATTTTTTTAAGAAGGATATGTTTAGACTATTTTTGTCTAATGTCAGGCATATATTCCTTAAATAGTAGACACCATATGTTAGACCTGAATTCTACCTGAAGAGAAACACATAAATTTCCTAGTGATAATTAAATCAGGAATTTGGTGATAAATCGAACCGGTAAATTGAAGTAAACCAATGCAAACCAAACTCAACCACGCGCTTAGAGAGAGCGTGGGGATGGTTTTTGTCAGAGAGAGGGAGAAAGAAAAATGAAGTATGAGAGAGAAATGAAAACACACCAAACCCTAACCTCACCTTCACAAATTTCTTATCTTTTGCTCCCAATTAGATTCCATTACACAAAAAATTCATTTAGATTCGCAACCTCCACACACTTTCAAAACAAAGAGAGAAAAGAAACAAGAACCCTATAATCAAAATCAGAACACCAAAACTTTCTTCTTCTTCTTCTTCTTCTTCCTTAGTAACTTGTTCTTGAAATCAATTAGGGTTAGTTTCTTTTCCCCCTTAAAACTATCCTCCAGACCACAAAGAAGGTTAAAAAAAAAAACTCAAAAAGATCAGATCTTTCTTAGAAAAAGAGATACCCAACTCATGTTTTTGTGTGTCTGTATATAGATAAACATTACATAGCCATATTTGTGTGTATATATAAAAGAGGATAAAAAAAATGGGAAGGGGAAGAGTAGAGCTGAAGAGGATAGAGAACAAAATCAACAGACAAGTAACGTTTGCAAAGCGTAGGAACGGTCTGTTGAAGAAAGCTTACGAATTGTCTGTTCTTTGCGATGCTGAAGTTGCTCTCATCATCTTCTCCAATCGTGGGAAGCTTTATGAGTTTTGCAGCACTTCAAAGTAACACTCTCTCTCTCTCTCTTCACTCTAGTTAAATTCACTGGTTTTTGTTAGATCTGAGCATAGATCTTTGTCTGAAGAACTTGTTTGGAACTATATAGATCACATGATCTTGGTTTCTTTATGGAGGTGTTGAGTTAAATTGGATTTCTTCATTTCATTTCCAAGTTTTATTTAATTGGATATTTGGTTTTGAATTCTTCAAGTTTGAGATCTGGTTTCTATTTTTTGCTTTTTTCCTTGTCAAGAATTTAAAACTCAATCAGTTATGTTTTTATCTTTTTGTTTTAATTATATATACATGTATGTGGATTTCAAAGTGAATCCAAATCCAGATATGCAATCTGAAAAGTTTTATATAACGAGATAGTAGGAGTATTAATTAATTAATATGTGTGTGCGTGATTGGAAACTTAAAAGTTGGATACACAGATCTCTATGAAAATAAGAACCCAACGTAGAATGATAATACATGGTTACATGCATTAACCAACTGTTAGTTCACACTTTATGGTGGTTAAAACTTTAAACGTGTGTGTATCTATGAAGATTTTCATTTATTTTCATTTTTGTGTATATATGTTAAAATGATTTGCTTACATTCAAGAAAAATACAAAATTTAACTCTTTTTTATTAAGAGTATCATTTGCATCTGTGAATCGTGAAAGTGAACAAACATAGAAGATATTTGTTTACATAATAGTCTTATTTCTGATACATGTAAAAACAGATGTAAAATTATGGCGTTTTTGAAATAATCGGATCATAAGTAACTCATGACTCACTAATGAAAATAGTCTTCACATTTGATAGGAAAACACTTTAGTAAAACTTAAGGAGCTCAAGTATATAGATAGAGGCATACTTAATTACGTGTCTTGTTTATGATGAGTGTAGGTTTGCCGTTTGTGTCCTAAGTTAAGTATGATTTTCTTGGCTAATTCTTTTTTTCTTTGTGTGTTTCTTTCAGCATGATCAAAACCCTGGACCGGTACCAGAAATGCAGCTATGGCTCCATTGAAGTCAACAATAAACCTGCCAAAGAACTTGAGGTGCTCTTTAGATTTTAGATATTATATCACACCATTACAAGAAAGATCCTTTAACGAAAGTCTGTTTCTTCTTGGAATTTCAGAACAGCTACAGAGAGTATCTGAAGCTTAAGGGTAGATATGAGAGCCTTCAGCGTCAACAAAGGTATATATCTCTCTCTTACTCGCGCGCTCTCTCTCTCTCTCTCTCTCTCTCTATATATATATATATATATATAAATATATCATCATGTGCCTTTGTTGGTGCAGAAATCTTCTTGGGGAGGATTTAGGACCTCTGAATTCAAAGGAATTAGAGCAGCTTGAGCGTCAACTAGATGGCTCTCTCAAGCAAGTTCGCTCCATCAAGGTAATAGTCATGATCTGTCTGAATTTAAATGAGATTAATTTGTGAAACTGTTTGTTGTTTGATTATGACTAGTATATATGGTGCCATGATGATTGTTTGCAGACACAGTACATGCTTGACCAGCTCTCTGATCTTCAAAGCAAAGAGCAAATGTTGCTTGAAACCAATAGAGCTTTGGCAATGAAGGTATGTAATCTCATAGACACTATAAATAAATGCATTTGATGAAGATCCTGTTACTCTTGACCAATCTCTTTCACAGATTTTGAAGTCTCTCAACATTTTCACTAAAACATCCATTTCTTGTTTCTGATTATTAATGGTCTTTTGGTGAAATAATATATTTGTTTAGCTGGATGATATGATTGGTGTGAGAAGTCATCACATGGGAGGAGGAGGAGGTGGAGGATGGGAAGGTAATGAACAGAATGTTTCCTACGCGCATCATCAAGCTCAGTCTCAGGGACTATTCCAGCCTCTCGAATGCAATCCAACTCTGCAAATCGGGTAAAATCATTTAAGATCTTTGCCTTGATCCTATAACCATCTGCAAATCAGTTTGTGTACTTCACTACTAAGATTGTCATTGTTTAAGGCTCTTCAGTGGCTTGGTCTAAAAGAGGTTCATCAGTCTGTGTGAAGCTTTTTAACTTATTGTTGATGTTATGGTGATGGTGATGACAGGTATGACAATCCGGTATGCTCAGAGCAGATGACTGTGACAACACAAGCTCAGGCGCAGCCAGGAAACGGTTACATCCCAGGATGGATGCTCTGAGAGTCATGCGATCATTCTAATGCTGCGATCAAGCTCACCCAAAAAAAACACCTTTGTTATATTATAAAGTATAGATCACAAGACTTGAATTTGTAGAACATAAGTGGCTATATGATAATGGTCCTGAGGCTCTCCAGGACATTTGTGAACCCCTGCTTGTATTAAGGATTGAAATGTGTGCAACAACTTGTTTTAACATTGAACCACTACAAGATCTTAACTGTTTCATTGTCATGTAATGAGAAACATTGAGGGTTACAATGGGGATCTTTCCTTGACCCAATGTAAACCTGTATGCCAAATTTATAAAAACTTCACATATATATTAATAAATGGGTTAAAGTAATTCATACAATTTGGTGTATAAAGTTTCATGCTTTGGAAAAAACACATGCTTTGAACAAAACACTGCACAAGAGGCCAATCATGAGAAACATCCGATTCCTGCGTGTGTTTTGCTGTTGTTGTTTTGTCTTAAGAGTGCTTCCTCATAACTCCATAAGCTAAATGTACAGAGAGACATTTCGTCATTTCTCCATCATATATAATACTATACCATACATTGTAGATAAACAATATTCACATATCAAAGCAATTTGCACATCTCTCTGCGTCCTTGTCCATCTCTCACTGGTTTCAGTTTAGACAGCACAAGACAGGATCAATCAGTCACGGTGTTTCGTTGAACTCCATCACCTGCAGATGCATGAGACAACAACGCAGCAGAGAGAAATTATTCTTTAATCAACAACATGAATGAGAAAACAATGCAAATATTCTAGAGTTTCAGGAAGAATGATTAGCTCTATTTATTCATAGACATAGATTTTGCTTTTCTCAAGACACTTTTGCGCATATATGTGTGATGTTGTCTGGAATCTGAATCACAAGTGAATGAGAAACCGAGAAATGGCCTGGAAGAACATGAAGAGTGTTTGTTACCTTTCCACAAACAGGACAGTTTTCGCTTCTCTCCATCCATTCAAAAATGCAACTGAGGTGGAAATGGTGAGAACACTTTGTCACAATCTTCGGGTTCTCTGATGTGTATTCTGCAAAAAAAGCCAAAAGAAGTCTGATACTAAGTTTCCTTCGAATGCATTGAATGAAGAAGGGTGAAAGTTGTCACCTTCAAGACACGTTGGACAGAAATCTTCATCATCAGACGTTATATAGACGTCTTCATAACCAGCACCCATTGTCTTTGTCTTTGACTTAAGAATCCTCCGAGTGGATTTAGAGAACTCTTCTTTGGAGTCTTCACCAGAGATAGTAAGCTTATTATTATTAGCCCATTTGCTTCCTTCCACTGAGAAAGATTCAGAATCCACATCCGTATCACTTCTCAAGGGCTCAGCTTCCTCATGTGAATGACTTGAACCTTTATCGCGTCTTGAGACAAGCGAATCACGCCGTGACCGGAAGTATATTGGATCAGTATCGTAAGGCAGAGGCCTTGGAGTAGAGTGGAACGTGTTAGACATAAAGTTGTCATACGAAGTAGAGGAAGTCATCGATACAGTAGTAGTAGCTTGCAAAGAGGATGGGAGAGAGCGGGTTTCGCCTCTTCTGAACAACGAGAGATACTGCAAAAAGAGATCATATTTCAGAGCTTCTAAGAGCTCTACTTTAAAAAACCCTCCATTCAAAAGTAAACACTGTGGAGAGAACATTACCAGGTTAAGGAAGTTATTAACAAGGCATCTCGGGCATGGGCAGTTTCTATTTATAGAACCACTCGGATTCGTGTTATCCTCAAAGTCTTCGACCCGAAAGCAAGAAGCAACACAGCCCATCTCTTTCTCTTCTCTCTTCTTCTTTATTCCAATATGTTTGTTTAGCTCAAGAACTTGGAGGCTTTAAAAACCACCCACAACACTGAGAGTACTAAAATCACAAAGCTGGAGATCCTTAACCTTCACCAAGAATGCCAAATCAGAGGTTTCTATTTACAGAAACACTCCAAAATGCCTCATTTTTCTCAGAATTTCACCTGTAGAATGATCTGATCACTGTTTAGAGTTCAATTACCACCAAAAACTAATCACAACGAACAAAAATTCATTATGATTCAACAATGACAATAAGTAACTTTATGTTGAGAGATTCCCAGCAAGAGACATCAAACATTCACCTAACTCAGCACAGGTTTGTTTGTTTGGGGGAAAAAATGTAAAATTGGTCAAAGTGAAATGTAAGCATTTAAGCGATAGAAAGTTGAAACTCCTAATTTAGGTAAATCCCTAACAAACGCATATAAAAACAGAGAAACATATAGTAGAAATAACCCACTTGAGATTAAACAAAACGCACAGTGGTTAATCAGAGAATTCGATTAAACAGAATACGAAAAAAAAAAAACAAATTTGACCAGAAAATGAAGAACAGCATTTTGAGATTGTAGTGATCAGAGTCGATCAGGATTCAGGAGCCATTTATCCAGTGCTACACAGAAGAACAACTTAAGAAGAAAGAAAAAAAATCAGACGAATCGGGACGAAGTCTATACCTTTCACGAAGAGCTAAATTGGGTTTTCGTTTTCGATCGGACTCGACCGAAAAAAAAGAGAGAGACTGGAGACAAAGAACCGACGAGGGACCCAAGAGCGAGGAAAATTTAATATAGAAAGAAAAAAAATTAGAGCTCATTCAATAGCTTTATTTTGCAGATTCCCACAAAAGTGAACTTGAAAGAATTTTGCTCACTTTATCTTCTTTTCTAAAAAAAAAAAACCGTGAGGGAGAAGAAAGATTGAAGAAAAAGTGAGGATGAGTGTCATGAAGTTGGTGTCAAGGTGGGTGGGCGTTGTTGCTGGATGCCATTGGACTCTATAGAATTAAACAACAACTACTTTTTCCAAAATATTTTTAATAAAGTTACATATTATATTTTTAATAAAGTTACATATTATATTTTTAATAAAGTTACATATATCTACGTAAATTTTCAATATAAACATGAAATTTAGTATTCAAAGAAAAATGTGGAATTATATGTTATGTTATGTCATGTAGTCTTATATGAATTTATACACAATTCGATATCGCAGTTTTACTGTCTAATTTTACTTGGAACGCACTATAAGTAACAGTGTTGATTGTATAACTTGTATTCTATAAGCTACTAATGCAATTACTCTTAATATTATGCAAATGGTTGTTATTCTTTTCAATACATATAGCTTCAATATTGAAAACAACTATTTTTAAACTTACACGCCAAATATGAACTAACTCTTACATCTCCCAAAAACAAAAATAATTAAATGATGTCTCTTTGAGTAATTACGAACCAAATAATTAGCTGTTTCACTGTTCGACAAATAAAATCCGGGCTTTTATCAATTAGCCCATATAACGGAATGGACAAGACCTATTTGGGTTAATTTGATCTCGGCCCATTTTGTACTCTATTCAAATTAATTATTAGAGTTTTAAATGTTTGTCTTTTCTAGAATTGATTAGGGCAGCTACTTTTTAACCTATACCCAAAAACCCGAAATACCCATACCGATTAGTTTTGCATATATAGTAAATCATCCATTGAATAAAATATTTGATACCCGTAAGTATTGGATAATACCAGAACCAAACCGATACCCGATTGGATACCCGAATTACCCAACTTATAGATATTGTGAATTTTGATAAAAAAAAAATTTAAGTATTTATATTGTAATTATGTAAGTAATAGTATGTTTGTGATATATATTAATGTATTAATAATATTAGATTATTTAAGTATGAGATAAAATAAATATGTGATCATTACTTTTTGGACTATGTATTATTTTTAGGCTAATTGGACCAGAACGGTAAAAATGATAGATTAAAAGATTATTGTCTTCATGAGACAAGTTTTGTCCCAATATGTGTGCTTTTTTGTTAATGAGACTGATAATTATTAATTTGTCCATATTAATTGTTAACTTTGAAAAAATCAAATTTTTTCGATCACTTCATTAGATTTTGAATCGTGTTGTCGACAACACGGGTTGTTTTTTTTTTAAAAAGAACAATAAGTATGTTATTTTTTCGTTAATGAAATTGATAATTATTTATTTATTGGTATTGTTAGAATAATTGTTATGATAACTGCATTACATTTTGACTTGTTGTCGACAAAACTACATGAGCTAATCAAATTCTTTTAATTTGAAGTTAATCGTGACCAATACCGATGAAACCTAAAATAATATCTTCTCAATTTGATATCATATCAAAATCTATATTTTGTAGATCCTATCATCTTTTTGTCTTCTATTGTAAATCTGTCCATGAGACATATAAAGTCAATATTACAAATTTTCACCTTTGATCAGATCCGTTCTTTTTTATGTTTCTCGGAAAAAACCCAGACTAAAAAAATGTTGGTTCTGACCCGTGATATTACTAACATTTGAGTTAATTTAATTTGTGAACATTAGGTGTCTAAGATTGGATATTGTTTTAAAGTTTGATTAAAATATTGTTGTGACAATATATGTGTTTTTTTTATATCATATTTAAGCCTTAACTATTTGAATGAGTTTTTTTTTTTTTTTGATGAAATTTCAAATTTATTGATCATGCAAAGAATAATAGTCATTTACAAATGGGTTGGAATGTAATGGAATGAGATTTATTTGTTTTCAACCCATATCATTACCAAATCTAAAGAAATATAGTTATATCCGTAATCGTAAAATTTTATCCATGTAGAATAGAAAATTTTATCCGAAGGAAAAACATGTTCGACTAATAAAGCCTACAAAAAAAGTTCAAGAATTGGAATGGACAAATGCACGTGGTTGTCGTAAGCCGTGGTGGTCGAGATGGCCGTGGAATGCCACACTAAGTTTTCTAGAGAGAGTTCTTCTTTAGCTCTCAAGTCTCAACTCTTCTATTAGCTTCTACTTTTGTGGATGATTTTTCTTATTATCTTTGAGCAACTTTCCCAAACTATATGATGTTAAGGTCATATCATTGTCACTTTACTTTTTATCCATTTTAATTGAAAGCCTATTAAAAAAAAAAAAAACAGTACAAAGTTAAGCCCATGACGACAATAAAGAAAACAACATAACCAATTTTTAATTGTTGTCGAAAAGACCAAAGCGACGGAGAATGTTCTACGGTGGCGATTTGCATGTTGATCAGAGTCCCATCATTTTAAAAATCAAGTCAAGCCCGATTCTTCTTCTTCTCTTCTTTTTATCTTCTTTTTCTTCCTTTGAGCCCACCGTCACCCTTCTCTTCTATAGCGATCAGAGAAAATTTGTGGGATTAATGCTCCCTTTTTTTTTTCTGGGTGAAAATGTGAGACTATGCTCTCTTTGGGAAACAGAGCTGCGAAATAGGTTAATCCCAAGACATATTAAGTTGGGTTCTTTGATTGTCAGTTGATAAGGGTTTCTAATTCTCTTCTTCCAGGATTCTCTCTTCATCTTCTTAATTTTTTTTTTGCCGGCTTTGTTTTTAATATTCGTACAGTTTTTGATATTCTTTGTTTTTAAGTTTTCTAAAGCTGATTGTGAATTTTATAAAAACAGGATAGTATATAATTTGTTTCCGGAAATTGAAATTCTTTGTGTCCAAGCTAGGAAACGGTTTAGAAATAGACAAATAGTTATGGCAAGCACAATTGATTATTGATAATTCATTTAGGTTAACGAAAAAACCAGTTTCATGTTATTCAAATGAATGAGAACTTGAATATTTCAATGCGCTATAACAGACTTTCGTTATAGTGTAATTTTGTTTTGTTTTAAATCATGTGTTCTCTGCTATACATTCTTTATTATTTTCCTTGTAGACATCTCAGATATATGGAACAATGAGGACTGAGGTGGAATATGTCGGCTGCTTAGAAATGTTTCGGAGCATCTAAAACTCATAACAATAAATCGGTAGTATTGTAATGATAAAAAAATTAAGATGTAATCGCCAAAAGTTTATAGTATTCTAAACTTTAGCTACCCGATTAAATGCAGTGATTCTTTACAGTAGCTTGAATCTTTGTTCCTGAAATCAAATAGACAATGGTTTGAGTATAGTTTAGAATTAGATGTTTATAGTGGAGCATCGTATGGTTAACTTAATGGAAAAATAGGTGTAACTATTACCTCTTTATCTATTGCTTCCATAGATGCAAGATCTTCACTTGAAGATCCACTCTGTTTTGAAAGTGTGACCGAAGAGCATTAGCCATGATTCGACTTTCGTTTTCAGTAATGTATTTGTAGTATTGAGCAAACCTTAAGGCAACTTACAACCGAAGAGCATTAGCCATGATTGAGAAAACGTACAATAGTTTTCAGTAATGCATTTGTAGTGAATCCTTTAACAACAAAAAAGAATAATGCATTTGTTGTGTTAGACAGCAGCACATATTATTCATTTCGTTACCTCTTTTGGTTGGTACATCTCTCACAGAATTTGATGAATATCATCCCAGTTGTCTTCGGCTCTTAGGAAAACTTGTTTTTTCTTCTTCGTCATCTTGCTGTGAGATTGTAACCTTTATGGAATCACATTAATTAAATTATTTTCAATATAAATATCTCAAACTGTATCAATTCGTTTTGTTACAGATTTAGACTAACCTCTGTTTAAGATATTCTGCTTTAGGTACATGAGGATTGATCATGAGCTTAGATGCATCATAAGTAGAAAAGCCCTCCATTTATTCCCCGTATAGTCCAGTAAACTGCTTGCAAGTGTATAGAACTTACGGACCTTTTGTTCTCTGTAAGCTTTGAATCGTATGGGAAAATGTGTTTCGAATGAGTTTTTTTATGTATTCGGGTGGGTGTATATATAGTATTTCTGGTGTAACACATTTTTAGGGTTTCAAAGATATCCTTGCATATAATTTGGTAATTATTATTTTGGTAACAGCTTTTCAAATCGATTCATTATATAATGAATGTGTCTCTTATGTTGGCAAGGTACGGGCTATATTTTGAATGGTAAGTATATTCTTATTTGATTATTACCGAGATTTGTGGGAAGTTTCCTTAGATTTTGCTCGGAAGAGTAGGATTTGGAGTTATTACGTATAATCACTAATAATATCCGTTATTTATGGAAATGATTTGCAGATTTAAAGGTGATCCGAGCTGTAGGTGTGATACTCTTCGTTTCGAAATTTGAAAAGAAAAACTATTTATTGGATATGGGCTTACGAAGCCCAATTTGCTTTTTGAAGAATTTTGCAGATCCAACTACGGATCCGCGTGTATATGTAAAAACCGAATATAATTTCTGTAAGGTGCGCGTGTTGTTCGGTTTGATTTTTAAATCGAATTGATACACCGGTTTGTTTTAAGTTTTTAAGTGGCAACTCAAGATCCGCATGTTGTTTTATTCTCTCGGGTCAAGTCAATTTCCTGATTTTAATATTAATTTCGGGTTAAAAATTGTTTGGCTACAGGGATATGCTTTTTTTTAAGGTTGGATCCTTATTTTGTTCCTCTCTTTTAATAGTATAGATATAATTTTTTATGTTTTTCGGAATTTTTCGAGTTTTCAAATATATTTCCAGTATTTTTATTTTTATTTTTTAAAAAAAATCGGATTTATAAATATTTTTTTTTGGTTTTCGGGTATTTTCTGGATTTTCGGATATATTTTTGGGTTTTCGGGTGCTAAATAACTGGAATATCCAAACATGAATCATAACCGAAAAATATCGGGTAAATTTCGGTATTTTAAAGCTATACTCAAATCTACCCGAACCCGAAAGGACTCGAACCTTTACCGAACCGAAATCTATAAAGTACCTATATGGGTACAGAGATCATATACCCGAAAGACCCAAACCCAATTGGAACATATCCAAACCCGACCCGATAACTTAAGTCGCAGACCTATAATTGATGATGCTTAAAGTTATAAAAAATGATAAATGATATTTTTTTTTTTCAAAAAAAAAGATGCTTTGAATTAAGAATTTATAAATCGTCCCAAAGCATATTGTTCTTATCATTTTAATCGGTATTTAAACATACTAACAAATAGATACTATCTTTCAAGAAAGTATAATATCAAATAATTCGTATTTTCTCGTGGTCGATTTAATCCAATGTATTATTTGTTTTTTGTCCTCGGTTTCTAATAGTATTTGTTAACTGGAGATGTTTAGCATATACGGCGTCCTGTGAAAAAACAAACCCAGATGAAAAAAGTGAATACGAAAATTCGAGAAAAACATTCACATTCTTTGATTTATGCAATTTAATTTCCTTGTCCTTATCAAGAATGATTATGTATTATACAGAAGAAGACAGAAATAAGAATTGGGTATACATGGTTTGTGTGGACATCCTTAGTGTCTCGTGAATCGACAGGGACTCTCCAACTATATTCACATCCACATTCTCATTCCCATAAGGCTTCACTTTCATAAATTTCATGTCTTTGTTTCTCTGTTGAAGTAAAGGAAAAAAAACTATATTTAATCAAGTCTAGTTATCAACTCTAGTCTCATTGGTTATAGGCTTATAGCCTATTTATTTCCCTAAATAAAAAAAAAACCTACGCAATTTAGTGAGTTGTAGTGATATTACTGTTGTGTTATTATCTAGATTTAATATTCGGTGGTATGAGTGATGATTGTTGTTGTAAAAAGAAAATTAAACGAACAATTTTGTTCTATCATGGCAATAAAACAGTTGTCTTTATTTTCTTTAGCTAACAGTAGATCAGTAATTTAAAACTTATACATTGAGAAGCTATACCTTTGACAGTAATAAAGATTCATTGACGATTACGCTATTTTAAAATAACTATTCTAAATAATTCAGTCTGAAAATTGGGATGTGACAAATTGACCATACATCGAACATCGAACATGACATACAGCGATTCACAATTTGGAAATGAGAAATCATGTCATGTTTTTGTTTCATTCAAAATGCTAAATCAAAATTTCTCAGATGTGTGCAACTTTTAACATAAGAAGAAAAAGAAAAAATAGCCTAGGCTCAAATGTGTCTTAAATTCATTTATAAAAAAAAAAAGAGAAAAAATCAAGACGGTAAATGGAAGAATAAATACGGTAGATTTAGCCACCCCGCAATTCAAGGAGATAGATAACAAATTTGGTATTTTACTGTGTACTTGTTTGAGTGTTTACCATGCAAGAGGATCAATCTAATCGACACGCGAACGTGAATCCAAATACTTGTGTTGTCTTTTTTCTCACCTCTTACTATTTTTACAATAAGTTAAGCTTTTGAGCTGTAGAGAGAGGGGAAGTATAAGTCACAAGACATTATAGTAGTAGCTTTGTAGTTTGGAAGCTAGACTTGTATTTTTCCCATGACTCACATTAACAAAGAAAAGAGATAAGCTTTTTTCTTTCTTTCACAATCTCTTCTTTTTCGTGGCTCACTCATCTTCACTCCACAAGTCCTATATATGTCTTGATAACTCTCTGTTTCATAGTAAAGATATATAGAGAGAGAGAGAGACAGAGTGGATAACTATGGAGAGAACAACGACCTTCTCGGTTTGGTTTGCTCTTACGCTTTTCTTAGGAATCTCTATTAGTGGAGTTTTTTCTGAAGGACAACAACATCTTGTGAAGAAGACACGTTCTTCTGCAGTTGTGGTCGGAACTGTCTACTGTGACACATGTTTCAACGGCGCGTTTTCCAAATCCCCAAACCACCTAATCCCAGGTCTGTTGTTTCTCTTTCTTTCTTGCCCGTGATTAACAGAGTACTCTGTTTTCTTCTTTATGAATCTAAAATCTTTGAAAGAATTATAAACAATTCTTTGGATCTTTGTTTCAGGTGCTTTAGTTGCAGTGGAATGCATTGACCAGAACTCGAAACCGAGTTTCAGACAAGAAGTGAAGACCGACGAGCACGGGCAATTCAAAGCGAAGCTACCTTTCTCTGTGAGCAAACATGTGAAGAGGATCAAGAGATGCTCTGTGAAGTTGCTAAGTAGCTCACAGCCTTACTGTTCTATAGCTGCTTCCGCGACTTCTTCTTCTCTCAAACGCCTTAGATCGAGAAACCACGGAGAGAACACTCGTGTTTTCTCCGCAGGTTTCTTCACTTTCAAACCCGAAAACCAGCCGGAGATCTGTAGCCAGAAACCAATCAACCTCCGTGAGTCCAAGCCTCTTCTACCGGATCCTACTTTCCCTCCACCGATCCAAGATCCGGTTCCTGATAATCCTTCCCCTCTCCCTAAACTCCCAATCGTTCCTCCGCTCCCAAATCTTCCAATCGCTCCTGCGCTTCCGGAGTTACCTGAACTTCCTCCTCTTCTTCCTCCAGGACCACAGCATAAACCAGCTTCCTTGCATAGCAAGAAAGTTGATTCCTTGGATGACAAGAAAACCCAAGTACTGAAACCTGATTTCTTCTTCCTTCCTCCAAATCCGGTAACGCCTGTCCTCCCTCCAACACCGTTAAACCCGCCTCTCCTCCCTCCAAACCCGCTAAACCCGCCGTCTATCATCCCTCCCGTACCGCTACTACCGTCTCCCCCAACTCTTCCAATACCACTTATTCCGACTCCCCCAACACTCCCAATACCGCTTCCGACTCCAAATCTTCCAATACCGCTTCCGACTCCCCCAACACTTCCATTACCACTTCCGACTCCCCCAACTCTTCCAATACCTCTAGTTCCTTCTCCTTCTCCCCCAACTCTTCCACCGCTACCGGTACTCCCTCCTCTCCCGGCTGTTCCGACTCTTCCAGTACCTGTTCCGGGTGTAACTCCTCCGCCTTCACCGCCTTCACCTTCTTTCCCTGTTCCCCTCCCTCCCATCTTCCCCGGAGTCCCTCCTGCTCAGTCTTCGTTTTCTAGTCACCACCAGCCCTAAATTTATAACTCCCTTTTTCCACACATTTCAACTATGTAATGTAATCTTATATGTATCATCTTCCCTTGTTTTTCTTTTTTCCTCGGCATTTTCACTTGTTTGCTTGTTGTAATTTCAATAAATATTGTTTCTAAGGAGTTTCATTTTCTGCCTCGACTACATTTAGAAGAAAGAAAGAAAAAGAAAAAGAACAGTAAACACTCTCTGCTTATTATATCAAAGGTAAATTTGAATGGACTAATTTGGCTTCATTAAGAGAGATTAGGCAACTTTTGTAACTATCGGAAAGTTGGAGTACTTCAATTACTGCAAACAATGTCAATTTAAATGGACTAGTACGACAAAATTAAAAGATTAGACAGATTTTGTAACAATCGGAAAACTCGACTACTCTTACGAAATTATTAACTTTCATTTATCCGTGGGTGTTCGTTCAAGGACTTAAGGGTACCGATAGCTGTGATGAAGAAGAAGAAAAGGTCTAATGGCTATAGAGAAAGAAGAAGGAAGAAGAAGAAGACTCTACATGAGAAAGAGGCTTCACTTATCTCAATAATATCGTTTAATGAATATCAAGAAACTCTAGGAAAGTTGTATTTAAAGGAAACCGAGTATTAAATTAAGACTTATCATATGAACAGTCAATGTCGCATTATCTTATTTCCCTTCAATAATCGATCTCAATTCTCATTTCTTCTCCATTCTTACTTCGTCTTCTTTCTCTCTTTTCTTCTGAATATCTCATCATTTCTCTTCTTTTATCACATTTGGATAGATCCGTGATCTATCAATCAATCTGCTATGGCGGAAGCTTCATTTGGAAATGCTAAATCGGAGGTGGACGGAGAGAATCAGACATTCAAGATCCGAAGACTGGAGATCTCCGACAAGAGAAAGGGATACATGGAGCTTCTAGGCCAACTCACCGTCGCAGGATCAGTGACCGACGAGGAATTCGATCGACGATTCGAGGAAATCAGCGCGTACGGAGACGACCACGTGATCTGCGTGATCGAAGACGAGTCGTCGGGGAGAATCGCGGCGACGGGGAGCGTGATGATAGAGAAGAAGTTTCTGAGGAACTGCGGGAAAGTTGGGCACATCGAAGACATTGTCGTGGATTCGGAGTTTCGCGGGAAACAGCTGGGGAAGAAAGTGGTTGAGTTTCTAACGGATCACTGCAGATCGATGGGTTGCTACAAGGTGATTCTCGATTGCAGCGTGGAGAAGAAAGGGTTCTACGAGAAATGTGGGATGTTCAATAGAGGGATTCAGATGTCTAACTACTTGGATTGAACCAACTTTCATGATAATGCTCTGATATTTTGTTGTTAAAAGTCACTTTTAATTTACCTCTATCTTGTTGCTTGTGAAGTTGTGCTTGTAAAAATTCGACATAGATAAACTAAAAAAAAGCTTTAGAAAGAGCTAGCTAGGTAGCTAGCTAGCTAGAGTTGCTTTGATATGAAAGAGAAACGGGAAAGTGAGTGAGATCAAATCAAGATAAATCTCCACCGCTTGATTGCCAAAGATTGATGATGTCTGTGGCTTGGTTAAGGAGGAAGACGCGATGGAGCTCAGAGATCCAAGGCTTGCTCTCTAACAAGGCTTTGAGCTCTTCCCAAGCATCTTTCCTAGGCCACAAGTAGTATGGGCTAAGAGGGATTGTTCCGAATCCCGGAATCATGTGGTCTAATGCAACTCCTATCTCCTTTTGCATCCACACAAACTTTAGTACCACCTTTGGTTTCTCCAGCGCCTTCACTACCACACGCAGCTTCTTCTTCTGCAATTCAGACATTAAACTTGAGAGTTTTGAATGTACATTTCAGAAGAAGAACAAAGAAGAAGCTTGCTCTAAAACCATACATCCCAAATTTGTTGCAAAAGTGTTTGAGAATCAATAAGGGAGGTTATTATATATGTATGCATCTCCACATTTTTAGGACATAGCTTATGGTGTTTTCTTGTGTTCAGACATGGCTTCAATGGAACAAAGTGTAATTAATCAACTCTCTTTGGTGAGGGAATCTCATGGAAACAAAAGGATTATAGTGATGATGGAGTCTCATAATATGTAAGATCCGATTAGTTAAAAGTTAAACCTTTTTCTCTCCGGAAAACAACTGCAACTTTGTCTATCTAGCTAAAACCCCAATATATTATTTTGACGATGACTGACCTTTTCAAGGGATGGAGATTCAGATTCTGGTGGTTCATCAGAGAAGATAGGATTAGAAGAAGAGGAAGCTGCGAATACTCTGGGACTGTAACCGGAGAGTCTCACCTGAAATTGACCCGGATTCCAAGTGGAGCACGAAATTGACGGTTGAGAAGAGGGTTTGAGCTTCGTTGATAGCGAGATATGAGCTATAGGTTTAAGAGAGAGTTTCCGAGAAGTGGATGCAATTCTCATACCAAAAGATGCTTTAGGATTCGATTGAACCGCCATTTCAGCTGCGTTTGAAGCTCCTACGAGACGGAGAGAAATGAAACACAGGTTTTACGATTTTCAGAGTCCGTTCCGGTCAGGTCAAACCAAACGGGTTGTGTTTTAACTTTTTACTCGAATTTCAACTTAAACAACATGATTTTTTTTTCTTTTTATCTGAAAAATATTTCATTCGTTACAATTTTTTCTTCAACAAGCATATAATTATAAAACAATTTATTAGGCTCATGAACTCTTTACACTTGCTTAAACATTAATCGACGAGTGAAATAAAATAAATATCAGGAGACTTGTTCTCACCCATTATGAAAGTAAAACAGTACAATAAAAACAAAAATAATACACTTACCATTCGCCATATTCGGAAAAACATAACTAAAATTCCAAACTATCTTTGGATTTTACAAAAAGAGCAGTTTTTAACTTGTCAAAGTTTAAGCGATCATGTCATAGTCATCCAACTTATCATTGTACTCAAGCACCTTCCGTTTAATCTTAGAAGAATCAACCCAAGTGATGAAATCTTCCATGTTCCGAGTCACCAAGAAAGCTGGATCAGTAACAGTCTCTGGTCCTACACGAATGTGTCCTTGCTGTATATAAGTCACTGCCCCTTTCAAGTGCTCTGCATACTTCAGCTGAACCAGCACAGTCGATAGCCTGCGCCTGCAAAACCAGAAACAAACCCACATGAGGCTGAAGATCATTGGCTCTTGAGGGGAAAATTGCAAAAAAACAAATAGGCTCTGCATAAGCTCTTACCTACAAAAGGATGAAACTGATAACCGATCGGTTAACGCCAAGCTTTTCCTAGTCGGTATAACACCCATGTTGTATCTGCCATATGAACATACATGGATTAAACATAAGCCACCAAGTTTTATCATTGCAGTGTGGAACGATTCAAGCAATTAGAAAGGGTTTTTCTTTTCCTCTACATAATAAGCAGACTATATATCTATGGTTCTGAAGATCAATACAGTAACTTAGCTCTCCATAGAGCCCAATGGAAAAGAACAAAACAGATTTTGTAAGACTCAATCGATCGCTTAAAATTGTTAGCAAGAAAAACATTAGATCATACATTTTACCAGAATAACATTCATCTGTCTCTAGTAACCAGAAAAACCAGCACAAGTCTCTAAGGTGACCTATGGGAGCTATAATATAAGAAAAAGAAAGCAAAGATCGATGGAAAAGCTGCAGAACAAGGATAACTATCATGTTCAAAGACCTAATATCTAGAGGAAACAAAGAGCCATTGCTTGTTAAGAAGCTCTAAAGTTCAACACACAGGTAGGTATAAGTAAAACTCACAGCTTCTCCAGCAGCATATCAGTCATCTGAATCCGAAAAGGATCTGATGGATCCATCTGTTTCATCACATTCGTCAGTTTCTGCACCATCCTACACAATCCTGAATATCTGGCCAAACAAAAAACAGTCGAGAGAAATCAGAAAACACTGAAACCGAAAGACGAAAAAATAAGTAGAGGGGAAAAAAAGAACGAACTTTTTGTAATCGTCACGATCAACCATGTGGTATCGATGCGTAATCATGGTCTCCCGATGCCCAGATTCTCTTTCCCATTCTAAGAAATTGACTTTCCTTATAAGCTTCTGCTCATGATACTTGAGCTTCCTCATCAGTAACGGTTCTAAGAGTATGCAAAACTATGCGAAATTAAGGTTTCGTCGACACAGAGATTAACTATATGTCCATTAAAAATACTGACTACTCAAAAACATTAAACAAACCAAGGAGAACAACTATCAATCTCTGTGTTATTGGTCTTACGAGTGAAATCGAAGAAGCTTACCTGAGAGGTATTAAGATCGACGGGAAGACCCGAGTCTAAGAGCGAAAGAAAAGGCGGTGAGGTTTTTGAGCTAAAAGAAAACTAAAACCCTAATTGTCAGAGAGGATTATTATTCGGAGATGGAAGTAGAAGAATAGTCACAGATTGATTATAAGGCCTCTTAAGGCCCACATTTGTAAATCAGTTGGGTTTTTATATTTTTAATCTTATTTCTTTGTGTCTATAAGAAGCCCATGCATCTGTTTTGCTAGAAAAGTATATCCGATACATCATCAAACAATGCGAGCGTCTGTTTCATAAGATGTAAAAAGAAAAAGAAAAAAGAATGAAACAAAAAAATCACTCTACTACCGTAAATAAAGTAAAAACAGAAAAGGTGTGGAAATAGATTATACACAACAATTTTGTTTTTGTTGGCAATTCATAATCTACTAAACTTTTTTAGAAAAAGAAATATAATCCAATGCTTTTGCTAAGAAAGAAGAAGAAATCTAATCCAATTATCCAATGCACACGTTGTCTTGGACATATGCTAGACGCACACGCACGCCTACTAAGCAGCCACCGACGCAATTATATAAATTGTTTGCATTTCAAACTAAATACTTTTCGTTTTGGTTATCTTCAACGTTATTGGTTTCTTTGCAATACGTGTTTGTTCTATTTCAAGCAAAAACATATAAAAGAGACGTCTACTTTTAAAATTTTGTTCTTTTCTTAATTTTGATTACTTCTGTAAATTTCGAATATCGTTAATGCTTTATTACTTAAAGTACTTAAGCATTAAAACTTGTGAAATACAAATTTGATCAATTTATATCTTTAGTCTGAAATAGAAATGACGCATTTAACTAAACCTACGAATATTACACGCTTTACTCTCTGTTTTCTTGTTAACCTTTCATATAAAATGAAATTACAACAAATAATTATAGCAAAATATTAAAGTCCTATATATCACATTGGGAAAATGTATTCTTTTTTAGCAAAATAAATTATTAAGTCTGACAGCAATATAATGTCCGATGTCGGTGGAATGTATATGGTCACAGAAAATAACATTATATATATATTATTTCATGTCTTTGATTCTAAAGTTTTCAAAAACATCGCATCTCATAATGAGACTTCAGCGTGTTTTTTTTTTTTTTTTTTTTTTTGTTAAAGGGCTTATGAGACTTCAGCGTTAACGCCAAACTAATTCCAACACCTTTAATTCATATAATTCATAGTCGTTCCACACCGACTAAGAAAACAAAATGTACCAATATTTGTTAACTAACATGTAAATTGTTAGTGTTACATGCATGAGTTACTTTTTTAAATATCTTGGCCAAAAAAATAGCTCATGCATGTTTTCTGTAGCTCACACACGTAAATATAAGATATAACTAAGTTTCACTGTGATTTTCAATATTCATAGGGTTATTGGAGATGATGTTCCAGCCATTACGTACAGTTGGCCTTTGATTATTTTCCAGTATATATAACTTGCTTACATAGTTACATATACTATGTCAACGGATGCAGTTCTGAATGGATGTTACATAAATATTTTTTTTTTGTTAAAAGGATCATGTTACATAAATATAATTAACAAACATTTTCGAATAGCAAATACGAAGGAGACTGATCGAGATTTTATAACCGAAATGCATAATAAATTATCATTTATTCGTTAGCTTTACTTGTATTTATAACCCTTTAATAACTTCACATCTACACGTGTACACATTTTTTCTTTTTAAAATTGTCTTCTCACATGAAAATAAATAAAATTCTGATATTACATTGATTTTAAATCTGACTGGTAGATCATTGCTTAAAGTAATCTGTCGCTGTAACCATGAATTAAGGTTAGTCCGTCTCTCACATGATCGGTGAATTCGTATCACCATTTCTTGATAATAAATGTTGATTTGGATATATCGAACAAAGTCTTAAAAAGTCGTCGAAAACAAGCATGAGAAAATTGAACTGGTAGTATATATAGTATGTACTACTCGAGTTTCTATAGGTTTAAAAAAAAAGATTATAGGTTATAACTTATCACTTATCAGTAAAAAACAAAAGTTTTGAGCCATTTTAAGCCATGTTAGATCTGTATTTTTGTATGTAGGTTAATTTAAAACTATTGGCTGAATGATACCAAACTTTTTATTTATATTATTAAACTATTAATTGCATTGAACATGATTTTAACTAAGTTTTTAAAAATAATTCTGAGTGAGACAAAATTGTGATTAGATTTCAAAATCAAGAAAATATCCAGGAAAGACACCATCTCAATATGGTTCTACTAAACACTGCTTTTAAAAAAGTATAAAATGTATCTATTTATGTTTATTATATGCTTACGGATTCCTTCTTATGCATTGATCCATTTGTTTCCTATATGTATACCCTAAAGTCCCTTATTAGAAAAAGATCCCTTAAATCCCTTCTTCTCAAAGAAAAAACTCTACTCAATTTTTTCTTCTCTCAAAATTATATTTAATGCTTCCTTACGACATACTCATATTTTCAATATATTTAAAATATTATAATGCTAACAAGGATAATTCGTTCGGCCCGGGGCCAGATTTATACCATACTTCAACTGAAATCAAGGTAACAAATTAGTTTAAATAGTAATATAGTTTTATCGATTCTTAATCGTCGCTTTTTTCTCTCTAAAAGATATAATAAACATACTACACTTCCACAAACTCTTTAATATTTAACTTGAATTGACAAATGACAACTGTGAGTTTGTGAACAATGAATAAAGCATCTATATATTTAATTAATATATAGTTATATAACTGGAGACCTACTTATATATCATTTTCGAAATATTAAATATTTCCATCTCTCTTTATCTATGGGTGGCAGTGTGGCACAAAGCAAGAGATCCACAAGTCTTGAATATGCCCTTTCGGACAATTGGTTTTTATTTTATTTTTTATTTTATTAAATAACCGACACAAAATTAATATTGCCGTGTTAGTTTGATTTACTGCGATAAGAAAATGAGACAAAGAATTTGCACAAAAAAAAAGAAAAGAAAATGAGACAAAGAAGGAAACTTTTAAAAGCCAAACAAAGAAAGCACAGTTATAAATTCATTTTCAACTTCTCCTTAACTCTTTAAAAATAAGACATCCTTTTTTTTTGTGGCTGTAAAAATTAAAATTAGCATCATTTTAGCTTTGTTAATTTTTTATACTATTTTTCCAGTAAAATATTATGTAGCTAACAATCAATTTCCTGGTTATATCAAAAATAATTTGTTTGTTTGTTTGAAAGGCAGTAAAAATTGATTTTAGGAACAGTTCTTGAGCAATTGGCTTGGATTTGATGAAAAGAAAACTCAGCGTTATTTGTTTTTGTCAACAACATTCCATAGTTTACTCATTTACTTTGAGTATAGTTAACTTGTGGATTAGTTTTACTTAACGACAAAAAATCTAGTTTGGGGGCAAGACTTGCTTCGGTGGTTTAGATACAACTGAAAAATTTGTTAACTTCCAAACATATTATTTATCAAAAAAACTTTCAGATATACTAGTTGAACCCATTACAAAAGAAAACTTAAGAATAGATTGAATGTATTTGGTCAACTAAAATGCAGAGTCGTTGTATTCTCTAAATTTTAATTTTATCTAAGATACATATGATCAGTGCGTGCATATATACTAAATACCAAGATAATTTTGTTTTTAGTTTACTTAAAACTAAAGGTCTACTTTTGGTTTGCATCAAATACCAAAGTAAAATCACAAAAATATTACAGTTATCACACTATTTCGGTATAAAAAAAATACACTATAAATCACAGTTTTTGCCGACAAAAAGGAGAAAACCTAAAGACCGTTTTTTTTCCCCTTACTTGGTAGAAAAATGCGCTGATTTACACATTCTTGTCTCTTTTTTTTCCACACTGATCTTCTCCCTATACCTCCGACGTCTTCCATCTTCATTCTCCGTTAAACTTTGACGGAGAATCTCGTCGACCCAACTAAGCAAAACATTTACCTCGAATAAAAAACTCTATCCGCTTTTTCATTTTTAATTTTTTCTTCGGCTACTTTAAAAGGATCAATCGCCATTGCTGAATTTCAAAGGCTTCTCTCTTTTTTTTGTTTTTTTTCTGTAACGTGAAGTGTTGTCTTCATCTGAGAGCTAATTAAACCTGAGATTCTTCTTCAAATTTTTTTTTTTTATAATTCAATTGAGCAAGATCTGGTTTTTTCCGTCAGAATAAGGCTACGATCGTGGCTACTTAAACAAATAATCTGGGTTTATCGAGGTGTGATTAATGCTCACAGAGCTCTCTTGTATTGTGTGGAGATTACATTTCTCTGAGTGTTATTAGGGTAATTGATCTCCAGCAGATAACTTCCAAATCCAAACTATTATATTGTTTTTTTTTTCTTCAAGTCCTTATCAGTCTGCAGTTTTTTTTTTTATTTATTTACCAAGTGGAAGAAGCTGCTGCGGATAGTTTTTTCCCATAAGTGTTCGATGAAATTCCACTGAGAGAAACTCTGTGAGAGAAGTGGGTAGGTAACAAGAAAAATGTGTAAAGTGGAGAAGTTTCTTTACCACAGGAAACTCTGGGAGATGAAGGTTAAGCTATTAGGAGATAGCAAGGTCGAGAAACTCAGGAACTCGTTTGTTTCGAGGTCTCGTATGAGCCTATGGATGATTCGTGGCGTTACCGTATTGTTGCTTTGGAGCTGTTTCGTTCATTTGATGGCTTTGGGAGAGATGTGGGGACCGAGAGTGTTCAAAGGTTGGCCTTCTTGTTTCAGTCACAATGATTTGTCCACCGCCGCAGAGATGAAGTCTCTTCCCACTAAAATTGCGCTTCCCCCTAAAAGTAAGTTGTGGTTGAATCGGATAATGTGGCTAACTTGGAGATGAATCTGGAAACTGATATTTTGTTTTTCTTCTTCTCAGGGGTTTATCAGAACAATGGTTATCTTATGGTTTCCTGCAATGGAGGACTCAATCAAATGCGAGCAGCTGTAAGATGGGAGCTACATCGTTCTTTTGCAAAGTTTTTATCTTTCAGTGATATGGTTTGCTCACTTTCTTTCTTTTTGGTCTGCTTTCTACAGATATGCGATATGGTAACTGTTGCGAGATACATGAATGTCACACTTATTGTGCCTGAGCTTGACAAGACCTCGTTTTGGAACGATCCAAGGTATGGATGTAATCAAATTTCACTTCTTTGTGAACTCTGTTTTTTTTTTTTTTTTTCCTCTTAAATTGTTTTCTTCTTCGAGGCAGTGAGTTTGATGACATATTCGATGTGGATCACTTCATAAGTTCGTTAAGAGATGAAGTTCGTATACTTAGAGAGTTGCCTCCAAGGCTTAAGAAGAGAGTTGAGCTTGGAATGTACCACGCAATGCCTCCTATTAGTTGGTCAAACATGTCTTACTATCAAAATCAGGTTAATTTTCCAAGTTTGATATGTTTGTTCGAGATTAGTCTCCATTTTTGCTTCTTGTACCTAAATCCTTTTGCTAATTCTTCAAACCGGAACAGATTCTTCCATTGGTGAAGAAGCATAAGGTCTTACATCTGAACAAAACCGATTCACGACTCGCTAATAATGGACTGCCTGTGGAGGTTCAGAAGCTGAGGTGCCGAGTAAATTTCAACGGACTTAAGTTTACTCCTCAAATTGAAGAATTAGGTAGACGAGTAGTCAACATTCTGAGAGAGAAAGGTCCCTTTCTCGTCCTGCATCTCAGATACGAAATGGATATGTTAGCATTTTCCGGTTGCTCACATGGTTGCAACACCGAGGAAGAACAAGAACTAACAAGAATGAGGTACAAAACAAAATTCAGAAAAATCTGATCTTGCTTTTTTTTTTTGTTCTGACTTTGATGGATCTATTGATGGAAATTATCTTTGTTGGTAGATATGCTTATCCATGGTGGAAAGAGAAAGTCATAAACTCTGAGGTAAAGAGGAAAGAAGGCCTTTGCCCTTTAACTCCTGAGGAAACCGCTCTCACGCTGACTGCCTTGGGAATTGACCGGAATGTTCAAATTTACATAGCTGCTGGAGAAATCTATGGTGGTGAAAGGCGGATGAAGGCTTTAACAGACGCTTTTCCAAATGTGGTAAGTAGTCATTTTCATTTTCTGCAGTTTTTGCAACTTATATTTTCCATTGACTCCATGATCTATAACTAACTCAGGTCCGGAAAGAAACCCTACTCGAGTCCTCTGATCTGGATTTTTGTCGGAACCATTCATCTCAAATGGCTGCACTTGATTACCTGGTGGCTCTTGAGAGTGATATATTTGTTCCAACCAATGATGGGAACATGGCTAGAGTTGTTGAAGGTCATCGCAGGTGAAACATCATTTATCTTTCTTCTTCTTTCCTCTCATAATCATCATCCTGATGCTAACACTATTTCCTTTTTTACAGATTCTTGGGGTTCAAGAAGACAATTCAGCTGAATAGGAAGTTCCTAGTTAGGCTGATAGATGAATATACTGAAGGATTGTTGACTTGGGATGTGTTTTCATCCACTGTGAAGGCGTTTCACTCTACTCGAATGGGAAGCCCGAAGAGACGGTTAGTGATTCCCAATAAACCGAAGGAAGAAGACTACTTCTATGCAAACCCGCAAGAATGTCTGCAGCTGTTAGATGTACCATTGAGAGTCATTTGACGAATGTGGTGGCTTCACCATTGGTAAGAGAACCGCTGATATATCGGGTTTAAAGCCCCTATTTACAGTCTGGAAGATGAAGTTTCAGTGAGTTTTACAGATTGAAGTTATTTAGGGTTCTTGGTGAATAGATTTGTGAAAGAGCTTCCATGTGTTGAGAGCAGAAATGTTGATTAAAGCTTACATTGTAAAGTTTGGCATCCATGGCCTTGCCAGTTTTGTTAGCTAAATAAAAAAGTGCCATTTTATGTAATTAATTAAATCTTGGTTACAATTTTATATATTTCAGATTATTATTTCTCTCTTCATAAAAAACACCCAATGATTTTTACATTAATAGTTTATATAGCTAGCAAACATTATCTATATAAAGAAAAGAAAAAGCGATAAACATATTTTATGAATGAAAAATTTAGATAAATCAAATAACCAACGATAAATGACATTTTTCAGACAGTACAAGTTACACTGTTATAGAAATCGGGTTAAAGAGCTAATTATGTGTCTTGTATTTTATTTTTAGTTTAACGGTTGATAACATTTTCAAAATATATATAGTGTATGTAATAGACGATTCAAATGACCAATAATCAAGATACACTATTTAATCAAGAAGAAGAAGAAAATACACTACCGAAAGTCATAAGTTTATATGATCACTTCCATATAAAATACAATTCATGTTGTTTATTTGTCAACAAATATTTCATGTTTTGAGGTTATGGACTTTAAGACTATTTTGGTTAGTACAAGAACACTAATATTCACCTACTTATTCAAAATGCTCCACCACCTAAACACCTTAAGTGGAATCCGCTCCATTACAAGAACCACTAATTTTCACCTATTTTATGTGTTGAAATAAACCTACTTTGGGTTCAAAAGTTCACAGCCAACCAAAACACTTTTATTTTGTTTGCATCCATATCACTTCAATTTTTTCCATCATTTTGACAACAAATGGAATTGGCGCTGACTCACTAACCCATTTTGTCCAATTTTAAAACCATTCACAAAATATCATTAGTATATATCATTTCAAGAAAAACAAATCAGAATTTATATATCGAAAAATACACTTTATTCCAAGAGCCGGATACTACATACTTTCAAGAATACTCGAGTGATCCAAGAAAATAACTATTCTAATAATTATACAAGTGATCCAAGAAATAGAATTCTCTTATACTATTGGACGATCCAAGAAATTCCAATTCATCTCGTCAAATTTCATAAAGGTTCTTGATCTTATCGATATCAAATACGTTATTTACAGGATCCTCTTTTTTCTCTCTCTCATTTCAGTCATTTGTATACATTCTTTGACACTATAATTAAATATATATCCAAATATGTTTTTATTTATTTATTTTTAGTACAGAATGCTTCTGCATCACTAATAGTTATAATACAAGTTATATAAAATAATGTTTTAGTCTTTTCAATCTATGTCTCCTACCTAGCTCCTTTATTTCAACAGCTCCCTTTAATTGCTTATTAATTGGATGTAATGTTGTTGGATCCACCGAGACACATAGCTTTCGCAGCACATCAAGGACACAAACGTTCAAGATATCATTATTCATCAATGATTCAATGGTGTGATTTTGATAACTAATTTTTGCAGATTTCATTTTTTATTTAGTGTAACCTATTGGTGTGATTCTAATATAAGGTGGTTATTTATTCGCATTGGTTTTTTTAGGCTCCTATTTCTCATGTATCTATATATTTCTAAGAAATTCAACCAAGATGTTTGTTAAATGTAAAAAGGCACAACTAAAACCAAGAGAACACAATTGCAAACAAAAATTGTTCGTGTCAAGCACTCTGGAACTTTTTTTTCAATCAAATATGGTTTTTTTTTTTTCCGGTTGAAATTTACTTACCAATAACTAACTCAAAAAGAATGATTAGAACAATATACATATTTAGTTAAGGGTTTTTGAAACATGACCTTTCTTTGGCCTTTTTTTTTGTCAGCAAACAAAAATCTCTTTCTTTTTGTCTCGAGGAAATAGAAATCTAAATATTGGGACTCATTTGGTAATAATATGTACAAAAGGACTTCCTCCTAAAAGAGTTACAACGGTGTTGTGATATTCTTCTCTTGATGATCCTCTTCTTTGACACCAGTCAATAACCCTAATTCAATATGCTGATCCTTAATCCTGCTAATAACCCTTGACATGTCTTCCCCATCAACAACACTAAACGATGAAGACATTGTGTCCTGTCTTCTTCCTCGAGACCGACCTTGTTTGATCTTTAGTATGAACTGTGTGACTTCTCCAATGGATGGTCTTTTTCTTGGTGTCTTATGCACACACCTGTTTGCAATCTTCGCCATTAACCTCACCTCTTCAATGCTTGCACTGCCCGCTAGTTTCTGATCGAGTATCTCATCGATACCATCTGGACTCATCGAAGCCTGATCATCAGCAAAACAAAACCATTGATCACACACACATTCAGTCACTGAATCTTGAGTACTCAGTTTGGTTTTACTCTGTTTACTTTTTAACTTACCAGGTTGATGTATTCCATCAGATTCTGTTGGGGATGGATTGCAGTAATGAGCTCAAGAATGATGACACCGAAACTGTAAATGTCGCTCTTCATTGTGTATTTGTTAGTCGAAATGTAAGTTGGATCCATGTATCCGTGAGTGCCTTTCAATCCGGAAGTCATTCTATCAAAAACCATCTCTTTCGACAACCCGAAATCCGCAACCTACCAAAAGAAAAGAAGAAACAAAAATTTAAAGATTTAACCAAACAGTGTTGAGTAAAGAGTATTCAACATTTTGCTTCTCTTTACCTTAGCTCGCATGGAGTGATCTAACAATATGTTTGCTGACTTGAGATCACGGTGAATAACCGGCGGCACTGCCCCTTCGTGAAGGTATTCAATGCCGTGGGAAATGTCAAGAGCGATTTGAAGCCGCTCTTCCCAATTCAAGACTTGTGTCTCTTCACCTGAAAAGCGAAGTAGTAATCAATCTTGTGAAACACCAGAGTAATCAATCTCTTGCTACGTCTATTACTCATGAACTCACCGCCATACAAAAGATTCTCCAAACTTCCATTACTCATGAACTCATAGATCAACATCCGGTGACTTTTATCAACACAATACCCCACCAAGTTCACAAGATTCCGGTGATGCAGCCTCCCAAGTAAAGATACCTGAAAAACAAGATTCCCAACACAGCTCTGTTTATCTCCACCATCCATGGACCAGGGCATTGAGCAGATCGGTAACACTTACCTCGGTTTGAAACTCTTTCTCTCCTTGGCTTGAATTAGAGGCATGCACTTTCGCCGCAGCTAATCCTCCATTAGGCATCACCGCTTTGTACACAGGACCAAAAGATCCTTGACCAAGAACGGTTGTGAAATTTTGTGTTGCTTTCTGAATATCCCTACAGAACTTTCAGACCACATAAGCTACTAATATCCAATAACAGACTCTTGCAAAATTCAATCTTTGGACAGAATACTCACTTGTAGTGGTATCTAGGTATGCCGGATGCAGATACAGTGAGATCTTTGTTATGGTTGTTCCACCATGGCTGATGCTGAGTTGGTGCTGCATTCTCAGGCGGCCGTATTGATGCTGTGTTTTCGCTATCATCGGGGATCACTACGCCTCGTTTAGCATTGTGAACGGGTAGAGTCGGGATGTTCTGTTCGTTAGCGCATCGCCTTAGGTGAGAGCGGTCATTGTACCATTTTATGGCGAAGAAGAGAAGCAGAGCGAGCAAGAGACCAAGTGCAAGCCCAACCGAAATGCCAATCACTACCAAATCACTTCTGTTCACCATTTTGATATCATTTTGTCAAACCATAAGGGACTTGAATCCAAAAGATGGATTTTTTTTTTTTCTTTCTCAGCCTGCAAAAATTTACAATCAGTGTTTTGCATAATGAAGCATGAACATTTATACACATTATTATTAGACATACACAAAACCTTCTCATACATCAAAGATCCACTAACAAGCATAGGCACTGGATTAAGCATCAATTAGCTTAATAACAAAATCTTCCCAGTGATTCTCAGAAACTAACTGTTTGCTACTTCTAAAAAGTGGGAATGAGCATCAAAGTTTCAATTTTTTGTTTCCTTCTTCGAATTCTCATATAACAAAATTGGACAGAGATCCATGATACATCAAATATGTCAAACATTTTATCGAAACCCATAGAGCTAACACGCAGCTTTAGTGGCAGCGATGAGATTGTTTCAGTTTCACAGATTCAAAAGCCCAAGGTCACACATTTGTTCTCTAACACTACTGAGCTTTAAGAAATTTATATTTTCTCCCAAGTAATCGACATCAAAATCAAAATGGGTTCGATCAAAATCTCGACCCTAAAAGGAAACAACAACCCAAAAGCTTTTTCACCTTCTAAGAATACCAAAATCGAAATCCTAGGAGCAGCAAAAAGCCATCACTTACCTAGCCAGGAGAAAGCGAAAGCTTAGATCTTGGGTTTTGATCTGAGCAGAATTCAGTATTCTCTTCTTCTTCTTCCGCTTTCGCTTTTAAACAAAGTCAAATCTGTACGAGGACCTCGTCCATAAAGTAAACTGACGATGAAGGGAACAGAGCAAACTGCAGCATTTATTTCTTTTTCTTTTTCTTTTTTCTTTTCAGAAAGTATATTTGTTCGCTTAAAAAGCGGGATAACGCGTTTATTAAATAATTTTTTTCTTACAAACGTCTTTTTTTAATAGAACAAAGCTCTTTATTTATTTTTTTTATTTTTTTAAACTCTTTATTTGTTGTTTGATTGAAATGTGATATGTTAAGCTCTTGCATCATTGTTTAACGCCAAAATTATTATTTTTGAGAGCATGCTAGACATACCCAGTAAAACTAAA